>CM057151.1:60649571-60741952 GCA_029962745.1 Echinometra lucunter | reverse complement strand
AGAAAGAAAGAACACGACGTGAGAACAGATCATTACCCACACCCAACGAACTAGTTCTGTGCCCACACCATGCATGGGTTTACTCTATATTGTATCTGAATATTCCCTACTACCGCCAACTAACGACGAATTACGTAGAATCAAATAAAAGGCAATATGTTATGGAGGAGAGGGTGAATACAATTCTGCCAATTGGAGTACAAGACTAGCGTATAATGCTTTGAACTAAACTGTTATAGAGGGACCCGTATCCTGTCTTGCGATGTCAATCCAAAACTTATTCCGAATAATTAAAACAACAAATCAATGTTGCACGGCAACGATTTCGCTGCTGAATTGTATGTATGAACGTATAAATCGACTCAGTAATGAACGGAGAGTAATGATATATGGAGCTAGTGGTCCTGAAACATGAAGATCTTACAAGTGTCCCGAAAAGAGATGTGGGTTGTGATTTTTAGCATATCAGTTTTCATGAAGTTTCCGTTAATTTGATATTCTGTATCCTCCAACTTCCCTACCTAAATTTTTGCTTTCTCTGTGCTAATTACAAAGCTTACTCAGCATGCTTAGCAAGCTCCTCCATCATATCTTGTAGTATCATTATTTCAATGCTTCATCTTTAACCATGACTTGTCAGCTATATGTTGTGCTTTTCTTTCATATCCACTCACTATCTGTTATATCAGCTCAACAGCAACAACAACAACAATCTTTTTTTCTTTAATCGTAGTCTCTTGTAAGATTATGAGCTATCACTCAAGACAAGTATTATTTTGACAAACATGGAAGGCGTGTTTTGCTTGCGACGCCCTGGCTCCCTACTTGTTACGATCTTTGGAAGAGAGATAATAACCGATGGCAACACAACATTCAAACCTAGCAGAAATAACATAGACGGTAAGAAGATGTGAGGCTCAATTCTTTGTCTTATTTGAGTAAAATACTTGATTGGAGATGATATAGAAGGGGGTTATTTCTCCTTCTTTTCCCTCTTCTTCTCTTCCTCCTCTTTTCTTAATTCTTCCTCTCATCTCCATCATACTCTTTCCCATTCTTTCTCTCTTTTATTGTTCTTCTCCTCATACTCATTTTCCTCCTTTCTTTCTTTCACTCCTTCCCTGTTTGCAAACACACACACACACACTCCCCCCCCCTCTCTCTCTCTCTCGCTCTCTCTCTCTCTCTCTGAATGCTAAATGGAGGAGATAATCTGTGGTGTCATCTTCCTGGTGAAGAGTAAATTCCCTGGTAAAGGCAAGACGCTTGCCACCAATTTGTGTAATTGCACAGAAATGTTACCCCAGAGTTTCATTTTGTATGGATCGTCCAAATAGATCATCATTGCCCTCGATTTCCACCAGTAATCATCAGTTTGGAGCAGGTCTTCTTTCTGATGTTGAGATTTCTTCAGCATTGGTGGGGGGGGGGGGGGGTTTGTTACTTTTGTTTTTGTTTTATTTCAGCTTCTGCCGATTTCTTACAAAATTCAAAGTTTAAAGAAATCTAGATCAAGATGTGTATTGGGTAAATGTCTCCATTGGTTTCTCAAGGGTAACATATAGTCTTGAAGAGCAGTCCTGGAGAGCAGTACAGGTGGTGATTACTCAGAGTGTATCCGCATATACTGGGGGAAAAATGCAGTTTGATGTTTAGAGAAGGGTAGGCCATGTAGGCCTAGGTCGAAATATTGACATTAACTCTGCTCTATGAGTCGAACTATTCTATTATATGAACAAAACATGATAAACATTTCAAGTTGATCACATTTTTGTCTGTTATTCGAATAATGAGACATTGTCCACAATGATTACTCTCTACATCAAAGGCCATGCGAATCAAATCTTGACGAAATAACTAATGAAAATGACATAGCTTTTTACATAAAAACAGTTATATTAACAAACGACCGATGTTGAGCCCGAAGAACTGACAGAATGTTGACGACGTCTTAACATATCAAAAAATAATACAGAAATTGACAAATGAAAAGAGTGGGTAAGTTTAATGGTACCTATCGTCATATTTCAAATCAAAACATTGTTCCTTAATAACGAAACTGATGAAGCCCTATCTTTCAGAAGGAATTTTTAATGATTTTCATCTTTCTTCTACATTATCTTCATGGTATTGAAAGCAAAATATTCTCAATGTTTATGGTTATCAGTCAAGCATCATGACCATCAAGGTTTTGATCAGATACATCATGAATTATTCACGTGATTAGCCTTGGGCTTTGAGGGATAGTAATCGATTCTATTAGACATTCGCCCCGTTTTCTTGCAAAAGTCGTTCAGTTTTTGGACTTTCCGCAGAATCCACGGCAAGATGGAAGCTTGGAAAACAAATGTTTGATAGAGGTTTCTTTAAGTCATTAAAATACACTCACGCTCACTGCAGCAGTGTACTGTCTTCATAGCTTTGACGTTAATGATTAATACATCAGTATAAAACAAGATGTTTCTTTAATTTTGTGAAGATATATATAGGTTTATACATCATGAGATGACAGGCAATGGAGTGGTCATCCATTCTCGTTCGTTTCTAGAATTCTTTCATTTTTGCATAATTGCAATTATTTCATGGCGGATGGAAAATAGGAAGTGAAGAAGAAAATGTCAAGCACATCATTCACCTATCTCGTTTGAATAGTTTCTTCACACGAGCATGTAGCGAACAATTCAGGCAGATCATATACGTGAATGTCACTGAATTTTGATTCTATTCCTGAAATGGTGAACTTTAGTCTTCGAAAGAAAAATTTTGTTGTTTTTTCAGAAGCTTATGTCTGCTTCAGTTTAGAATCAGCCTATTTAAGGTTAAGTCAGCTAGAAAACACGGGGCACCAAAGGGTTGAAAGCATGGGTGTCGATTTATGTTCACGGAGGGGGAGGTGACTGATGCCGAATATCTTCGACCACGGAGCAAAGCGACCGAGCTGGGAAAGGGTGTGGAGGTTCAAACGTGAAGGATAGACTAAATAAACGGGGGGGGGGGGGGGGGGGGTGTAGGACCTGTTTTGCTGCCCATATCTCTGCATTATTAGTCTAATCTATCGTTCCACCAATTAAACGCACAAAAATTGTCATCAAGCAGTATCGCAGAGGTATACATCCTCATTACTTGAATGAGAACTTTAGAGGACTTAAACCTTTACTTAGAGTATGAACCAGCCCGTTTTTATTTTGCGAGCGAGCGAAGCGAGCGAGCCGAAAATTCCACTTTCTAGCTATAAAAGAAATGTTAAATTGTCCTCAAAGTACACTCAAGCAATATAAGATGTTTGACTAATTCAGCACCTCGCTGGTCCTATTGTTACTTTCCTAAACCAACATGGAGCAAAGCGACCGAGCTGGGAAAGGGTGTGGAGGTTCAAACGTGAAGGATAGACTAAATAAACGGGGGGGGGGGGGGGGGGGAAGACCTGTTTTTGCTGCCCATATCTCTGCATTATTAGTCTAATCTACCGTTCCTCCAATTAACCGCACAAAAATTGTCATCAAGCAGTATCGCAGAGGTACATCCTCATTACTTGAATGAGAACTTTAGAGGACTTAAACCTTTACTTAGAGTATGAACCAGCCCGTTTTTATTTTGCAAGCGAGCGAAGCGAGCGAGCCGAAAATTCCACTTTCTAGCTATAAAAGAAATGTTATTTGTCCTCAAAGTACACTCAAGCAATATAAGATGTTTAACTAATTCAGCACCTCGCTGGTCCAATTGTTACCTTCCTAAACCACCCTATTTCAAATATTACAAGCGAGGGAGGCAAGACAGGGGAAAAAACAACACTCTTTTAGTGATGAAGTGTTATTTTGTCATCAAAATCCACTATAGGTCTATAAAATATCTATATTACATATTCGAGTAAGCGCCGCGAGGGCGGAAAACAATTTACATTCTTTGATACCCTCAAAGATATCTAAATAGTTTTGATCACCTAATTGCCAAATATGATGCTTTTTTTAATCGCTTGCCATCTAAAACCATTTTGTTTCTATAAGCGAGCTACCGACAAAAACTCTGTTTCTTTCTAGTAAAACGTAGAATTTCCACAAAAATGAATCAGATGAATTTTATGATGTACCATTCCCCTGTATTCGAGAAAAGCTTTACGTCTCGCTGTAGAAATATTACAATATTCGGATATGTTGCTGAGTGAATAAGAGCGCTTGCCTCCTGATCTTGTTTCTATGAGCGAGCGAGCGAGCGAGAAAGGGCTATTTTTTTAATACTGAGAACAGCTAGGTTCTAGTGTACTGTTACTCCAATTTTATGATTTTGATAACGTACGTATTTCGTATTTCGTATTTCCTCAGCATCCTCCTTTCTCATATTTGGTAAGATAGGAATAGGCTACCGGTCACAGGCCATTATCTCATGAAAACTCTTCTGTTATGGGTCTTCTTCCCGTTCGCCTCTTTGCAGTTATATCATAATAGTACATGTATAACATTGGATAAGAAAGACAAAATGTAAACCAGTTTTATTTCATAATAAACTCTGATAAAAATATTAACTGGCATTGGTTAAGATAACAAAAGATATTAAATGCGAGTAGAAAAATAATAACATGCATACTATTTGACAGAAAGACAGAATTGAAACCGATTTGCTTTCATAAAGATTATAACCTCATTGGTTGAGATACTTAAAATGCGAGCGAGCGAAGCGAGCAAGCGCTGGAAGCCTTTTCCTTTTCCTTTCCTTTTAAAAAATTGTTTCTTCGTTCTTTATTCTCTTTGTTTTGTCTTTACTTTTTTTTCTCGAGGATTATAGGAGGCTATGAAATTTTTCATGTTTTTCTTGGTGAATTATTGGGGGAGGATGATTGTACAGGCCATCCCCCCTGACCAAAATATTGGGGGATATATTCCCCCATCCCCCCGGGATCGACACCCATGGTTGAAAGATTCTGGAGACATGCTCTGTGTGAAGGCTGTATTCATTCGAGCATAATTCACTGACGTAATCAAGAAAGATAGAGGTACATCACATTTAATCTCTGTATATCTTAAGAGCAGTGGATCATGATATCAACGAATCACTCACATCGTCAACTCGGATCCCCTGTCTAGCATGAATCCCATCCTGTACTGAGAAGAGAAACCATGGAATGAGAGGGGGGGGGGGGGGTATACCTACCATCCCCGTGAGATTTTATCTGATCCAATACAAGCTACAGAAGAGAAGAAATGAGATTAAAGGTCACTTTATGTGTATAAGATGTAAAGGTGAAGGTGCATGGGAATTGTTTTCATATCCTTCAATAAACATGGCGTCAAATCCGATTAGCTGTTTCTAACGTGAGGTTTATCGTACCTAGCTACAGGTCTCTAACCTTTCCAGAAAACAATCAGCTCATCGTGCAGTCGTGTGCCTCCGTCACACCGAATCATGCCGAATCATGAGACGGAAACGAGACCGACACCAAAACAGTACAAACTATTACAAATGGCTGATATTTTGTCAATCAGCGAATGGTTGAGAATCGGTTTAGTGATGTTACTGGGTCGTGTTTTGAGACATGCCTTGTCAAACAGCTACAGTTCACAATTATATTGTACTTTCTTCTCTTAAGAAAGAAAGAGAAGAAAAGGGAGAATGAGGGAGACAGAGAGTATGTGTGTGTGTGTGTGTGTGGGGGGGGGTGTATGGGTATGTGTGTGGGGGTGAGAGAGAAAGAAAGAGAGAGAGAGAGAGATGGGCGCTTTATAGCGATAGAGAATTAAGGGAAGGACAGAAGAGAAGAATAGAAGTAGATATTCATCAAAGATATGTATTTCAATATACAGTACGGTACTTACTTAATCGGTCTATACCTATAATCCGATATTTTGTTTAAAATCACCACTATATTACTTGTCTAATCAAAGCTGAAAATCTATATGACCTTTTAACATCCTACTATAATTAGGACTAGTGGTTATAATGATGAGTTAATGTGTTGTCTCTATCTTAGGAAGACTAATGAAACGTTAAATGTCAGCTTCTATGGTTCTTTAATCGTAACATTATGTCTCAACAACATATCATTCTCCTTTCAAGTCACTACAAGCTCCTGATATACAACCTAGGGAAATATTGTGTACCTGGATTTGCTCACTGAGCATGCTGAGGCATACTAAGTTCATATAATCATTTCATAATGATAATAATATTCCATTCGTGTATATAGCGCAGTAAATACCTTGAGTCAGTCTATGCCTCCGGGGGGGGGGTGTAACATAAAGAGATACAATCAATCTTACAATCAATTGTATCTCTTTAGTACATGGTTTGCCATAGACTTACGATTGATATCAATCGTAAGATTGATTGTATGTTTTATGTTACACCCCCCAGATAGAGGGTTTTGAAGATTCTTATTCTCTTTAAAAACGCGCATTGTCAGATATATAATCTGGAATTTCAAAATACTTCATTTCTCGCAACATCACTGACAAATCTATAAAACTCCAAATAGAAAACGTAAAGTGATTTTAAAAGCCTATTTTACATTTAACGTAATATCAGGTATGCACTGAAATGGATCCATGGTAATAGGAGAAGAACGACAGTTCATAATTCTTTAATGCGATTAACCTAGATTTAGAAAGTTTAAGAGGTTAAACCTCAATTATCTTTCGGATTAGAAACGACCCAGTTATATGAGATCGTGTAGATGGGGGTTGACTGTGATATGGCAGGGTGAATTTCAGGGACTGATTCATTATTTTATTTGAAAAATATGATCCATGGGGCGCAAATCGAAAAAAATGACGAAAGGGGGGGGGGCATGTTTATTGTGTACCCAAAGCATGCCATTGTTCCAGGAGGGGGAGGGGGCAGGGGCGGTTGTGCCCCTTCATGCAATTTGCCACTGTAGCTCTACAGTGTTCACCTTGCAGTCGATATTCTCTTATTACATATTGCTTGAAGAGATTGGATGCGATTTCCTGGAAAGGAGTCTGGTCACTTAGGGTAGAACGCTCGGTGTACACAGACCATTGCTTGTTGAGTGACATAGAGAAAAAGAACAATAGAGTAAACGAGGTAGACTGGAAATATCGTGTAAACATAAATGAATCCCTTTCAGAGCTGTTAACTGTGAGAGATTGAGATGATAAATGAAGTGTCAGGATGGTCCGTTTGGGTTTCTTACACTCCGTATCTACTACAGTATATGGCACTGCATCTTCCTATCGTTTCCATTGTTACATGTATATGGGTTAGACTCATTCATATTACAAATATGATAATTAAATCTAAGAACATGCTTAAAGTGTACCAATCACCTTAACAAATAATTTGTGTGCAGATGACAACCCCCCCCAAAAAAAAGATGATAAAGAAACGTCAAAGCTTCCGCATCCCCCCCCCCCTTCGAGTTCTCACTACCGCCCCCTCTTAAATGACCTCCTGGCAACGCCAGGGCTTTACCTCTAAGGTGTCTTGGATTAGACATGTTAGAGAAATATTATGACGTGTATGTATAAGTACTGTTTTGAGTATAAAGGGGTGTTTTGTATATTTTGTGAGTGTGTGGGTGAGCGTGTGTGTGTTTTATATTAGAAGTGAGAATACATGAGCCCCTAAAAAGGTGGGCCCCTGGGGTGTTTGCCCCCCCCCCCCATCCCAAACTGCTTCCAGCGCGCCTGGCCATAGAACAGCTGAAGGGTGTTATACTCATCACGTCTTTAAATTAGACCAATTCATCACACTGATATGATTACGTGGGACTGATAGCTTTATCATATTACCCTAAAGCCACCGTACTCACTATAGTGGACATGGATTGACTCGTATCTATAATATGCAGTGTGACTTAAGGGTTTCGAATATACTAGTATTCAAACCCTAGAAAACAAGGTACTAGAATTTTTATAGAAACGTTTTTTAAGTAGTGGTGTTTTACTTTCTGTCAACAGGCAAGCTCGATCTACTAACATCTCAGTAATCTTTGCGATATTAAAAGTGAATTGTGTTCGCTTGGTTTATGAAATCTAAAACAACTTTTTACGGACTAAGAGTAAATAAAATCATAATCTCAGTCATCCTAGAGGTTACCATCACCCGTTTAAAGAAAGCACGTTTAATGAAAGCTGTATTTATAGGGCATTAACTCTTTAAAAGAGTGTTCTTTTTAAAAACTGTTTGACCATTTTCAATATTGCACATTTCAGCGGGCGATTCGAAGCATTCAGAGATATTTGTTTTGATGATCTTCTCGGCTGCCCAAAAGTCTGCTCAAAATGTTGTCAAATATTTGCGGAATCGATGAGAGGTAGCCTTCCAGCATGTATGTGTTGACAATGCATTGGGTTATATCTGTCCACTCTAGGACTGGGCAGAAGAAAAGTAAATACATGAGCTAGCTCCTCCTAGGTATCCCTTATTCCCTTCATACCCTGCATGTATGCATCTGCCACAGGCCAATATCATACAGACTAACATCTTATAGGTCTTTAATGAAAAATACAGTATAAGAACAAAACTTCCCTAGCACTTGAATGAGTTAAGCTCCATTTCCCATCTTTTTAAAATATTATCTTTAATTGTAGAAGTTCAAATTCATTGAAAAGAAACAACTTAAGTTACACGTAAAACTTGTTGTCAGTGATATTGGATAATTTACCCATTACCCAAAGCCTAAAAATTTGCTATACAAACTACTAAAAACAAAATATTTTGGCATTTCGGACGATTTGGAGGTCTTATATACATTACATCAAAAAGGGCATATGTTTGTTACTCCTTCATATTGTATCAACTGTGAATGTTACATGAAGGAGTGGTGTGTGACAAAACATGGCAGCAAATCTAAAAAGGGGTTTCTTTACATTTTTCTTCCATTAGCTTACACAATCGCCTGGTCGATACTAGGGGAATAGCAGTGAAACTAGTCTTAAGCAGCGTTATTCCAGCAAGGATTAGATGTGTATTAACAGTTTACAAATATTTGTCGGCGTATTTGATTGAATAAGAAGAACATTTATGAAGGGACGCATTGGTAGCAGGAAAGAAGAATCTAACCTTTCCCTCTCTGCCATCTCCCCATCTTATTCTACCACTCTTTCTATCATCCCTATAGGCTTAGATCTTCAAGGAAGTTTGTAGAAGATTATTGATCGCATTGTCTCTTCAGATTTTATTTTTCCTGGTAGTTTTAAGAAGAAAATCGCCTTATACATAATGTAATGGAGTACTGAAGAAGGTCTATAAAGGAGGCACTCGCTTGTCGTCGGTTTGAAAAAGGTACACATGTTCTACCAATGAGGCACCAACTACCTCTTGCGTCATCAGCTGCAGATGTAAAGTGAGGATTGTACGTACAAAGATTGTCTACTGAAGGCGGATGAAGTACACTGGTCCTCCTAATGACGCTCCAACTAGCCATTTACGTCATCAGCTGCAGATGTGAAGTGAGGATTGTCCATACAAAGATTGTACATGAAGACGGATGTGGGATTTCAGGTTAGTGTTATAATTTGGATTTTGAAATGCCATTACGAGAATGAATCAAATCAAATCAAGCGTAGTACATGCAAGTTGTAAGTATTTAATATATACTTTAGAAATGTTGTACTGTCTGTAAAATATAATCATTGAATAAACATGAGAATCAGCACGAGTATAAAAATATTATTTATTGTTCTGGGTGATGATGTATTAGATGGATATTCTCTCCGCAGTAGAAAAATAAACAAACAAACAAGACGAAAATATTATTGATCAGTTTTCAATGTATCCGGTCATAAACATACATGTACTAGATGAATTCTAACATGTCTAAAGGTCTCATTTGTTTTGTTTTGTTTTTTATTTCATATAATGTCGAAAAACAACCCCTTCCTTGCAATTTGTTATGCGTATATAATTTTTGTCATATGTCATGATTTTTAAAAATATAAATTATCATGCCTATGTATTGTAAAACAAAATATTCACGTATACCATGTTTATGATTGTTTCAAATAAAGTACAAAATACAAAATAGAAGCAAACAAACAAAAGACAATGAAACATGATGATGTATATCAGCTCTTTTCATATTTTCCAAAGATGCAGGGTTTTTTAGTAAGTATGGGAATGAAGTTTATGATTAAGAGCGATGCGATAAGATATGTTGACATAATGACATAACAAATATGACCATTTTCAGGCCTTACATTGCTTCCCCAGTCCTTTTCATTGCTTGTTGCTCGAGGTGTAATGAGGATAATGGAGCGCCCCATCAGTTACATACCAGACCCATATCTCAAAGCAAACGAGCATGTTTACGTTATCAGTTGGGCCATCCTAGCTACCAGACATGCCAAGCTGGGAGTCTCTATACATTACATGATCACGCCTTGCCTGTTAACCAATCTTCTACTCTGGCGAAATTCAATTTGTGTGCGTGGATTTAGCTCAAATTGAGTCCATTAAAATGAGCACTCAAGAGATGTGTACTTCATGTGTGGTCACGTGATCAATAGACCATATCGACCACAAAGAGCAAACACCCTGAGAAAAGCAGTTGGTACAAATTCAAAGAAAAGCAAAAGAAGAGATATAAATTAAACAAATTCAAAACAACGTGAAGGAGTTGAAAAAGAAGTATGTGGGTCAATACTATACTGGATCACGTACTACTGAAACTCGGTGAAAGGCATTTGGACTGCTAATTGGTTGTCATTACTTTGATTTATATTCCGTTATATTTTTCTTGAAATGATAACTGCTCTAAAAAGCGACTGGTAAGATAATTCATAAACCCACAAAAATGGGAAATATTTACGAGCCTACTGTACGATTCGTGTAAATCTGTATTTGAGTTCGAAACAGATGGAGCTAGAAAGGGTGTTGAAATAACGTGTTCAGTCGAGACGTTCGCACCAAGCATATATACGACACTCTCTTTCTCTCGCTCTATCAGTTGATCTATCTATTCGATGTTCTCGAGTTATTTGTCCTGCACCTGTCCATAGAGACGATTTCCATTAAGTCGAGATGAAACTGTTGCCTGAGGATTACACGTCACATCAAGAAGAATTAATTCTCATCTTCGTTTGACGAGCAGTGCAGAGATCATAGCAAATAGTCTTCAGGTACGGTAAGGCCAATCTTTCATCTGTAACAGTCAAATGACTAATGTCTATATGTCGGCTTTTCAATTGAATACGCCATTCAAATGGCGCCTTATAATAAATTCATTCTCCCGTAGATTCGTATTCTACAAATTTCTACAACATTAGACATCTTGTGATTTGCTTTTACATAAAGAATGAATAGGCCTTTCTCGAGTTTTTCTGAAAATTTGTCGTCTACTCGAAATGAGATGCATGACGTCATTCGAATAGAATGCCAAATGGTCAAAACAAATGGCTAAAAATAATAAAAGAAAGCCCCAGTGAGATGCTTACTGACCTGCTGCATCAAATATTTGTTCAGTCCTCTTCGTAGCCGTCTAGTTTTCCTATATATATATATATATATATATATATATATATATATATATATATTTAAAGCAAATATAATTACATTATTGTGTGCACTGGAAGGATATCGTCTTATTTCAATCATGTTGATGATGTAAAGTGGTTTGTTATTTATATTTTGTTGTATTCAGGGAATAATTGTGTAAGTCTAGGGTGGATTTCTGTTTCTATAGTCAAATCCCTCTGACAGAAATATTTCTGATAAAGATTTTTTTCTTGATTTTTTTTTCTCCTGACGATTATTTAATTTCCTTCTTTTGGCATGGGCATTTTAATGGCAAGGTAGAAATACTGAAAGAAAAGTAGTAAAGGAAGCACAAAACTTCCAGGAAAGATTTTTTCTTTAATTCGTAAGCATGGTAAGCCTAACACGATTGATATTAATTTGATAAATAAAGAATCATTTGAAGAAAGGTTGCATTAAGCAACTGATTGTAGCACTTGTAGCAATCTTTTGCTAAAGTATAATGGAATTTAATCAAGCTTAGCTATATTCATATATTCTTGTTCTGCAAACAAAAACAAGTTGAACTCATCACTGTTCAATATAGATAGTAACGTGAGCAAACAATAAGAAGCCAGAAAAAGAGATGTGAATCTAAGATGGCCGGGAGCATTAAAAGAAAGTTGAGCTATTTGTGGGCACCGATATTGGTTGTTGGAACGAACTTTTGACTCTAACCGACAGCTGCTAAAGGCAGAGCGCAAGAACATTATTGTCTCTCTTCCAGGCGCCTTTATTCCAATAACTAATACAAATTCCTACACATTTGAAATTATGAAATATTTTTGTATATTATTTCTTCAAGGGGCGAGGTTCAAAACTGAAAATGATAAAAGGATAATTCTTTATTTGTCCTACGAATTTCATGCTTATCCAGTTTTATTTATACCTCTATTTTAAGAATAGAAAATGTGCGTAAAGGGATTTTATTCATACCGGCGTTTGTTTAATGCCATTATGCTTCAAACGCAATGAATAAAGGCTAAAAACCCACTGCCCTGCTATAAGTAACGACTATAGTAATAGCTTGTCACCTCATCACCAAGTCATTCATTAGGGTTCATCTTCATCCATAGACTCACGATGGGGGTATTGAAAGGAAACCCAATCGAGATGTTGGAATTACTCTCCTCCTCATGTTGCTAGAACTAGCACTGACTTGTACATCAATACTGCCTTCCTCAGCCGCATCGAGAGGCACTGCAAGAGAGATATTCAAATCTTCTCTATCAATTATAGAAACAGTTGAAACCAACGTGAACATGGCCGTACGCACATAGGGGGCAGGGGCAGTCCCCCCCCCCCTCCTCCAGCAATTTTCAAAACCCTTTTTTTCTCTTAGTTTTTTATTGAAAATTTCCCAAAATTCCACCCAAAGTATGCACCATGTCGTTTAATTTCAATTCTAGAAATGCAAAAGCTCCTGCTCGGTGGCTTCGCTTCCTCGTTTGCGTGTTCCCTCAAATATTGAGCATAATTGTTATCGCCCTCCCCTCGGAAAAAATTCCTGCTTAGGCCTTGAACGTGTATTGTGTTGTGTTTATTGAACTTCATTGATATACATTAATATTCTGTTCTTCTTTCATATATAAACATAAACATAAACATAAACATAAACATAAACATGAACATAATTATAAATCGACATAAACGTGAAATATTTCTCATAATCCTTCAAATAGAATAGGCAAAATTTCACAAGTTTCTGATATTCATGTAGTAATAGACATTATGAAGCTATGTTGCGTAAACTTCGTGTGATTTACACATATTTAAAGTAATTCATCTTATTCAAGCTCAGGTAGCTGCTGCTAGATGCTCACCTCAGTAAGCTTTAAAAAAGTAAAATGAAATACTTTTAAAATGTGTTGTAAATATTAGTATGAAGCTCATGTACCCTCCACTTAATGGTCTCTTTCTTGATGTCTTCCTTCATAAGACAAGAAGTAGACAAAATATGAATCAATGACGAACTTCAAGGAGAAATGTCGATGTGAGAGAAGAAGAAAGAGAGGGAGGGGAGGGGGAAGAGAAAGAGAAGAGGAAGAGAGAGAGAAAGATAGAGATAGAGAGAGAGAGAGCGAGAGAGAGAGAGAGAGAGAGAGAGTGGAGGGATGGAAAGAAAGGGTTGGGGAAAGAGAAGGAGAAAATAAAGATCGGAAAGGGGGAGAGAGAGAGTGTGTGTGTGTGTGTGATGAGGCACGCGCGTGTGTATAATAAGAAAGCGAGGAGAAGGAGGAGGAGGAGAGAGAGAGAAAGAGAGAGAGAGAAGTGAGAGAGAGAGAGTGCGTGTTAGGAAACGAGAGAGGAGTACTATTGTAACGCCATTATAACTTGGCGCCTCTATCGTCGAGTTACACGGTCCTATGTCTACAACCCCTCTATGTCTGATGTTTAGATAAAATACTGTCTGTAGCCTCAAAATGTCAGGGTTGTCTAAACACGGGGCAAGGAGGAGGCGAGGGATAATATGCTTCAAAATCTTTTTGATATATGAAGATTGGATAAGGGTGATGGTGGAACTACTGCGAACAGATCCTCAAGGCTTGCACCAAATTACCCATGTCTGTTCCAACCCGTACATGAATTATGATTCATATAGACCTACGTGTATTTTAAAAATACCCCAAAATTTTGATAGGAAATGTCTAATATTGTTGCAACAGTGCAACAACGACGATGTCCTCTTTCAGTAGATGCTTGGTGGCACATTTTGCGCCCCATCGATCAGCTATTTGGTGTTTCATGTCATCACTATGTGTTTCTAAAACTGCTTCGTTTTAGAAGGCTACCATCCCAGACATTTTTTTTCAAGCACCCATATCTTATATGTATCTTACATGGGCGCCAAGTTTGTACATTATTTCTATGAAATTTAGTCCAAGTTAAATTAGCGCTATAGTTGTAGAAGGTCTCCATCAATCTCTATCAGTCAACATAGGCATGATAGGAACGAGGAGAAGCATTAGATTTTATACTTTCACCAATCTCTATATTACATCTTTCGAAACCTATCAGTATCTCATTTCAGTTTGCTAGACATCACGTGGTCTCTTCATCCTCATGTTATCCAACATGTCCCATCATAATCTATAGCAGAACACCTCCTGGCCTAATAATCACCTTTATAGCTTTCCTCTTCTCGAAATGATGTGTCATTAGCACCTTACTTCATCAAAAATTTACATCTCCTTCATCATTTTTAATGAAGAAACATGAATTGTTAATCATAAATGTTTTACTGTGCCAGACCAATGAGACGAAGCTTATCTTTCATCAGTTCATAATGTCTGCTACTCCATCAATAATTACACCATGAACTAGATCTTTCACATTGGGACATAAAAAATTATGTCATGCAGTGTATAGCCCCGCATCCAGGTTGAGGCAATCTGCTCCTATAGATTCTCATTCACCCTAGACATAATAGACCTAAGGAGATGAATTCAAAGGAATGAATAGAAATGATTCTTAATTCTATTTTGGATGGGTACAGGTGTGGCCTTCTGGCAATGTAATGAAGACCATTGACTTATAATTGCTTCGTCACCTTTAGCCCTGTTACGGTAAATAGGTTATATTGGTGAGCCTGTGGGGAAAACTAATCAACGGAATGAAGGGCATATTGAATTAAAGCCTGCGTGCTACACTCTTAAAATTCCGAGTCAGATTGACCCGGAAAATAGTCCGTTGGGGCCACAATCCATTCCCAGTCCAAAAAAAAATGACCCGGAATAGGGTCATGGAGACTTGTTTCTGGGTCACATTTGACCTTATTCCGCGTCATTTTTACCCTATTCCGGGTCATTTTTGACCCGGAATGGACTGTGGCCCCAACGGACCATTTTTTGGGTCAAGTCTGACTCGGAATTTTTAAGAGTGTATTGTCAGTGCAACAACACTTCTACATTTTCTTCCTTGTAAAATATGAAGGGTCTTTACAGCTTTTTCCGACTGCAGTTGACCTAAAATATAACAAATAAACCCTTGCTTCACTTTTGTTTTTGCTTGGTTTGGGGTAAAGTTTAAAAAGGTTTTCATTCTGTGCTGATGGTCTTTTTTGTAGAAGAAATGACGTGATCACATTACATATTCACATTATATTGACTCTTGTTATCAATTTCCATTTTAAAGGTACATGTAAGCCTACTAAAAGTTATGGAGGAAAATTTTGTATATTTATTTTTTGCAAGACATCGTGAAGTTTGGCGGACAATGATGTGTGAATTTGTTGTATTGATATCAGCTGTCCAAAGACTGATAATTCAACCATATTCTAATGCATGTTATCATATACATTCCATGTTCACAATATCATGCGATTAAATATTGTATGTTCATATTCAGCATGCCTAACTAATTAAATCAGATCATCTTTTCAATATAATGGAGGCATAGGCATGTAAGTGTCCACTTCTTTTGTACAAAGCACCCCGCAAAGCACATACAGATCAGATTTAGATAGATCCCACCGCCAAGCTTTCAACATCAATTTCAGCATTAATTATTCAGTAAAATTTAGGCAATTTTTTTTTTTTTTTTTTTTAGTTTTGGGCTTCCTTTAAAACATTCAATGGTTCGGAAATTTGAGTCTTTTGAAATGTACCTAAATCAGATAGGTAATGGATAACGCGTTACAAGGGTACATCTTCATCTTTTTAGAATCCAAGCCATTCATCACTCCATTTATCTCAGAAAGTTGAGATGTTGTTTTCAATAGATAGTCGTTGCCATGAATATTTCAATAACATCTTATTCTCAATTACTGAATAATACATACCACTCTGATGTAGGCTTTTTATCGGTCAGTCAGATTTAGTTCTTCAGATTTTGAAGGGAAAAAAGATGATATTTATTCTAAAAAAAACAGCAACAAAAGAATAGTTTATATTTTAATTAATTCGAGGCAATATCGAATGTGCATTATCAGCGTATACTTCTACATGTATATGAGTTGCATATTGATGATAAGCTTCCGTGTGAATATATTGTCATGTTATCAGCGTCGTATCTTAAGTGGTTACTATTGGTAAGCTCATGGTACGTGAAATCAAGTGCTTCCCCTGACCCTACGTCATGTGAGTATCAGGTTTTGATTCTCAGTCACACTTCACTTCAATGGATATGGCCTCAGTTACGCAATGTGAGAAGTTCTGACCCATACACGTGGAATGAAAGATATAGATGAGAGGGTGAGCCCTATAAGATAGGTCAGGCATTAATTCCTTTTTCATACTGGCCTGTCCTGGGATGCATCCCCTGGTTAGGATTTAAGAGCCTCTTAGGAAAATCATGATGACCCAGATTCAATGCTAATAATTGAGTTTTTTAATTGTTTATTGGGGGTTGACTTGCTTCCTTCCTCCCTCAAGAGTACCCCAGATCCGCCAGTGGTGGTGCATAACTTTCTCCCCTCACGTACCCCTGCAAGGCCCTGGATCCGCCAGTGGTGGGGCATTACTTTCTCCCCTCACGAACCCCTGCAAAGATGTGGATCCGCCAATGGTGGGGCATTACTTTCTGCCCTCACGAACCCCTGCAAGGCTGTGGATCCGCCAGTGGTGGGGTATAACTTTCTCGCCTCACGAACCCCTGCAAAGCTGTTGATCCGCCAGTGGTGGGGCATAACTTTCTCCCCTCACGAACCCCTGCAAGGCTGTTGATCCGCCAGTGGTGGGGCATTACTTTCTCCCCTCACGAACCCCTGCAATTTGCAGGGGTTTAGACAGCGGGGGGGGGGGGGGGGGGATGAGGGGTATGCATCGCCCCACCCCACAAGTTGGGGGGGGGGGGGTGACATGTACAATCATCCCCCCCCCCAGGTTTTGGGGAAGGATGTTTGCTTAAAATTAAACTAATGATAATAATTATTATTAGCATTTTAAAAACAACAATAACAACAGCAATGATGATAATGATAATAATAATAATAATAATAGTAATAATAATAATAATAATAATAATTATAATAATAATAATAATAATAATGATAATAATAATAATCATAACAATAATAATGATAAAAATAATAAATTATGATGATTAGTTATGTATTATTATTATTATGCTTATCATAATAATAGTTATCATCATCATCGTTAATGTGACTGAAATGACGATTAATATCATAACTATATCGATCATTATTCTGATTTATGTAGTTATTTATATTACTTTTGGGTAATTTCGGCGCCGTCACAGTTTTTCTGAACAACAAAATTTTTTAAAAATGATAGATAGCGTGATGCAAATATGCAATAATGTGTGTCAGTCCATATTCTATATTCGTTTATCACGGTGCGTATATCTTCTATTTATGTCTGTGCATCATTGGCGTAAATCCTGGGGGGATGGGGGATATATCCCCCCACATTTTTTAGAGGGGGGATGGCGTGTACAAATATCCCCCCCCCCCCACTTTTTAAGGAAGAAATTATATTTGAATTAATCAGTTAATAAAATTTTTGATAATCTGTCAAAAACAACCATCATCTTTTAGAATTTCTATTTGAAAATGTGATTTAAAACCAGAAAAGCGCTTATTTTTGGCTCGCTCGCTTCGTTCGCTCATCATATTTCAGAATTTTTGTTTGAAAACGCGAGTGAAAACCAGAAAAGTGGTTATTTTTGGCTCGCTTGCTTTGCTCGCTCATTATATTATAGAATTTCTATATGAAAATGCGATTAAAAATCAGAAAAATGGTAATATTTTTCTCGTTCGCTTCGCTCGCTCGCAAGATAATCAAAATGTGTGTAAGGGGATCTGTGCAGGTGGGTGAGGGCGTGTGTTTATACTTAAGTGTGACTTCGATAAAAAAAAAAAAAAACGAAATTGATCCTCGAATTTCTCGTGAACGGCATTTCATCCCCACCCCCCCCCCCCTCCAGGTGTAAGAAGCTGTCTACGCCACTGCCTGCAAAGCTGTGGATCCGCCAGTGGTGGGGCATTACTTTCTACCCTCAAGAACCCCTGCAAGGCTGTGGATCCGCCAGTGGTGGGGCATAACTTTCTCCCCTCACGAAGCCCTGCAATATGGTGGCCCTGAAGTACGCTCCACAACAGAACATGTGCGACGTGAATTTCGTGATCCGTGACACGAACTTTGGGTCCTAGCCCGTCTCGCCCGCGGCACATACCTACCACTTTTGGGGTCGAGTGAAATTCATGATGTGGGATGCGAAATTCAGGACCCGGGATGCGAAATTCGCGACTGGGACACAAAGTTCGTGTCACGGGTCGCGAATTTCGCGACTGAGACGCAACGTTGGTCGCGAAATTCATGTCGCACATGACCTGCTGTCGAGCGTACTTCAGGGCCACCATACTGCAAGGCGCTGATGGGACTACAGTTAAAGTTGCTATTCATAGGTTTTGAATATGGTCGAATTTCATATCAAAATAAAGTTTATGGTGCACAAATCACTATAAAACCGATTGAAACTTTTGAAAAGTAAGTGGGAAAAAAATATTGCCTGTCACAAATCGATAAAACAGACCCCCAATATTGCCTGTGCATACGTTGCCCAACTCGATGCGAGAGCCGTGACGTCATCATATGTACAATAGCCTGTGATGTGGTGTGTTGTGAATGTGGTGAATGTGATGTGTCGTGTCTGAGGGAGTGATTAAAACGATGTTTCTGCATTGTTTGTATGAATTCATCATTCTGTGAATGTTTACAAAGTATATTTCAACCATTCTATTTAACATTATTCATAAAGTCGGAGAAATTCTACAATTTAATGATTACTTTTTGCAATCAGTAAGGGGAAAAAATCCCATAATATAATAGAACAGTCTCCCTTGTACATGCTATGTAACGGTTGTGGGGCATACCATTTTAATTTCAGGGGTGTTATAATTCACGAAAGACGGAGGGATAGACGGAATACTTTGTTTTCTTGAATTTAAAATTGTTTTCTTGGTGAACAGTTTGAACTTGTGTAAAGAAAATATAGAAACGGTAATCACCTTACTGCTAATTTGTTTTTCTTTTCTATTAAGTAGCTAATTTGTATTTACATGTGCTTATAAGCTCAAGTTAACTTTTCCATACTCGGCATTTCAGTAGTCAATTGTCTGTATGTAGTAGGTAGGTGAGGTGAAGTAGGTGAGGCGAAGGTGAGAGTAATTTGGCTTGTAATTCAATTAGGCCTTTGGTGATAGTCTTAGCTCAGTTATAATTTCGTATCTGGGTTATTTGATTGAAAATCATCATAACCTGCACTAAAAAAAATAAATTCCCTGAAAAATATTTTTTGAATGAAATTCCTTATCGAAATCACGTTTAATCAGAGTATTACAGGCAAAAAACCCTTGATAAAGACTTGAAGCTACGCTATAATGCAATATATGAATGATGTTCATCTCTACACCCCGGCTCTACACTATCTGAGATCAGTGGTGACGTCCAGTCTCTGTATGCTAGCTAGCCATTCCTATCATAGTAAATACGAGATTTTAGTGAAGAGGGATGTTGTAGATCAAGATAGTTTCTACAAGAAGCATCAATTTTCCTTAGAAAACAATATTATCTAGGTAACTTTTACATACAATCATGATTTGTCGAGCGCGTCTCTTAATCAGTTCTGTCTCTGAGTCTGAGAATTTGATGCAGCGTCGTTTTTGGAGGTAGTTTGACGTTTGCATCACGGGGACATGGTTTTCTTTGTCATTTTCATGTCAGTTTCCTACTTTAAATTCTGCTTTGACCAAAAAAGAAAAGAAAATCGACTCGTCAGTGAGGTAATGTAAATATTAAGCCACTGCAGTTTTGCCTCCTCTCTTAATAACAGCATCTAAAATCCATCAAAATTGCATGCTGTCATCTTAATGCACAATGTTTTATAACGTGCAAGCGGCTAGCTCACCGCAGATGGTCCATATGCATACGTCATCATTGGGGACCCGTTTCGCTCGCAGCCACTTACGGGTTCTGAGAATCAGAGAGGCGTTTTTGGAAAACGTGTTTTTAGATAATTTCTTGGAATTTACAGGAGCAATAATGAACACCACTGTCTTCTACATACTTCCCCGTTTCCATCCATATATAATATACCCTTTTCCGTGATTTTCTTTGAATCTCACCTTTAACGACTTTTTTAGTTGACGTGTTTTGGTGTAACTTCTTCAAATACGGAACTGACTGTTTTTAATGAAAATAATAATGTATTATGTCTACAAATACATGTAGACAGGAGGAGGTATCAAGATGTGTGTGTTAATAATCTGCTGCAGATATTTATCGAGGAGTCGGTGCGACATTCTTCAGATCTCCTTTATCATTCCAAGAAATCTAATAGATTTATTTCTATTCTAAACCATGTCAGTCAGCTCACACATGAGTTGATCTAAACCCGCACGCATATTAATCTTCATTATCGTTTCACGTAATTATAGTAACTCGTTACACAAGTCATTTCCAATTACTTCTCTTCATCCATCATTATACACATTTCTATATCTCATATCTTTCATCAGACGTTTTGAATGCTAACTTTACTGGAGGAGTCTGCGCCTTTGACTGTTTTTAAAAACAGATATATGGCGCCATACAAATGCTGTGAATCATCATTATCATCATGTATATAACTTCTCCCTTTTCTTATACAATGTGCATTTTATACTCGACATTATGTTGGCGTAGAGTTGTCTCTTAGCATGCTTAGACTTTGTGTTTAAGCCTGGTGCACACTATACGATCCGACTGCGACTCGATTTCCGAATATATGTGACTCGTCACAACAAAATCAGACAGAAGTCGCGCGAAGAGAAGTCGAGAAAATGGACAAAATAGTAAAAAACTACAAAATTTTTGAAATTTTGTTTCCTTTATTTTCTGGATCTTCCATGTTTCAAGTATGCTCTGTAAAAAAAAATCTAGCGAAAACAATAAAGGGAAAGAGTCGAAAAAGCAATTTTTCTGCGAATGTTTTTTTTCGGTCAGTTAGATCTTTTTCGGACACACGAGCGAGATCCAAAGATCAAAATTGCTCCGCGCTAAGCTCCGCCCCCTAGCGACACAATGTTGTGTGGTTTTTGAAAAGCGAAAACGCGATTTAGGACAGAAAAAAAAAAAGGAAAACCTGAGCGGTTGGGATTACTATTATTTTGACGGAGATAACAAAGATGTGTGTCGTCGTGTGTTGTTACTTTTTAAAAATGGAAACTTTTATAGAATTTTTGAACATAATTCATAACTTATGGCGGGAAGGTAGCTTTTTTTTTTCTTTTTTTTTTTTTAGTTTATACATAAATTCGTCAAGTTGGAAAAATGGATATCCTTTACCTTGAGCACATTATTTAAAAAAAAATATAGTATTTGTAAAAGGTGAAGTGTGCGTGCATGAAAGTACTTTTCTTCTGTAGAAGAAGTATTCTAATTAATCGTGTTTCTATTGCACTGCCTCATATCAATATGCCATAGCAAAATCAAGATGTAGTACAAAATGAGCAGGGTAGAAGAAGGAAGAAAGAATGAGTTTGTTAATAATCCCGATGTTTCGGAGATATTTTTAACATGATGTCGATGTGTGGTTTCCGTGGTAAGTCATTATCAGTAAAATACCCCAAGAATTCGGTTGTAGAAACCATTTGAAGAACAGTATCATTACAAAAAAGCGTTATCAGGAAGGCAGGTAATTCTGTTGCTGAGTAAGAAGAAGAAGAAGAAGAAGAAGAAGAAGAAGAAGAAGAAGAAGAAGAAGAAGAAGAAGAAGCAGCAGCGACATGGGTGTTTTGGTGTTCAGGCGTCTCATAAGTTTGGTGGAAAAATTGTTGAGAAGTTTAGTGGCGGAAGTACGTTAATGGTGTTGGCGTTTGAAAAGAGGGAACATCAATTTTTATCTTCAGTTCGCTTTTAGAATGATAACGAGTTGAGTCTAATAACGACGGCAATATCTCAGAGACAATCTCTGTCAAAAATATTGTTATGATGTTGCTGTAGAACGAGGGTAAAAACAAAAACTCAATAATCATCTTGTCGGGATTTGCTAGTGCTATTTCTAATTCTTTAAAAACACCAAACTGCCAAATACTCAGTGTACTAAGTGTAGCTTATTTAAATCGGGCAGAGAAGAAAACGGGACTAGAGATAAAAAGGCGGAGAGGAAGAATAAGGAGGAAGGAGGAGACGGTGCTGAGAAGACAAAAGTCTTTGGTTGCGTTTTTATGAAGAAAAAAAAAATGTAGCTTAACCGAAGGAAACTATAGGCCTATAGTCTTGCAAAAATTGGCCAAAAAAATTTGGAGATAAACATGATAGATATACGTCGCCTTTGAATAATGCTTGAACTCGTTTTCGTAACAGATAGCGTGGAGAAACGATAGAGAGGGAGAAAAAAGAAGGATGAGGAGAAGAAGAAGAAAGAAGAAGAAGAAGAAGAAGAAGAAGAAGAAGAAAGAAATAAGAAGAAGAAGAAGAAGAAGAAGAAGAAGAAGAAGAAGAAGAAGAGAAGAGAAGAAGAAGGAGAAAGAAATGTGTTTTGGTGTATTGGGCGTCCTCATAAGTTTGGTGAAAATGTTATTGTGGAGAAAATTGTGACGGTGGGTTCGTTAAATAATGACGCTTTCGGTTTTAAACTTTAGCAAAAAAAATTTAACAGTCATTGAAAAGAAAAGTATTTTTCTGGAAAGAGGTTAATGACTCATCTTAATAAGAGTGGAGAAAATGGACGACCCTTGATTAACCCTTTGAGTGCGAGCCCTCGCGGAACGGTTGTTCCCCCTGTGACGGAGCGATTTCGGTTACATTGCCCGCATTGGGAAATTTGGCGGTGCTCTCTACTTAGATCGCCCATTGCACTTTACACGGTCGTTTTCGTGATTTTTAGTGAATGTAAACCTGAAAGGCCAGACTTTTCTCTTTCTAAAAATGTAAGTTTTGTTCATTGAAACTAAAAATAAGGTCTGTTATTATAGAGCACTAATCTCTAGTGGAGAGATCAGTGTTATAGAGGCGAAAAGCCGTCCTCTTTTGCTGTTCAAGCTTCGCCTTCTTCCTTTTCAATACACTCACAATACAAATTGCGTAAGCGCCGTCGCACGCACGCACGGTTCGATCGATACCCCATTGTTCGATTCATTCCCCCCCATTGTCGTCTGCTAAACATGCTAAAGCTAATGGTCGGCCGATGATCATTCGTGTCATAGGCCTTACATTTTACATGAACTTCCAACGCATTTTGTCGTTTTCTGACCAATATTGTGACATGATTACTTTAATCCTTTTATTTCATCAAATCAAGTATAGGCCAATTCAGGGAAATGAATTTTCAGTTTCCTGAATAATTAACAATAATCCAATTTTTACTTCATTTTTCATATTTAAAAAAAAAATTAGTTCTTGTCTCCCGCCTCATTCTGTTATTTTCTCCGTTTAGCCATCTCTCTTTCTTATTTTCTTATGTATATTGAAGTATCAGTAAAAGCATTAATCATGTTAATGGATTTTGTTCACTCATATCTGCTTTGAAAGAGCGCAATCACGGTGACTGGATGAAAAAATAATACCTATTTATCACATCTCATTGCCGCTCTCTCTCTGAATTATTCAGGATTTTACTGCAATTAGAATTTGGTTTCAGTGTATTTTATTTCTGTATTGCATGCAATAATCTATTTTTGAATGGGTGCGGCAAGAGTAATCTTCATTATGTTATTTCGATTGGAGAATAATGAGAACAGCAGAAAGAGCTGATATTGAGAGTATGAGTTATTCGATACGCGATAATGAGGAAAATATTGCAAACCTAAAAAAAAACGTTTAGGTGGATAATGGCGAGTCATAAACCCAAAACGATGTCAAATTGTCAAATATGTATAACACAAATAACAGAGGGGGGGGGGGGACAATGGCAATCATTTGGCGGCGATTCCGCTTAGGCCCATTTATTATTATCATCATTATTATTATCATTATTATTGTTATCATTATTATATCAGGTCAATTAAAAGCACATTTTAAAAAAAGTCGAAAGCTTGGTAAACACTTCTGTAATGAACTATTTTCAGAGGGGGAAGGATCATGATTATAAATAAATGATAGATTCTGCCAACGGGGAAAAAAGGAAAACATTTCATGTACCTTATCTTCTTTTCCACTGATGTCTCTAAATTTATGATATGGGATAAAATGACACGGTATATATACCAAGTGGACACAAACTACAAACATTATGAAAATATAATACGAGAGATATATCCGTGAAATGGATTTCACTTAAAGACAGACGAGAAGCACATCGCTTATCCTGTTTTTATAAAATGTTACATAATGAACTTGACATAAATCACTCCAGTTACATCAGGCCTAAACCAGAAAGAAATAGACGTGGTCATTCAATGCAGTTTGAGGTACCAACAACTAAACTGGATGTATATAGGAACTCGTTTTTTCCTCGCACTGTCAGCGCTTGGAATAACCTTCCCCCAAGCATAGTTTTCCAGTCTGACTCAACTAAATTTAGGACGGCTGTCCTTAACCATTGTTCCACAACTTAAGTCCACCCTCCGCCGTCACCTCCAGTTTAAACTCCATCTGGGGTATTTTGGAGGTTACCTACCAAGTACCAAGTACCAAGTACCAAGATATCTCAGTATAATGCTTTTTTCCTCTTATCGTACATAAGAGGAAATGCGAATGTTTAAATGTCCTTTTTGTTGTTTTCATATTCCACTTTCCAGCACTGTATCTAAATCTTTTATGTAATGCAATGACGTAAAAGATAATGTACATTAAAAAAAAATCCCTTTCTTTTGTAAACCAGTAATACTGGAGATAGTCAACCTGGTTTTCATATCTTTATATCCGTGGTGGGTTTTTTTTCCGTATAAACGAAAGTCCGATCATGAGGTTTGAGAGGGTATCAATAGGAAAATGTGAAAATCAGTTTTGGATATTTTTAGAAGTGACAACCCGGGAAAATATATGTAGGGAGAGAAGTTCGCAACTATGTTTTGTTCAAAGCAAGAATTATTTTATTTATTATTCAAACTTTTAAAAATCAAATCGGGAATAACAGATACCTAAAAACGCAAAGTAAAATAGGGACAGACCCAGAGTTATCACAATTGCCCCAAAATGCAAAAGGACAAATATATATATATTTTTTTAAATTTCCAACATTTTTCTTTTATGCCTGTAGGCCTTTTTTTCATCCAGGACAAAGGAGGGGACATCAGTTATAATTATTCTCCATGTTCACTTTCATCGAAAGAGGGGGGGGGGGGGGGGGGGTGGGATCACTTGTTAAAATGGATGACATACGACAATGGTAATAATCTAAATACCGTGGATTGCACGTAATATTTTGCACATTGTTTATATATATGATATTTTGTTTCTATCCTATTTTATGGAATCTGATGACGTCGAAGATACATGTGAAGGCAAAAATAAGTATGCGCAAAAAATATATATTCATATTATTTTGTACTGCATAAGTGCACATTCCCCTTGTAACTGTTTACATCATCACAGCTTTATTTCATAGTGTTCCCATAATTCACTGAGTTTTTGTTTCTGTTTGTTTGTTTGTTTGAATGTTTTTGTTCGTATATTTTTTATCAGTCTAACTTCTGATATCAAGAAAGCTCAAATTTACAGGGCATTCTACCATACATCATGTACTCAGCCCACGATGGCTTTTTGTATGTCATGTATTCAGTTGGTCAACCCACGTTTACATCCTCTTCTTTCAAAACGTTAATCTTCCCTATTAGTTGCCATGACTTTCTTTTGTTCCTCTTTGGGTGGGCCCTGGTGCAAGCAGCTAGGACGGCGTTTCATTTTGAAAAGAAGAGATAAATTGTCCATTCATAAATGATGTGCTAAATTGGTCAGTTTCAGTTTATAGAATAATAGGAGCTTGGTCAATTATGAACTTGGATTAAAAGTAGCGAAGTCGAGTTATTAAAGGATATGATGTTTGAAGCAGGTGTTTCGAACAGGACAGCGATTTCTTGTCACGCAGCGGGGTGGATTTCCTTACTTACTTGCTTACTTGCTTTCTTTTCTTTTCTTTTTTTTTTTGGGGGGGGGGGGGTGTTGAACTTCAAAGAACCCTAACGAGAGAGAGGAAAAGAAGGTTTGAGGATACATACAACTCTCTCGCAAGAGGTTGCCTGGGAACGAAAGAGTTCGGCTGGAAGTGAAGAATAGATTGGAAAATGGACAGAAACAGAGCAATAGGCATGAATATTGCAGTTAGCAGCTCGCCAATCCAATATCCGAGCTGTGTTGAAACGACAAAACAAACCCTTATTTCAATATCCCAACAAGACTGTTTGTGTAAATTATTTGCCTTTGAAGCAGTTTTTATTTCTACTGTGTCTTTACAAAATACAAAATCTTTATTTTCAATTGCTGGCCTTTTTCTATAATAGTGCTTCTGTCTGCATACTTCCTTCCCCTGTGTCTTTTACTCTTTTTTTCGCTCTCAAAGTCCCCCTCTCCACTGTAAAAAAAATATTGGAAAAAAAAATAACCAACACGAGAGTAATTATTGGGCAATATTTTTACCCAATGCGGGAAACATACTGCCCAGTTGGGGCAAAAATAAGCAGTAATTTACCCAATATTTTCTAGAGTGTCCATTTTGGAATATTCTTCAAATTTTACTCTTTTTCGCTCGCCCTCTTCTCTCCCTCACTTTCTCTTCTTCTCCCTCTTGCTCTCTCTATATGCTTCTCCCTCTCGTTCAACCTTCTCTCTTGCTGTCTCCCTCTTGCTCTGCTCTATCTTATCTTTTGCTCTATCTTCTTCACCTCTCCCTCCATCTTTTAACTTTTTTAATAGCGCTTCATTTTCTTTCTAGATCTATATCTCCCTCTGCATTTCACTCCTTTTTTTTCTTCCTCTCGTCCTATCTTCTTCTTTTTTTTTTTTTTTTTTTGCTTTCTCTTCTCCTTTCTTCTTCTTCCTCTCGCTCTCTGTTTCCTCTTGCTCTATCTTCTTTTTTTATCTTCTTCCTTCTCTTCCTCTCTTCTTTCTCTCTCGCTCTGTCTTGAGCATAAATTTTACAAAAATTGAATATGACGTTATAGAAATTTTATGTATCATTATCATTATTATTATTATTAGACTATTACTACTACTATTAATTATAATTTTTTTATTATTGTCATTATAATTATTAATATTATTATTATCATCATCATTATTATCACAGTTGATGTGGTTATCTTCTTCCTCCTCTCGCTCTCTCTTTTTCCCTCCTGCTTTATTTCTTTCCTCTCTTGCTCTGTCTTGAGCATTTAATGAAAATTGAATATTGGTAATACTGAGTATTGTTATAATCATTATTATCATTATCATTATTATCATTATTATTATCATCATCATCATTACTACTACTTATTATTATCGTTATTTTCATCATCGTCATTTCACTTGTTGGCTTGAAGGAACGATAGAGTTTAAGAGAGAGAGAGAGCAAGAGAGAGGGGGTCGAAAAAGGAGAAAAGGAGAAGAAAGAAGAAGCAGGAGAAGAAAAGAAGATGAAGCGACATAGGTGTTTGGGTGTATGGGGTGTTTGATAAGTGCGGTGTAAAATTGTTATTGTGGAGGACATTGGTAGGGGTAGTACGTTAATGGCGCTGGCGGTTGAAAAATGGAACCGTCAATTTTTATCTTCAATGCGCTTTCAAAATGATAACAGGTCGACTGAAATCACGGTGGCAAGAGAGACAAATCTCTGTAAAAAAAAAAAATGATGGAGAATACTGTGTTGAGAAGGTTGTGTTTTGATGAAGAAAAATTGTAGCTTAACCGAAGGAAAAATTATAGGCATACTCTTGCAAAAGTCGGGTAAATGTACAGAATTATCAGTTCATCTTGAACTAGAAGGTGCAAAATGATGAAAGAAAAAAAAATGATAAGAGTCTTATAATAATCATCGTATTGATGTGTGATGTCAAAACGTGAAGGTAAAGAGAAAAAAGGAAGAACTGTCAGGTCATGATGACTGATCACGGCAAATTAAGAAGAAAAAAAATAGGACTGAGAAAACAGGTATTTATCAAAAAATAATAAAAAAATCACGCAAGACAACTTGTATGTATATCATGTCTTTCAGTATTGATTCTTTTCAATGCATCGCGGTGCTTTATCCTGATTTATCCAAATTATACTCTTTGTTAAGAAAACGAAGCGCGGATTCTGGAAGAGAGAAGGCCCCACGCAATGACTGCCCTGAAAGGCCCGCAACGCACAATAGCAGAGTAATACGGCTTCGAATCTCGGCGGGAAGCTTTTCGGAGCCGTAAAACAACTTGTCTTTTTCCCATGAAAAACATTATAATTCATGACCGATACAATTCAAAACTTATGTTTTTAGTCAGTACAAATACTAAAGAATCAGGAAAACCTGTTTTTATTCCATTTCATAAACGGTTGCTAAGGCCTTTTCCAGAATGAATTTGACATTACCCGCTGGAAAATGCCTCGTGAAGACAAAACGGAAGTCAAATTTTAAAAGCGTTTTTCTCGAAGAAATACTTTTCCAGAGCCCCCGCCTTCTCGGGGTTTAACGGCAATTATCTCAACAAATACTCTACCCCTTAGCTTGAGCTGTATATCAAATTAAAGCTTGAGAAATGGGGAATCATAATCACCCAAAATATGACATTTGAAAAAATGCGACTTCTGTCTGATTTTGACGTGACGGGTCACATATTGCATTTTGCATTAAATATGAAAGTTTAAACAAGTAAAGTTCGGGATAATGATAAGAATACTAAAATCGAAATTGTGGTTAACTGCAAGCCTCTTGATTGGATTAAAGGCCAAATCGGCTTCAAATCGTAGCCGATCGCAAAACTGTTGTGACGTTTCGGAAATGAGTTCGCTTTTACTCCTACAGGGATGCTTTGATCATTAAGATTTTACATGTTTGAATGTTCATATTAAATGTTATAATAAAATTTTCCGAAATCGGATCGTAGCCGAGCTTTACAGTACTGAATGTTGTAATATATTCATTCATTCATTCATTCATTTAACTTCCTTTATTGTCATGTAATTGTCTTTGGACTCTTTTACAAAAATATTTAACAAAAATATGACACATTTTACAAACATACACAGCAAAGATATGACGCAACAAAGCAATGACACTATAACATTACATACAGTGATAATACTTTAAATGAATGTGTGCGAAAAACGTGAACATACAACGTACTTTACTATTTGTGTTCCATATTGTACTTTACCAATTTCCCCCCTCCCCCTCCACCAACTATCTTGCAAAGAGTTTCACTTTATGAGAATTCAGGTCCAAAAAATCATGAGCAGAAGCCTCCAAGCCGCCCCCCCCCCCCAACACCACCACCAGACAAGACAAACCAAACATTAGTTCTTCTTTGTAGAATTCCATATTGTTTTATTTCACAAAGCTGTTTTCTGTTTAAGTACACAACTCTTTTTATCAGTTTATAGGCCTATTTAGTGATGCTTTAAGAGGAGAGTGTCCTAGGGATAATGTATTGGCGTGACATTTAGATAATGAAGGTTTATTATATTTAATAAAACCACTTGGACGAAAACGAGATATTGAATTAATGGAGATGAAAATGAGATGCCTCATGAAAATACAGCATGGCCCAGGGGAGATATAGAGCAGTTGTTTTTTAATGCGACAGTAGGTCTACTGAAACCTATACCTTCTTTCAATATTATTACTCTATCATGTTCAATGAGTGCTAATTATTCGATTAAAAAGATGGTTTCTTGTTGTTTTATTAGAGGCTATGTGCCCTACTTTTGTAAAAACATTCCCTTTTCACAAAAACATATCCTTGCTGAATTTCGTTGATGAACTTTAATTAGGTGTGATTTCCAAGAAAGCGAACCGCAACATACTAGCTCTTGAGTGAGATATCACTGAGACGCATTCCACTGCTGATTAATAACGATCCTTTAGCTATAGATGTTGCGATGCATGGTTTACCACGCGTATTTCTCTAGGTATATGCTGGCTAGCTTTCCGGTATATCATAAGCGGTGTTTTATTTGATTTAAATGGTAAATGATGTTCGATTATGGCAACCTGAGAATGAGATGTGTTATTCTATTGAACTGGAGTGTTTGTTGATCTTTACTGGACTCTTATCAGGTTTCAGAGTTAGCAACGGTTAGCTTGTCTTCAACGCACTCTGCAGAAATCTTCTCCCATATAGACACCACATTAACCACTCACATCTAGCAAACAGTCCATTCTTCTTCTTATCTTCTACTTTCTCACATTCTGTACATTAAATTTTCTCTCATCTTTCAATCCTTCCTCTCTTCCCAGTCTCTACTTAGTCTACCCCCTCATGACATGTCCACATATCTGCCTTTTTATGTTCAAGCATTTTCATGTATGTAATTTACTATATACAATTTCCATTAGTTTTTAAAATACATTGTTTGCTTCTTGATTCAAAGCAGTTTATTACAGGCATGTAATTTTCTTTCTATTTTAATATCCCGTCACTCCTATTTTCACTCAATCAATCTAACCTTCACGTCACTGTCCCTTTCAACTAGTTTTATATCTTAATCTCTATGAATGTTGAGAGGCCTTACAAAACCTTTTAAAATATCACATGACTGATGACATCGTGGCGTAGGAATAACCCCAAAGTTATAAAGAACATCTATTCTTTTCCCTGCACCCCTAAACTGAATCACACTACATTAGTCGACGCATGCATTCATGGTCCAGTACGATAACACGAACTACAAGACGGCAGCGTTGATGATGACGATGTACGATGTCCGATTCATCAGCATTCATGAACACGATGTGTTTGTGTAGAAATCCCCCAAGCGAGGTAACTCTATCCTTTCAAAATGTACAATTAGAGCAAAATGGGCCAACAAAATTAGAATTCGTAGGCATAGACCGTGGCGTAGGATAAGCGTTTTGGAGCATTTGCGTGACATCTTAATCTTGAAAGAAAAAAAGGAGACCATTAAAAGAGAAAAGCTCATATCAGCAGTGACCAATTCTGGCTGCGATAATGTAGTGTATTTGGGTTAGGTGTCTAACGCATGCCCCTTCACAGAGCAAAGAATCGGTCAAAGAGCTACATCGGGAGTAATCATCGTTACCATGGTTACATCACTAGTAACTTTGCATCAAAGTCATGATTGCAGATTTTTAAAATTGTTTATGAATGTCTGTAGATAAGGATTGTAAACTTAGAATTCGTAGGCATAGACCGTGGCGTAGGATAAGCGTTTTTGAGCATTTGCGTGACATCTTAAAGGCATTGGCTAACTTTGTGAGTAGCTGATTAAAAAAATTCTCAAACTAAGATGAAACATGTGTATGAGTACTTGTATTTGTACTCAAAAACCCTGAAACCAACCATAATTTGGAATGAAAAGTGTAAGTTAGACGCAAACGGCGATTTTATTATCCTTCGTCTCACGAGACAATCACTAAGAGGACCACTTTGCTTGAATTTGAAAATGCCGTTATGTGCCTCCCGCCGCGTGATACCCCAATACACACAGTACGGTAAGGCGAGTCATACGCGCATGCGCACTCCTTATGTCTATCCCCTTGCAACCGACCCTCGTATATTTTTCAAACATTGGTTCGCATTTTTGATATTTAAAAATACTTCCTGTGGATATTATACTTTGAAACTTTCAGACTGGTATTTTTACACTATAACCCATATGTTTATCCCATTTTCAAGTAACAAAACAAGATTTTTTAAAATCATAACAATGTTAACCAATGCCTTTAATCTTGAAAGAAAAAAAGGAGACCATTAAAAGAGAAAAGCTCAGCAGTGACCAATTCTGGCTGCGATAATGTAGTGTATTTGGGTTAGGTGTCTAACGCATACCCCTTCATAGAGCAAAGAATCGGTCAAAGATCTACATCGGGAGGTTACCATGGTTACATTACTAGTAACTTTGCATCAAAGTCATAATTGCAGATTTTTAAAATTGTTTATGAATGTCTGTAGATAAGGATTGTAAACTTAGAATTCGTAGGCATAGACCGTGGCGTAGGATAAGCGTTTTGGAGCATTTGCGTGACATCTTAATCTTGAAAGAAAAAAAGGAGACCATTAAAAGAGAAAAGCTCAGCAGTGACCAATTCTGGCTGCGATAATGTAGTGTATTTGGGTTAGGTGTCTAACGCATACCCCTTCATAGAGCAAAGAATCGGTCAAAGATCTACATCGGGAGGTTACCATGGTTACATCACTAGTAACTTTGCATCAAAGTCATAATTGCAGATTTTTAAAATTGTTTATGAATGTCTGTAGATAAGGACTGTAAACAAAAACGTATAAATTATTTCCATAAAAACCCAACTTTATATATAATGTGCTGTTAATATATCATTTTTAGAACCTACTTATCAGTAATCCCCCCCCCATCCCCGGCCCCCATCTATGGGGTTCTATATTGTTTTGCCTTTTCAACTTCCTTATTTCTATGATAATTTTGCAAGACTGATGCCTGATGTCTCCAAAGTAAAAGGTTTTTATGCATGTTATCTCTATTCAACTGCTGGGCATCTAGAAGGATCCTGGCAACATAATAGAAATTTATCAGGAAGAAAGTTGCATTACATTACAATCGTCACTAATGGATACTTCGTGTCTGGGGAGAAATGATACATACATGGCTTTATTAAATATTGGAAAGAGATGCGTGTGTCCTGAGAAGCCCCAAGGCACGAAATATTCTTCTCCAGACTTATACTTCCACGACTTTCTCTCTCTCTCTCTCTCTCTCTCTCTCTCCATTCCTCTTTCCCCTATATGTAGCACCTGCCTGATATTCATAATCATCATGAGATTGCATCTGTCCGGAATTAAAGGGGATCAAGCACTAAATATAACGCTGTATTTTTTAGGTTCTATCATGTTTACGTTTGTATCCTATTTACAAGCAACTAACGTCATGTATGATAATCATATCATCTGGCAGATTGTAGACATTTTGATCACGATGATATCAAAGAGCACTTATGAATTACACATAGGTTGGAATGATTTCTGTATGCTGAAATTTATGATGCAATATTCATTCAAAATTATACTTTGTTTTTTTTTAACAAAATTGATTCCTTTCTGCTAATCTAAACTATATGGAATATAACTCTGCTAATAGATTATTAAAGTGAGTGATTCGACTTCAACCTTTAACTCAAAAGTAAAAAAGTTTTAATCACAAAGACTTCATTCAATGAAGAAACCGACCCTAAAATCTTTACAGATTATCTAAAAGTGCAAAGATTTTACTCTTGAAAATGTACATTGATCACTTTTTCAAGGTCGCCACAGGATTTAGTATTCAAACTGATGCATACCGATTTATTTTTTTGTGAATTATATTTTTCTTGTAGACGTATATCATATACGTGGGCTAAACCTGGAGATGCCATCGGTATCCTCAGGGCATAGAAGAAGAAATTATTATTCATAATGTTCCACTTCCGTGGGTGTAAATTGTCATTTAAGACAGATTTCTGACAGTGATATAGATTCACTTCATTTATAAATTCCCACGCCTGCATAAAAATTAACCGTTATCTTTTAAGTCTTAAGCAGAATTGTGACGTTTTCCTTTGTGCTTAAAACTACATCATCAAAGGATATGGAGGGGAAAAAAGGAGGGAAAAAAGAGAGATATGGCGAAGATTGTATAGATATTTTGGATAAACATTTTACGTGCTGACATATCAACGTTATTTTTCACGTGTGGTATAGTTGTAATGAAAAATAATAAGTACCCATACAGGGTAAAACACAAAAACAAAAACAAAAAACAAGCATCTAAGTCAAATCGACTTTATAAATTCTCTAAGCGAAGAACTGTAAAATTAGTTTAGTGCATCGCGAATTTTCTCGACTTATCCGTATAGTTATTATTTCCATGTATCTATTTATTTATCTTTTGCTATATTATTTCCGAGGTATTCTCTATAAAGATCCCACTTGTACCTTCACCCTCTCTCTCTCTCTCTCTCTCCCCCTCTCACTCAAAGACCTGTTCTTAAGAACTAATAGTCTCATTTTACCTCAAGTGTCTATCGAAGCCAGAGGAAGTAGCTAGAATACCACTACAGGGAGAGCTAGGATCGGATTACTTCCGGTAGGAATCCCATCATGCCTTGCGGCTACCCTCAGGAGGAGATCAAGAAGCAGACGACAGAGATAAGTCACGTTGTTGTCATTCTTGGAGGGTAAAGGAATGATAGCCGCAGTCTAGGAAAATAAGAATAAACTTGGTTGAAATATTAAATGGAAATGTAATTCTTATTGGCGGGGGATTGTGTTCAGGAGGCCTACAATGTGTTTTCATAGAAAACATTATGTGACAGAACTGACGCGACAGCACCATATGGGTGCTGACGATCGAAAAAACTTCTAGAATAGACAGTTCAGAACACTGTGCAAAATGATATCTCTTCTGATTATAAGTAAAGCAACACAGATATAGATATAAATATTTAAGTGTACCGAAATTTCACAGCCTTATTATGAACTCAAAGATATGAAGTTAACTTTAAGTATGACTACAAAAGAAGATCTTATATACCTCTCTATAGTGCTTCTGAAATGAAAGCAATCTTCACATGGAATGTATTAAGGTTTAAAGATACCATTGGTACATACGCGTATAGCTTCGTCCCCCTCCCCCCCCCCCCCCCCCGAATATTTAAATTGAAAAATCTATATTTAGATTGGGATTGTACAGATCGGTTCAAAATGCGTCCATTAGACTAATGTTATGCCCATTCTCATGATAATTAACATAAGTTATAGAAATAAAAATTTCAACTTCAAGACGTGTTTAAAATGTTTTTACCTCCATATTTCTCCCGCAGATCAGAATAAAGAATCGCTTTATTGTATTTAAGATGGCGCCAAATCGATGGCGCCAAATGTTACACGGAAAATCATCATTTACGTTGGTATCCTTCTGACTGTGCATTTATGTACTTACGACCTTGTGACGTTTGAAATGAGTAGGAGTGATATCCTGTTGTGTTGATACTGATCACGAAGATTTATTATATCAGGTCAGAAAGAAGGCTAGTATTTCAACGTACCAATTAATCCATGACACATCTCATTGTACCTGATACATGGGCTAATATTGTACCGAGCTGGGACATACGTAGTCTACGCCTAACAGTCACATTTTTGCATCTTTATTGGTATAGCCTACGCAGTGAACGAATAATTTAACCAAAAAAAAACACTGACTTGTCTTGTTGCCTCGGATTATACCTGATTTTTATTAACCTGGTTTATGTAACCGCCTGGACATCTGGGATTGATTCATTATTTTTCTTCTTAATCCCACGGTAAGCATTTCTTGTTGATCATGCACTCAAATTTCTCTAAACCGGCGCAGAGCCAGTAATGACACCATTTGATGATTCGTTGATACAACATGATGTCAGTAGTAATTAACTATATTCATGAAATAAAATCAATTTTATTTCATGTGATTTACACAGCATCAGTGTTTAAATCTAAGGTTTAATTGTTTTTATACTCTCCCGCTTAATCACAATTATGTCAAGAAATACCTATTTTGCTCTTAATGGAAAAAATGCAATGGCGAAAATCCCGTCTCTAATAGGCAAGTACAGCAAATACTTCAACTTTCCCATAAATATACTTTTATACAAGAGACGACAGTCTCGATCTGGCAAATATTTTGAAGGTCTAACCCCATAGATGATGACGGTAAAACGAACATATTTACATATGATGAGTTTAGGCAATCGATAGAGATCAAAACATCTTTCAACTACATGTAGATCGATATCTTTGAACTTTATCAATGTCTTAGAATAGAGACTACTGGGAATGGATGTTGAGGAAAAGAGTTGATGGATAGGATAGGGAAGAAGAAACAAACACAGATTTACGCCTAGGGCTAAGTCATGCTTGCGATAGATTACTGATTGTGTCGAAGATCGTGTGATAAACTAAAAACAAATTCATGAAGGATTCATATTACATAGGGAGTGACATACAGCACGTACGAGATTATAGACGTTTGCGAAGAAACCATAAAAATTAAGGACATGTGCACAAGATTTATGGGCATGAATGTATCATGCATCGCTTCTAATAGAAGTATGGCTTGAATTTCTGGGTGTTTTTTTTTTTTTTTTTTTTGGAGAAATGGAATCACTATCCAAAGTATGTCATGCCTGCATTAGGAGAGAAATGGTGGATATGTATTAAACGCCGTTTTTATTCATTTGCTAGCTTCGCTCAAGCGTTTTATGTAAACTATACGTACTCAACACTATTTGTCATATCATTATCGACAGCTAACAAAGGGACCGACACATATTGAGACGATGATTGTATATTTTATATTCAAGGGGAATAATAAGGCTTGGTAATTATAAAAAGGCAGCATTAGCAAAGTCCATGTAAACATTAAGAAATTGATGCTGATTGAGTCTAGCTTGAATATTGCGGGGGGGGGGGGAGGTCTCAAAACTATGTTCAACGACACTTAGATAAAGATTATATGAACCAGTTCAAGAACAGAAATCTTGTGGCAATCACCAGCTCCGATATATTCTTGAAATTTGAAATGTGAGACAAGTTGTGATAATTTAACAAGTCAGAAGATGGACCTGGGGGTGTTTCATAAAGCTGTTCGTAAGTTACGCACGACTTTACGCACGACTGTAACATGTTATTGGGTGCTAATCAGATTCTCAATCATTTGCATGTAGCACTAACTTAGAACATATCACCAGTCGTGCGTAAAGTCATGCGTAACTTACGAACAGCTTTATGAAACACCCCACTCACATGTTGATAAACAGATACCAATCGTACAGGACAGCAGACAATTGCATTACAAATATTGAGAAATTCCATCAACTTTTCAAACACTGCGGCAGACGGGAAGGGGGGGGGGGGGTAGTATAGGTCTTTACATCTTGTGAAATGACGGTAAATATGATATCCACTTTGAAATAATTCACATGTTATTCAATTCATTATGGCACACATGTTCATGCACGCGTTTTCAAAAGTTAATAATATCTTTACGTAGGCGCAAGCACCCGATTATAACTCCAGTGGCTGAAAATAATAGTGGGTTCTTATCTAGCTCTCAATTTTGTCAGACTTGACACTCCTGGTGCTCCACTGCTATTATCCCAGCTTTAGCTTTACTGCTATTATGGCACTCTAGCATTTCAAGGATTTTTTTCCTACCCATTCATTACACCTGGGTCGAGAGTGGTGATTATAATTAAATGTCTTGCCAAAAGACAGCGGGACTCGGACCGTGAACTATGTGATTTACAGTCTGGAGACGAATCCACTAGACCACAACACCACTAGACCAAATATTAGTCCATTCAGTTTCAGTTACGTAGAACGTCAGAACGTAGCTGCCGGGGGCAACCCTCAGGGCCTCCCAAAAGGACTCCAAATGTCAGGTTGATTCAACGCTATCTACTTGTTTGCTTTCTGTTTGATTTATGAAGATTGACAAATATTACTATTATGGGTACTAGTATTCACTCACTTCATATCTAATGTAGATAGTGTTGTGTCGCAAGAAAGGGAGGAGAGAGATGGGGGGGGGGAGGTGGAGAGAGAGAGAGAGAGAGAGAGAGAGAGGGAGAGAGAATAGAGAAGAGAATATGTGATAATGATGTACAAATAAACTGTTTAAATATACAAACTTAGACCTACACTGCCAAAAGGAAGCAAGTGACATTTCCATGGAAATTGACTTTTTAATTGACATTTTGAGGCATGGTTCATGATAACTAACGAAGCCATTAATCATAAATTTGACCCATTTCGGAAATATTTGGGGGCAAAAAAGCAAGTGCACTGTATTGTCTTTAAAACTTTGGCTAAAGGAAGAAAGGAAGCAAAGAACATTATTTTCTGATCACAAAGTTCATGTTGTATATGTTAAGAACATAATTTTTTCATTGGCATTCGTATACTCGTTGTCACTTGCATCCTTTTGCCAAAGTAAAGCAGTTCTAGTAAATCATTGCCATGAATGCCTCCTTGCTTGGATTAGTTTTAGCCATAGACAGGTGGCATACATGTCATTACGTGGAAACAAAAACTAAACAAAAAAAAATCGTTATGAGGCGTAAAAGGGGTGAAATGGCCGCAGAATATATAACGTTATAAGAAAGAAGTTTTTCCTCGATTCATGTCATTTGTGGTAAAACTCATTGACCATTCCTAAATTTTTAAACTGCTTTCAGCGTTAGAGAAAAGATTTCAATGTGGTATCTAGGTAGATAGATAGATAAATCTGATTAAGTTGAATTTGTTAACATCTGTGTACTGAAGGCTCCTCTTTTGGTGGAATAGTAGATATATTCAACTAACCCTCATCCTCGTCAATTCCCAGGATAGTTCGATCCACGATCAAGTCTCATTGCAAACCGTAAAGGAAGATTATACCCACCGCCAGACACTTATCAAATTCACAGGTTGATAGTGTCACCCAGTGCTCTTTGTGAACTTTGCTCAATATATTTTCACGAGCCTTTGACCTTTATTAAGTCCAAAATCAAGTAAACTGAAAAGACATGCAGTCTTTTATCATTCCAATAAGTTTTGTCGACGCACATTTAAAGTTGTAGACATTATACTGATTGGAGCTGAATATGTTTTACAAAACGTTTGGCATGTTGTTTTAAGTTGTTGTACTTGTTTAATTTCACTGTGACATATTCTGACGCTGATCATCCCGTTTTTATGAGATCTGCACTGGCTGCCATTACGCCAAAGAATATCATTCCGAATTCTGAGGATTGTGTATAAAACTCTCATTGGTCAAGCCCCTAGTTACATGGCTGATCTTTTAAAACTCAAATCTCAAAAACATAATCTCAACCTACGTAGTTCCAAAGATATTCTGCGACTGCAAATCCCTTCATATAAAACAGAAATAACACTTGGAGATCAGCATTTGCTTGTGCGACCCCAAACTGCGGAATGACTTACCATTAGAAATCAGGAACTCATTAATCAAATCATAACTAAAAGTACATCTTTTCACACACACATAACTATCCAACGATGTAGTGGTTTCAAGCACAACAGGAGCTTTGCAGCGCATAAATACATTCTTGTACAGTTACTGCGTTCTGCAAATTTACATTAAAAAATTGAAAAGCTTGGAAATGTAGTTGTTTCAATAATATCTCGATCAATGATACAACAGGGAATTTTATGCATTATTAATCAGAATGCCTGCAAATTGAAAGATATTATTATTGATCTTCTTCTATAATGTAAGCAACGACACTTTTAAAGATATTTAAAGGAAACCGTAAGCAATTATGCCAATAGGTACACTGCTTCTTGTTTGTTAAGCTTTCAGGATTTGTTTAGAGTCCAGCTCATGTAACATGAAAAATACTGTCGCAAAATATGTCTCCGGTAGAGAAATATATTTTATTTGTCTGAAGCGAAGGGATAAATGGTAACGTGATTCTTATATTGCACTCTGTAGACTGTAAGCGACAGGCTCTCAATGCGCTCTTCATATTTCCTTGGCAGACGATAAAAGTGCTATGAATATGATGTCGGTGAGCGTACACCTCTTCTGCAATTTGAAGATATCTTGACCTATAATATTCACATGAATACAACGTATCGAAAGGATCGACATACGCCCTCATCTGTATTTGTATTTTACCATGAAAGGGGAGTTTCGACAAGACAGATAGAATCAAGAAAGATCAGATGAGAGAGACATGACCTCCCTCACATCGATTGCTGGCGTCTAAGGGTCCATCTTATATTTCATCAAATGGTATGACATAAGAGACACAGTGAGAGGGGGTTTGCTGACAGCTATATAGGAGAATCTCTCTGGTGGAGTGTTGTTGTCATGTTAGAAGTAGGGTCATGTTTTAAAGTGCATCCCTGTGGCTAACTCCGTCATTATGTTCTCTAAAGTGATACTGACCATGAAAAATATAAGGTCAGAGGTTATCTCACCTGGAGATATGCGTTTGCACAGGGACGTCGCTAAGACATAGTCAATCTAAGATATCCTAGTAAGCATGTCGAGAAGTCGAAAATTAGTGGGAGAAAATGTAAAAACTTTATCCTTTTTAACAATCGTCCAGCAGAAGATTCGAAAATATGAATTCCCCGACGATGGTGAAATAGGGCCATTTAATGCATAGTTTGCAGATAGGTCTTTAGACCCGAAATCCAACAAAATAAAAGATAAGTGATATCGAATTATACCTAGCCGACTAGGCTTGATTCCCCAAATGAGACTTATAAGTAGTTTAGATATCATATATTTCATGTCTAGAAGCCAAGTGATCTGATATTATCTTGATAAACACTTCTTCGCATTGTCGAAGCCTACAAGCTCTTATCCAATATAGGTCAAGTTTTCAATACCAATTGTACTGAGGCTGTTTCTTCACTCGCTTAGTTGCAAGAACCTTGCCTAACACACTGACCTATTCCCAGCAACCATATGCTACTTAGATCTGATGGTAAAACGCCTCAGGCTGTCTTTTTATTGTCCTTTCAAACTTAATTAAATTTCAGAGGAGATAACTTAATTTGAAGAAGTCTTGAGCGCTAATCTATTCAACACCTATAAGTGTTGCGATTTCATTGACCTCGTTGTGTAAAGATTGAGGTCAAGTTCTCACAGACAAGGTAATATTTCAAAAGTCAAATAATTCATCTCATAAATAAACGACGAAACTAGGCTGTGATTGTCATTGTCGTTTTTCAACTTTTAGACTTTCTGTTGAACTTTGTATTGTACTGGTGTTATAAATGCAATTTTATGAAAAATTAATTTTGCCATGTATAAAATTATTAGAAAAAATATTACTGATGAAGTTGGAAATACTACAACGACAACAACAACCTCTACTACTGCTGTTGCTGCTTCTGCTGCTGCTACTACTACTACTGCTGTTACTATACTACTACGACGACGACTACTAATCAACTGCATCTCCTGTAATCTATTACCTTCTAAAAAAGATTTCTTTCATTTCTTCTTTTTTTCAAAACAATATCTTCACAAATAATCAAGCTAACGAAACAAACATAAATATATTCACATGCAAGAATTAGCATTTATGAAAATCATTACATTTTAGTGCATTGCAATAAACTATTAACAAATAAGTCAAACACTGCATTTTAAATGCATGATCATAATTTATTCTTAGTATATCATTTAATGGAATTTTATATTTAAAAAAAGAGACTCCTGTAATCGATTAAATGTATTTTCTTCTTCTCTCTTTTCTTTCTCTCTTTCTTTGACCCCCCCCCCTTATTTCATATAAGTGAGAAAAAGACAGGTGTGTTCGGTATCGTGAAAGTGTTTAAAACAAAACATTTATTCTTTTATCAGTTTCAACAACAGAATGCTCAGATTATTTAATTATATTCTAAGTTTTGGGAAATTGAATCCGCAAAATCTCTTTGTATAAGTAATGAATTTAGAACACAACAAAACCACTCTGCATAGAACCTTTCAATTCTGCCAGCCTTTTGCTATCATCCAGTATCATTAATGATTCATCAATCTGCAGGTGCACTGGATTTGGTGGACCCGATTTTTCAAAAGGTGAAAATCTAATTAGATATTCAGAACATTATTTCAAGAATATTAATGAAGAAAATTTCCTAACCTAGTCCAAATCAATTTGACATCCTTCAGCATTACACTCTGAAAATCTCAGGATGATATGAGATATGACTTTTAAGTTATCAACGATCAAAAATGTCAAATGTGTGGATTTTTTTTACTTAATATAAACATACATGAATACAAAAATCATTTAAAAAAAAAAAAAAAAGACCGTACCCCGAGGAAAGAAAAGGCATATTAATACCAACGTGTGCATGTGTTTTTCTTTTTTAAAAAGGGGGAGAGAAAAGAAACGAGAATTAGTGGGCAGTAGCTGACCCAGGAAAACACCTGTTTTCTTTCTTTGGACTTCCCTTTCCTCTTTACCCAAGCCATTTAATCAATTTAACAGTATTCATCGAGGATCATATTCAATAACTTCTTTTCTCAAAAACATCCAAGTTCTAGATGTATATTGTTACATCTTAGACATTTAAAAGCTGATTTTTTTTTTCAAAGTTTGATTCTTGACCTGGATGCAATAATTTAAATCGGATCAACTACATCCACGGGACGTTTATAACAAACAACAGTCAGTGATAGTAAAATTCTTTTTAAGCTTAGTGTGCCGGTATACGAGGCTAAGAACATATTGCATTGTGGGCCACAAATTCATTGTCGTATTGCGGTGTCAAAAACTAGTTCATAATTGAATTAGCACAATATTTTATTCCTCCCTTTTTATTAACATGAACTGCACCATCTGCCTCTAATATTATATGGAAAGAAAAATGAAAACTGAATCAGTGACGTTATCGTTGTTAGCTAAGTGGATCAATGTGTCAAGAACGTTTTCAACTTTGGCCTTTTACAAGCCTGGATCTATTTTAACTTCAGGGTAAGAAAAGGAGAAGGGAATTAATTAGATTTATCATTCAGACGAGATATCAATGATAAATCAGGGATTTAAAGAATTTGACACGACTGATCTTCAATTTGTTCCACTCCAAGTTAATTTTTCCGAGTGAGTTTGTCCCAGATGAGTATATGATAATGCATTATTGGAGTACTTAGAGATGGATTTAAATAAAGAGGGCAGTGACAGTATAAACTCGCGATAAACGATAAAGCTGAGGTCTTTCTACATTGTCATCTGTTTTGAATTATATTCGATTTTTTTTTTTCATGGATGGTATCCAATGAATATTATTTTTCCGTTGAGGCGGACAGGATGATATTGAGGCTGGCGCCGAGAGCGAATCTCTCTTCTCTGAATTGATTGATTTTTTGGTCATTTTTCATCAGAATCATCCTCGGTTACTCCTGTTTTCCGTGATTATATCGACGACAAAGACAGATGAAAAGTGAAAAAAGATATGAAAGATCTCGTCTGGATTCTAAGCTGAAGAATTCTTGATTCCTGCAGCATAACTTAAGTAACTGGTAAGTTAGTTGCCTATTTTCATTCTTTTTTGTGCCTGATTTCAGAAAATAAGATACTTTAGAATTACAGTACGTCTAATGTAAAACCCGTAAGCAATTTATATCTAACTTCAACACTCAAGAAGAATTACCAAAAGCCTGGTAGATCTTCTTTGATACTCGTTCCTTCTCTGAATCTCTGAATTCAACGAAAGTAGCCTAAAGTGAAATGAAACAAGATTGTTTACCTGACATTTTAGTGTCGAAGATGACGGAATGAACTGCAAACCCTGCTGTTTTCTCGACCAATTGTCAAGAATAGTTTATAGAACTACTAAGATTTGATCATTATTATTTTCTTGGTATTTCCAGCTCTTTTTCCACCGTTAATTGAAAACATATGGCTACTGGAAGATTTATGATGAGGACTGTAAAAAAAAAAAAGAAGTTATCTTCACCTCTCCTTTCAGAAATGCTAGTTTGCTGCGCAAAACGTGGGCGCCTCTTGAATAGCATAATAAGCTCTTCTAGATATTCTTCAAAGTACTCATTTTAGGTCAGCCTTTTTAATGTAATTACATGTAAATGTATAGCTGTAAGTTGATTCAAGGCGAATAAGAACTATCTTGTGGATTTTATTAGGATTAAGGCATGGGGTGACGAGAGCAATAATCATTGTCGGAATCCATAAGCTGAGGTCACAAAGAACAAAGGCTAATGATTTGAAATTGTGTGTGTGATGCTGAAAATTACTGTTACCTTTAATGCATCGCATGAAAAGAAAATACACATTGATATCTGGCTAGAAAAAGTATACTCGTCGAACTGTATCATATTTTTCAAGTATATAGCAAGACCCAGTCATTCGATTGTTTGTTACTTATTTTGGGTATATGTACATTTTGTGTTCTTTGAATTTTACATTGTTATAATGCGCTGTACCTGCTCCGGTATTATAGTATGCCTTTTTTGGGTATTCCCTGTGCTCATGTATTTCCCTAATAGTCTTTGAGATATTCGGCAACATTTTGCAAGTTCTTATACTTCCAATTTAAATGAAATATTCATATTTACCTTAATATACGGTAAAATAAAAGAATATAAAATATTCGTATTTACCTTAATCTGTTAATATAGGGTACATAATTATGATAAACGACTAGACGATCTTTCAGAATTCGACTCACGTCCTTATATACTTGGGCACGATGAGATCAAATGAGGCTGCAGTAGAGGAAAGGTATTGGAGAAGAAGATCACGGAGGGTCTTTTGGTCTTTATCTCAATTTAATTTTCCAAGGTTTGCTAGCGTGGATGATGGTATCACAGATCACATCTTCGTGTTGTGACTTCATTCATCCACCATGATTCTCTTTCATCTGATCTACCCAAGTCAATATCATCCTAAGCTAGTCTTGAAGACATGGTATGAAATCAAGAAGATGTGACATTTGCCTCTTGTTTGCATTCCGATATCTTATTTCAATTCACATGAATTCTGTCGATGTGACATGCGTCAATATGGTAATCAAACATAAGATGACCGGAATAGCATGCATTCACGTGCATAGAGAGGATAGGACACGCTGCGTTAATCTAAATGATGGAACTCCAAGTTAGAGGAGAATGAAAAGGATAGGAAACAAATATAGTAGGAAAAGGACAGAGAGAGAGAGAGAGAGAGAAAGCGAGAGAATGAATTGAGAAAATCTTCTTTCCTTAATTTCAAACCCTTTAAAACTGTTGTCTTGCATTCTGTCTCGCTCGCAAAAAAAAAAACGAAACAAAACAAAACAAAAAAAAACCCTTTACTTTTAACCTTTACTATTCCGTGACATTGATTGGCCCGGTTTGTGGTGAGCAATTAGTGAAAACATTTACAACTAATTTGACGCAGTTATTGCAATCGATCTTACCCGGTGGAGTCGATTGTAACAACAACAAACCTCCCACATTTTCATCTGGATTACCGCGCTGCCTGCCTCCAAAACACGCGTAGAGCTATAGGCCGGAGACAATGCAGGCCTGAATAAATAATTCGGAAAAAAGGCGTGCATTCTGTTGAGAATACCGGTTTGCGCTTGAGTGGCGAAAGATGGAGGAATGAAAGTACGTTGATTTTTTTTATTCCCCTTTTCTTTAGCTTTTGGCAAGTCCGGTTTGATATGTTATTCATTTTCATATAGTATACAATCATGGAGTGATAAAAAACATTAACACCAGACGTATGACTGGTATCATTGATGACCAAATCTTTCAGTCATGTCTATGCTGTATAATGTAACCAATTTCATTAGCTGAAATGAAAGTTGTTATTGAATAAAAACTGCATTATGTAAGAGAAGGTCTGTTAAGTAGATTGATCAAGAAAATCCTCAGGAAAAAACATTAAATCGGAAGGATGTGAAGCACATGAAAAAAAATGACAGCTGTGAGCTCTCTTCAAACTATATAGGTCAACATGTAATATTAAAGAATGAATAAATGCATAAGATTTCTCGGTAGAATGAAAGTACATTTACTTGAAGATTTAGAGTGCACACCTGTGTTCTCAGATGAAAGGAAATTGGCAAAGATTTGATGTGCATGCATGGGGAAACCTGTTATTAACATTTGAATAGACATCAGAGAGAATAGGAGAAAATACGTTTATTGCTTCTTTTCGGAAAAGGTCAATTATTGTTGGCTTAACATTGGATTTCTATTGTTGGCTTTCAATATCGAATGCAGGTGATCAAATGAATATATGGAGTACTCATGCCTGAAGGATAGGCTGCCCTACAGGTACGAGCTTTTATTATCTTGTCTTTTTTCTGTCAGCAAAGAAACGCGCGTACTTACACAATAATTTTTTTCATACCACCTGCACACGTTAGTATCAATATGCATATAGCACATCACTTTATTTGAAATACGATAAAACAGCAATGTAGATAAAATGCCTTGCTCAAGGGCATAAGTGCCGTGCCGGGGATCGAACCCCGGACCTTCGCGTCTCCAGTCAAGCGCCTTAAACCACTCGACTACGGCACCTTTACCATAATGAAAATGATTTTTAAACATCGATATTTTACATGTAATGTATTTTCTGTTATTTGTTATATGTTTGCTTGTTATATGGTTCTTGAGAATTGTAGTTCAAGAAAAGACGAGAAGCTTTGAAATGCATGAAACAAAGGAGAAAGAAAAAAAAAACCTTGGATAATTCATCGTGGCATAAACTGGCCCATTATAACATTTTATCGTAACTGAACTGCAAGCTTCAAGGCAGATTGGTTTCTCCTAAACCTCTTACCGATTTTTTGGCTGTTTGATTTATTATCAGAGTTTTATGGATTTTTTACTTTCACTTTTAAAATGCATCATCGAAAAGTCGTTTCTAGGTGCATTGTTGACTTGTGGACGCATTTAGCAGTCAAGTTTTATTTCCGCTTTTTAGTCTTGTCTCAGATGTAAGTTAATATTCTTCTTCGCTTGGGTTAGTAGCTTTGCAGGATTAGTAGCTTTTCCAGGAATGGGAGTCAACGCTTCTTGTCAGCGAATAAAACATTCTACATTCTTATTTTATCTCTGTCTGACAATACATCCATATTCTGCTCTCCACTCCCACTTACATCATGCACATATTGTTGAATACTTCATATGATTAAAATAACACCTCTCTCCAGACAATATTCATATATTCATACGATAATCTCCATACACTGAGAAACATATGTCGTTATCAAACTTGATCACTCTAGCTTTTCCCTTCTCACGCAAATCCTTTACCTTCTTTCCCCTTACTTTGATGTAAGACGTCTCTCTGTCCACTTATGTCATTATTGATTGTAGTATATCACACTATCTTCCTTCACCCTTTGTACATCTGTCAGACTACATCACATGGCTGGCTAACTCTATCTCTTTATGTGGCATCTTTCATCAATTTTCCGTCCCATCACTATCGTCAGTTGACCATGGATGTGATATACTTTAACCCTTCTACTACCACGCTGCACTAGTGTATATATACTAGTAGTTCCTTTCATTGCAGATGACTGAACACATATATTTCAGACAAATGAAACTAAGTCCGAAAAGGATTCAGATATCCAGTAGTTTACCTTTGAATAATAGGCTCTAAATAATCACATGACTTTCTTTTCTTTTGTTGTTGTTGTTGTTATTTTAAAGGTGGTGGTGGTGTTACAGATTTTAGTTTGTAATCACGGTGGATCTAACAGCAAAATACGATACGTCTATTGCATAGTACGACATTGTTTCAGTCTGTATTTATGTTTACAAGTTCATGACATAGGTTTGAAAATCTGTCTCATTTCAGCTGTTTCTTCTTTTTTCTTTTCTTTTCTTTTCTTTTTTTTTTCTTTCTTCATTTTTCATGTAATTGAAGTAATGATAAAGGAATATAGCAAACTGATTTCAAAAAGGGAAGTCAAAGTTAGAACGGTTTAGATCGTATTTATGCCGGTGGAATCGCACCTTTAATACTATCAGTTATGCTGTTCATAACATGCATAGTGACCTTCAAATATTTTACATCCAATTCACATCGTCAGCTTAAATCCCTTGGTTGATTCAAGTAGATTTAGTGAATGAGAAGTCAAACGATCAGGAGGAGTGCATGCCAAACAGAGCATTGCAAGTAATTGATAAAATGGAGAGGTAGATAGTGGAGACATAGAGAATATGAAAGTAGGGTCTCTATAGGATGTCATGTTTTGACAAATCAAGTAAATTGATTTTCCCCGAAGCTTACCGATAAATGAGGAGTATACTATCATGTTGAAATGGAGTATGGCTACTCATGCAGAGAAGTTTACTTTAGTTGAATATTAAAAGGAGTGCTCCCGGGTAGTTTGCCAGTTTTGATAACTGTGTTGTGCAGTGCTATGCAGGATATTTCTAAGAGATCTTTGCACCATGAAGATTGAGAAAGTGGAAATGTGAATGTATTTAATCCAACATTCTACAAAATACATAGATCAATATATAGTTCAAAGTGAATTGACTGCATACGCCCTTCCATGTCATTGGAAAACCCTTAAGAAAAGTCGATGAAACTTTCAGGGCTATACCCGGATGATGCGCCCCTTAAGGTTTTGGGGGCTGGGAGGATTCTGAGCCATGTTTTCCTACAGAAAGACTTCAGGGAGAACCACTGTAGGTAGTATTTTCACATCGTATGATACATGGTAAGATAACGTTGATAAGTTTGTTGAGAAAATAATCATTCTGCACTGTGATGGTCATTACGACTACTTTCAAGTCTCTTGTATCTGTGCATCGTAGTTCATGTTCCCTGATCATTAATACTGTATACAGAATGAAACCACATCAAACATTGATCTGCTGAAGTTAGAGGCAAAATTATCGATTAAAGTTTGAAATAATAGGATGTAGATTGGTAAAAGAAGGAGGTGTTATTTCATTTCGTGCCTCGTAGCATTGCCAACCGCCATAATGACCAAGTATATCGTGTCTCATAATTGCATTTTACACCATAAACTTGCTTTCGCACCTTCAGAAAATAGTCTTGGAATTAACAAGAAACGCTTCTCAGCGCTTCTCAGTATGATGACTAAAACATCCTCCCCCGGAACAATTTTTATGAAAAGAGATTCTGTAAGTGTTTTTCCTTAACCTCCATAAATCAATTTAAACAAAAAAGAAAAGAGATATAGAGATGCTCTAAGTTTGTGCATGATTTGCCGGGAGGGCGAAAGAATATTGGAATTGTTATAGGTAATTAGATTCGGATAGGAGTTGATGTGAATAGTTATTTCATTTCACTTTATCTGCACTTCAGGAAATAGAAATAGTAATGGAATACACGTATATTGAAGATATTTTTAATTAATTTTTAATTCAACATAATATGACAACTGAATATGAAACATAATATCGAAGGGAAGAAAAATATAAGAGGAGGGAAGAAAAGAAGAGAGAAGAAGGAAAATGAGAAAACAAATAAAGCGAAGAGGAAAGCAAAGCAGACAAAAGATGAACATGGGGAAAGAAAAGAAGAAGGAAGGAAAAAGAAGGAAAAGGCAAGAATGATGGATTGTGGAGAGGACTTGGAGTAGAGTGAGATGGAGATTGGTATCTGATGCTTGGACATCAGTAGAATTCCATCTCTTCTCTATCATCTCCATCAACACTCTTCCCTCCAGTGACGTCATCTATAAATAGTTCTTTGCATTGTTGCATTGATTATCAATCAGTGTGTTTTAACTGAACCCATGCCCAGACAATACACACCAAGGCTTCTCAGCATTGCTTCCTGCTATTTTTGGGTTGTTTTTTTTTCTTCAAATGACGTGTAAATGTTTATATTTATATCATATTTGCCATTGTATCATATATCATTTCCTTTGCATTTTCCTTTACAGGAAATATCACACCCTTTTCAGTTTATTGCATCTTAAAGAAAGATTACATTATTTATGTTGATTGACTTCTTCGCACGTATCCTTTCCACGTGCAAATTAAGATTCTTTCTGCTTAAGCATTGATGATTATTTAAGATATTTATATTGCTGCCTCCTATCAAATACACTTGTATATACTTCCCTTCGACTAACGAGCTGCATATCTTGCCAGGGGTGCAATCTCTGGCAAGCTTAAAAAGAGAGAGAGAGAGAGAAAAAGATAGGATTGCCTAAACCTAGTCTAAATATGGTGTAGGTGGACTTAGTCCAATTAACGTGACAGCTAGTGACAGGGGATATGATTCGCTTATAGGCAACATACTCTTCATAATATTCTACCCTGAATTACATACTGTTAACATGGAGTGTTTCGAAAGAAGACTAGAGCAGAAGATTGAGGCAAGTCTGTCTAACATGGATGAGTTCTTTTGACCAGAGGCACTGTCACGTCAGTGTCGACAATCAATAGGTAGAGATTGACAGAAAGAGAGTGTGTGTGGGAAGAAGAGGAAGGGAATGATCAAAAGTGAGTGGAAGAGAGAAGAGAAGGAAGGAAAAGGTGGGGTAGATGGACAGAAACAAAGAAGAACCAATAGATGAGGGAAACAGAAGGTTTAGGAGAGGAGCCACAGAGAATAAAATGAAGACGGATACAGTCTATAACTATAGATAAAGTGAGCGATAAGATAAGGAAATGGGATAGGAGAGAAGCAGGTGCACACATATATCACTGGTGCAGCGATTCGTGAACGAGAGTGGCATTTATGGCGAAAATAATTGTGTAGTACGAACACTTATGACAAAGTTTTGACATTAGATTTGTCCTTTCTGTATTGTCTCTATCTTTAAAGTGAAGCGGAGTTTCACACATATACGTCTAACTGTATTTAATTTTAGACAGATATTGTAAGAAATATTTAGAACGAATTAAATGTCTCAGTTTGTCACTGCAAGCTGTCACATTCATTTCTAGCGAAATTGTTAATTTTAACTTTGCTTATTAATGTAAACCGCCTCTGCCATGTCTGCAAACTGAGTTTTCTTACTTCACTAGATTAACGTTGATCAAAAAGTAACGGCTACTGAATTGATTTATGCATCGTGCTATGAATGAAGAGAAAACATGCATCAGCTCAATCAATCATTATTCTGTTACTACAAAATATCGCGCTGATGTAATATATTTTGATATTACTGCGACAAAAAAGACAATTAAATGACGTACTTTTGTGACATCATGTTCATTCTTTACTTCCTTTCTACATTGTAATGGTCATAGCATTAACATTGTTCTCTTAATGTATTCAAAAGAAACACAATACACGGAAAGGTTGGACTTTTCAAATTTGTTGGGCATTTAGACGTGATAAATAAATGTGAAGAAGATACTAGTGATGATTTAAGGAGAGTATTGGGGGAAGGGGGAATAAACAGAAGAAAATTTTAAGATAAACAGGGGAATGAAAAAGGTGAAGAAGAAGAAGAAGAAGAAGAAGAAGAAGAAGAAGAAGAAGAAGAAGAAGAAGAAGACGAAGAAGAAGAAGAAGAAGAAGAAGAAGAAGAACAACAACAACAACAACAACAAGAAGGAGGTGGAGAAGAAGAAGAAGAAGAAGAAGAAGAAGACGAAGACGAAGAAGAAGAAGAAGAAGAAGAAGAAGAAGAAGAAGAAGAAGAAGAAGAAGAAGAAGAAGAAGAAGAAGATAAAGGAGGACAAACAAAAAAACAAAAAGTTGTCCAGAGAAGGCGAAGCGTCACCAATGACAGAATTCTGTTTGGTAAAGGTGAAGTTTGCATCTGCTCGAGGCTCTAACTGTTCGACCTATTTTGTAGTTCTTCTTTTTCTTTTAGAAATGTCTTCTTATCGCCTGGAGCTGTTCTTCGTTGACACGATACTAGACAGCGTCTATTGTCGCCCCAATAACCAGGATGAAGTTTAAGCAACAGACAGACAGTGTACACATCTTCCTACACATTCTATTATTAGTATGCAAACAAACTGTTTGATAATTCTTACCTCAGATGTTGAGAACGCTGTTCTTCAGGTCAACCTTATGGTAAAATGATAAATTATATCATATTTTTTCTTATTTTTACCTTAACAGTTAGTCTGGTTCAAAAATTTTGTAAATCGTAAATAATGATTGAGGAGGAAAAAATGTAGGGGATTGTTAGCAAATGAAACATGAACAAGAAATTATGTCATGGATGGTTTATGCATGTATATACCGTCTCTTCGTGGATTTTAGAGTTGTCACGCACATACAGTCTTCAGGTTTTGATACTGAATGAATCTGTCAGGACTACTAAAACTGCTAATAGAACTGCCGCCAATGTGCTCATAACGATAATTTCTCGACGCTGAAATCCATTATGACGTCATATTTCATCAATATCTTCTCTAAGCCTGATGTGATTGACGTTGTATTGACGAAAAAAAGAAGCAAATCTGTAATGCTTATTTCTTATGAAGTAAGTGAAACTATTAAAAAGGGAAATCTGAGAAAAATGTTTAAATGTTATAATTTTATTCACATTTGGGCATCAGCACGTAGATGAAACCTTTTTTTGCGTGTGCCTTGTTCCTTGTTTAATTTTGAATTTTTGTATATTCCATTTTCATGAGGATTTCGTATACACACCTTCCTTGGAGTTTGAGACAATCTTGTTACCTTGGCTGAAAACATTGTATTTGTAAACCCTTTTTGTATTTGTATTTGTAAACCCCTTTTTTTAATGTTGAGTGTTATTTATAATAATATTTGTCTACAGGGCCCCCTGAAAAACAGTACAAGATTACTGACGGGGCTACCCTGTATAAATAAAACGAAATAGATAAATACAATAAATAAATAAAGATGAATAATAAAATAAATTTTTAAACAAGAGTATTCCAATAGTTCTATATTTTTCCAACAAAGAATTGATAAAATGCTGATCCAGGTTCGCCTGAAGATTTGGGTTTTTACTGACCACTTGATTTTAACTTGAACTGAGGTAATTAAAAAACTAAGGAATATAAAGGAATACAAAAAAGAAGGCAATAGTAAAAAAAAAAAAAAAGAAGAGAAAGAGATGGGGAAAGAGAGATTGGGGAGAAGGATTAGGAATGAAAGGAAGAAATAAAGTGCTGTGACATGTGGAAGACTAGGAAGGTTTGATTGACAGAATGATAAAAGATGGTGGTATGGTATCTTGGAATCATCTCATGCGAGATAGAAAGGATGTCATTACAGCTGTGCTTCAATGATGCTCTGATGGATCCTCTCCCTGCTTCAAAGGTGCCTTTTCACTCCATGATTCGGGCTATTTTCCTCTCCAGTGACCCTCCTGTTTACTTCCAAAATCCTGTTTTCTTGACACAGATTAGACAGCTGAAATATTTGATAATGGTCTCATTATGTCAAATAACTGTTTATCCCAATTATTCTTTAACAATTACGTCTGGATTTCATTTGGTGCTAAGAAAATAACTGATATAGATAATAGGTGGAGAAAATAGAGAAAGAAAGGAAAGGAAATCACTGTGTTGCATGCTTGCGGTCACATGGAGCTTACAAAATTGAGGGTAATGTGATAAATTCATGATCAGACGTACCCAGATGTACTTAATAAAATGCACAAAATCTCTCTCTCTCTCTCCTTTTCTCTCTCTCTCTTTCTCTCTCTCTCCCTCTCTCTCACTCACTCACTCACTCTTTCTCTCTATTTCTTTCCTTATCTCCTGTCCTTTTGTTCTCCCCTCTGGAAGAGAAACTAATTATAAATCTCCTATGAATGCATGCATGATAAATGAATCAGAAAGGACAAATAGGTTTATAAACAAAACATTAAAAAAAAAACATTTAATTGCAAACCTGTCTCCATCAATGTCTAAACGGCGTGATTTATAAAAGCGAGACTTGGAAATAATTAAAATACCACTGGAGGACAAAACAGAACTAATCAAATGATAGTGAAAAACAAATCGTAATCTAATGCCTAAAGTAAAGAAGTTTTTTTTTTTTTTTTTTTTTTTACTGGGCAACACAATTCTATCTCCCTTCAAACGAAGGAAAAGGTGAGGCTCGTTCATTACCACTAAAGGTTTTTATCTTCTTCCTACAATACTGCAAATAATTGGCCAAACACTCGAGCTGAATTCATGAGCTTTGAACCCTTGTTTGTTCCCTACTCACGCAAATTCACCTCAAACGAGAAAACCTCTTCTAAATATACTGAAGAATCTTTAAGTTGATGCATGCCATTTCTGAAGGTCTGGAGCAAGTCAGTGCGGTTAAAAAGAGTAGATTCACGGATAGTGACATCAAAAGAGATTAAAGGGGTGAAGAGAAAGAGAGGGAGAGAGAGAATATAAAACCTCTGTTTGAAGCTCAAAAAATCTGCAGCAGAATGTCGTAGAGTTTATTGAAATGAATACTGGATATAGATCATTAACATCATCGAATAATGATGATATTGATAATAAATAACGAAATTCTTATTTTCTGTTTAATTATCATGATAGTATGTTTAGATAAATGAAATGGCAGAATAATGATAGATCCTGTAAATACACTTTAGACAATAGCATTTTGGGTTTTCGATGGTCTATCTGTTTAAGGAGAATGACTTGATATCAGCACATTCCTATCAGTTTTGATGTTCATGCTGTTTTCGCTAAAATTCATCGGGAGAATAAGTGTCAATGCACCTTCTATCACAGGCGCGGAGGTAAATATCAGACGATCTTCAGAATATTCATAGTTTGTCTTCCCTCTTCAATAATTGTACGTGCTCTCTCCCCCTCCCCCCTTACCCTCACCCCCAAAAAAATCAAATGGCGAGAAAAATAGAGTAGAGAGTAAAGAGAAAACGAGGGAAGGAGGGAGGGAGGGAGGGAGCAAGAGAAAGAGGGATGTGGGGTGGAAAGAGAAAGTGAAAAGAATCGGGAGGGCAAGAAGCCTGTCAAGACCCCTCTCACATCCCCCTTAAATTTACATTTGAGTCCCTGACTAAACAGGTCGGTCCCCCATTCCCCCTGTTGTGACCTCTAGACCCACGCTATACACCACTGACCCTCTTCATGCATAATTTGGAATCAATTGAATAGAGCTTTAGGCTAGAGTCGACAGGTGCAAGATGGTTTTTTAAGACTTTATATGATTCTTGAAAAGGAGTCTTCTCTGAGATGTATGTCTGTTATCAAAAATCTTCGTGAATGACAGTCCACGCTGTGCTTTTTTTTAGATCGGTAGAGTTTGCCCCCCCCCCCCCCCCCCTCTCTCTCTCTCTCTCTCTCCATGGTAGAACAGTTCGTCTTCCCGGAAAAAGGCCGCTAACGCGCACGTGCACGAAATGTACGTTTTCGAGAAGTGAATGAATGAAGTTTTGACCTTATTTTGAGCTTTTAGCAGCTAGTGTATTATTTTTCCGTCCTAACTCTCAAACTTTTTTTCTTCAATGATATTTTGTGCTTTTATTTAAAACACTCTTAAGGTTTTCTAATCATTAGCATTTTATCCTTAACGGCTTTCTTCCCGCAAATGCGCGAGTACGTAAATCCAGTTCTCGGAAAAAGGCCGCTAATGCGAATCGGTCTATGCGCGTAAGCACGTTGAGCTAAGAATAGTGTCTTTCTTCCGGGAACAAAAAATGCGCAATAGTTCCCAGAAAAAGGACGCTATTGCGGATCGGTCTATGCGCGTAAGCACGTTGAGTGAGGAGGAATTCATGTGCTCGTGTAATTTTGTTTTTTGGCTTATTACATCATAATGACGTCAAATTGAGGTTCGAGAGTGGTACGAGAAGAAAGCTTATGACATGCTTTTTCCATTTCTGCAATGAAAAAAATTGGCGGGAAAATTGAGAAAAGGTCGCTAACGGCCTTTTTCCGGGAAGCCGACGATTCTGTTCAGACATACAGTGATCTATAAAAGTATGAAATCATTCTTCGGATAATCTGCGCTGTTTTGGGATTAGGCTTTAAATAGTAAACTGAAGTTGGGAACATCGACAACTTCACAATGATAAATATTGGGTTTACACATTAATGTTTTAGTGGAAAAGAGGCCAATAAGTCTGGAATTCATGGTTGTCCTCGAAGTATGCCGTTAGACAAGAAGAATCATGACATTATTTGTAAAAGTTCGTTGACAGACATGCAAGACTAAGGTCTTGAGAAAGTGGGTCTTTAAACAAGCCATCAGGTTGATGAGAGGAAGTATTAAATGGCATTCATCGAGTCTTTTTATGTCAATGATACCTGACATTAGGAAAGGTCATACATTCACATTCATTAATTGAGGAACAAAACAGGGAAGGATGAACAGATGGAAAAGGAAGAAACGGAGACAGAGTAGAAGACAGTAGGGATGAAGACGCAGAAACATATAGAGAGACAGACTTACAATGGAAGAAAGATAACGTGCTTGGGTACGTAGGAAAGAAAGGAGGGCATGAAAAAGATGAATAACATCGATCGTCCAGGAAAGAAAAAGGTAGATTCAAGTTTAAGATTCATGATTTCAAGATGTATCCTTAATGTCTTCCCTTGGAATTGTGATGTGATTTGCCTTCTTGGAAATCGTAAGTGCATTCTAATGAGAACAATATGTCGGTATTCCTTATTTAATAAATCACGAGAGGAGAGTGCGACAGATGGTTATTTTGATATTCCTTAAAACTATTCATGGAAATATAGAGATATAAACTATAAAATCTCACGTGTGTCTGTTTTCATTGTTAACCGTTTTTGTATTTCTTTTCCCCATTTTCCAGGGGGATTTGTTTGGTTTCTGTGTCGCTCGTTATAACCATGCATGATAACAACTAGCCTACCCTAAACAACGGAAAACCACAATCAAATTATTACCAATTATATCCACGAGTGTGAATAACATTATCTTTCTATTCAATAAGGGTTGCACTGTTTTCATTTCACTCTGAATTTGATCCTGTCTCGAAAGAGGTTAAATGAAATGAAACCATGTGGAAAGGTACCTTTCAACTATATCTAGATTGTAAAAAAACAGAAGTTGAATTACAATAAAGTGACACAAAAGCTATCTAGACTTTAAAAAACAGAAGATCAGTTACAAGAAAGTGACAGAAAATCCGTGATGTCCTTTATCCTCAAATACGTGACCTCATATTATCCGTCTTTTCTTCTCATATGCACATTTCATGAAATGATACGAAAAGAAAAGCAAAAAGATTTAAGGATTCTATGAAAATGAGAATAGTCTCATTACTCTGCTCTGAATATGATGGTAATCTGAAAATGAGAAAGCCTGGTATGAAGCATTTAGGGTAACCATTTTGTGCTAGTTTCACTTGTGATGTCCAGCAGGGTAGGTGCATAGATAGCATGGATAGGATGACATTCAAAACCTAGGTGAAGAAGAGTTTCCAATCGTCAAGACTCGATGGATAAAATGGACACACCTGACCCAATTCCAATGGAAGAACGAAATGGAACCCGTATCACTTTTCCTAATTTCACTCTAGCAACCCTTTTAACGTATTTCATTAGGTTTGGCAAACGTGACTATTCTTGAGAATAGTATAGACTGGTTCTATTGTCCGAGTGCACGTTCATCGATAGGCAGTGAACAGTATTGTTCGAGAAATGTAAATAAATCTCAATCTCGTAATCGTTCTTTCTTAAAAATAGTGGTCGTAAAACCCAATAATTACTATTTCTACAAAATCATGCGATTATAAATTATGGATGACTTTGATGTTTCATCCTCATCGCCAATCCATCGTGTTAAATCATTTTCATTTAACGGAGTCTCAGTTGTAAGTAACCGTGTATAAAATCACTACGGAAACAATACAAGCACTATTATGTCTTGTAGATTCTTGATAGACTCTTGACAGTTTAAGAGCTATGAATAATTTCTGATTTATGCATAAATGTCATTTATAGCGTTGTATAGCTGGATACCAATCAAGTGCAAATACACACACACAAAAGAGGACTTCATCATGAATTTCTGCTAAATGGATTTTGCCTTATAAAGTGTTTTAGATGCATGTCTCCAGGTCTTAATACTTAGCTATCGATATGTTTTGCTTAATGCTCAATCTGAATTTTCAGCTCTTCACTATGATGATGATGAGGAGGAGGATGATGATGATGATGATGATGATGATGATTATACGTCTTTAGAAGCAAAAAAAAAAATTAAAAATGGATTGAGAGAGAAAGAAAAGCGACATTTTTTGAAGCACTTATGTGCTATTCTCAGCCGATAATGTCCAGCAGTATTATATTATGACTCGCTTGATGAAAAACTAAGTGACATTATGCCGATTTATGTCACTGATATAAAAAAAATTATATGGAACACTTACGACTTAACAAAGATCACGACTTCAGAATCGCATTTTTTTTTCTTCCCCGCCGAAGAAGCAAAATTTTACATGAAACCTCTCCTTTTTTTTTTTTTTTTTGTATTCCAGAAATCTTTTCTCATTTGTTTTTGATTGTTTCTTAGTGGTTTCTATATGAGCCTTAATCTGTCATTTTCAATGGATTTAAATCCACTTCCATAATATAAGGATAATTCCCTTCTTCTCCCTCAAAATGAAATCCATGCTTACTCAGAACTAGCTGGAAGATCAAAACCAATCTGAGTCTTTGAATTCCCTGTCGAATTCCCATTCCTATCAGAGTTGCATTAGCCTTTATAGTAAGAAGTAGAGATGCATTAGTATCTTAAGCCAGATTATACGATGCATGAAATATTCAAGGCTCAATGGAATACAAATCGCACTTAGCTCTGTCCATCGTTTCTACCTTTTCTAAAGCTGTCTTTTTTAAAGGAATAATATGTTTAGGAGGGAGATAGCATCCTCAATACACATGTCAGTCTTTGTGTAGGAATTAAAACTTATAGGCAACTTGTAGGGACTATAGGAAATATTCGGGTATCATACGTTGATTTAAATTTGTTAAGGGAACCATTGGTCATTCTCTAATGGAAATGCATGTTAGTGATTGAACTGTCCATTGATCTACCATAAAGTAGTTGAAGAAAATACATCTTTCGAAAATGCTTAATCGCGGACGTTAATAATGTTTTGCTTGTTTTCACATTTTTTTCAATAGGTTAGTATAACACAAGCTTGTATAGAGTAAAGTGACTGTAATCTAAAGTTATCACATATAACTGAATGAATCTGTGACAGCAGTAATTTCATATATCTAATGTAGACGAAGGAATATGACTTATTATTTCATATATAATGTAAATGAAAGAATTGAAATCTAAGTCATGAAGATGAATGAATAGAAAATAAGTTATCTTAAATTACGGGATTAAAGTGATATACATTAATCACTATTTCCATATCTACTGAAGATGACTGATATTGATATTGATTGTCCAATAATATCATGTCGCACATTAATTAATGTTTGCAAGCTTTTCATTGTTATAGGTGATTGCTATAGATGAAGACAGTGAAATTACATCGACATCGCACAGACATAATTGTAATCCAATACATTAGTATAAGACTTCCTAGTTTGTCCACAATCTATGGTCCATTTTCGTTCTTATAGTGTGTGAGAGGACAGATACTTTCATCGACGCAAGGAAAAAGGAAAACTTAGCATTCATTGCCAGCTGCAAAATAGGAGAGAAGTTTCTTTGAATTGATTTGAGATGGATTGATGTATGGGGATGGATGGAAATCAATTGTTTTGAAGTAAAGAAGGAGAGTCCGAAAACTGACCATTCCATGGTCACCACTCTAAGGTCAGATGTACTCTGTATTCTAAATTGAATCTTCCTCCTTGTGCGATTGGAAGATAGATTGAGATGAAAAGAAGAAAATAGATTATGGAATAGGGGCTTGAGATCGAGACATGATTACAGAAAGAGATCGTATGAAGGGAAAGACCTCGGAAGTTCCTGCTCTTCAAAAAGGGTATGTTAGGAAGCATTTGAAGAAGTTTGGCGCCATTAGTTGTTCGTCTCTTTCCTCTCTGCTTCCTTTTTCTTTCGCCTTGTAAGGAATGATGGTTTATATCAAGGGAGCGGCTTGAGAGTGGTAGATTCATGGAGTGTAGAGCAGACATGTCATTTGTCAGCTTTATCCTGTAAATAGCATCCCATAAAATCTTTTCATTCTTATTGTCTGGTGAGTTGAGATGGTGAAAACTGGCATAACGTGTGGAGAATGATCGGCCTCTTTTCATATTTTCAATTTAAAAGTGATGTTGCTCTTTAAGCGTGACAATTTGTTTTGTACCATCTCGTTACATTGACAAAATCGATTCAATTCTTATTCAAAGGCCCTCGTCGTAATTTAAAGCCACAGCAGAAAATTTAAATCACTGCCTCCAGTGGACATATCTGATTCCATAAAAGTGGGGGCAGGCTTACTTTAAAGACGTCAAACGGTACTTATCATTCTCAGAATTCCTCTCCCTCTCTCTCTCTCCCTCTCATTCCATCTTTAGCTTCCTCTCATTCTTTCTTTTGCTCCTTCTCCTCTTCTCTCTAGCACTCTCCTTCCTTATACATGTATTTCTCACTGTAATCCCTTTCTCCTGTCCCTTCATTCCCTCACCTTTTCTCTTATTCTCCCTCCCTTTTTATTTTCTTCTTTTTCATTCCCTTCATTCGACATTTCACTGCCTCTTCTCATCTTTCTCTCTCACTCTCGTACTTTAACGAATGCATACTTCGTGTTGTTGTGAGACTCACATACATTCTCTCCTAAGCGGTATTGTTGCTAATAATATTTAGGCTATCATGTAACATAATGTCTGAAGCAAATAATAACCGAAAGTGTATAACTATTATCCAGCCTCGGCAAGGCGGCCTGTTTTCATATTGAAAGGGAGGGAAACCACCTAAAGCCATAGTAACGATATTAACGTATTAAATTTCTTTCATATTTTATTTTCATAGACCGATAAAAAAAAAATTTACTTCATGCATCAATGTTTGCTTCAATATATTGCATTCCTCATTTTAGCCAAAACCCTTTTATTCTTCATGGAAGTTACCACTGCACGGCTGTAAGGAAAGAGAACAATACACGTATGATTTTAAGTGAATGAAAAATTATATACAAAAAAAGAAAAACTAAAAACAAGTTAATCATTTGTCATAATTGTCATGATATAAAATCAGCGTGGATTTTGAAGACAGGAAAGTGCGTTCTTAAAAGACCCCCCCCCAAAAAAAAAAAAAAAATAAATAAATAAATAAATACACTTTTTGAAATAATCCAAACTTTCGAAATTTTCACCATTTAATTTCATAAACGGGATACACTCTTATTCTCTCTCTGATAAATGATAAATTTTCATAACAAAAAGAGAACATTTAAAGGAAATATTACATTCGGAAAATATGACAAAGGAAGATATTTTCATCTTAATTCCAATTCATATTAATGACTTAATGGTATAAACAAGAAGAGCTGGGGTGAATGGACGAAACATATAGCGCCTATCTTAATAAAAGCTTTGACATTACTCACTACTGAAGGCGGAGACCAATTTACTGATAATTGGAAATCATTAGTTGACTTGACAATCAACATGGCTATCACGTGATTAGATTTGACTTAGGGATCCAAGAGATCTATTTATGTCCAGAATGATTCTCTTCAAAGGGTTCTTGAAGTCTCAGTAGCATAAACAAACAATCCTTGGCAAGTCGTATGCATTATTTGGACTTTTTGTTAAAATGTTGATTTTGATTTTTAAGTATCTGCGTTATTTTTCACATGAATGAGATCTGTTTTTCGCCCAATTGGGAATCTTTAGATAACTCACTACCCAAAAGATGTTACTCTAGAAAAGAAAAATGGTGCGTGCTACCCTTTAGAAAAATCAGACCACTCTCATACTCGTTCACTATACTTCCTGGCTGGGACTGAACCTTTTCAATACCTTATTGGATGTTGATTATATTTTCATTATCATTGTGTTAGAATAACTATATGATCTAAACATCAGGAATTGAGGATCTAACTTGGCTGACACTAGTTTTCATTCTCGAAACACTTTACTTTATAAGATATGTTGATTTATATTTGGATATACACATATATATATTTGGATTTACACATTAATAATGCTTTCAGACGCATTAATCCTAAAAAGGCAAAATATTTCAAAATGAATAACAATTGCTTTTACGTATTGGTATCAGTGGGATTCTCGTTTAACATGAATATTCCATACTAAGGAGCTTCTACATTGAGAGTTGTTTCTCCCTTAATTCTCATGATTAGATTGTGCTCCTGTGTTGAACTCTCCCAATCGATTGTGAATCCATACTTGGTATAGACATAGCCTAGATTCTCATATCCCATACACATGAATGCCTCTAGCTTTCATCCTCTCTATTTGATCATGAGACTGGAATAAATTCTCCTATCTTGCCTGTCATTAATGTGGAGACGCAAAGCAACAAGCGCCTGTAGACTATTATACCCACTCAGCCTAGAGCTAGTATACCAAGCAAAGCAAAGTAATGCGAAGCGAAAGCCTGCGAAAGAAAGCAAAACTATAGGCTGAGAAATTAATCGACGAACACCCTCGCGGGCAGAATAACAAATTTAGATTCGATCTCCAAATATTGGTGTAGATTTTCTTGGCGCAGGATTCGCATCCAGACGAGATATCATAACATGTAAGAGACCAGGAGAAGTATTTGCACTGTTAATGAAAGGATGTTTTATGCCTACCTTATTTTTTATTTCAAATTTATTTAATGCGGTTAGATTTGAATATTAATTTCCATGATTCTTCTTCATTATGTAATACTCAAGGTATTCAGGTACTGATTGAAAACAAGGTTCTCTTCAGAATTTCATAAAACATTAATCGTTGTGTCCAAAATAACTTCTAATGTGATATTTTTCATGCAGAAACATTCTTTATTTATCAGGAGTAATCTTTGAGCAATGGGTTTTTTTTAAGAGTTTTTTTTTTTTTTTACTTGAAAACTGGATCGTCTAATAGTTAGTTCAGTTCATCTCAGTTCAGTGAAAAATATTTGCTACATCTCTAGAGCTTTTCCTCTTATCTTAATAGTTTCCAGTGCAATTATGTCTTTCTCTTATTAACACACAAGTGGATTGCATGAAATTTCTCATGCTTTATTATATGGTTAGAATGATATGAAATTTGTTTTTCGAAATCAAGAATTTCTCGTTGCACAACACAGTTATCTAATGAAGACAATTTCCCATGCGTTTTGAAATGCAATATTTTCATTGCATCTGCTATCCAGAATCTTTTAAACCCCAATCAATAAAGCCGAATCCTGACTCCTTTGTCTATCATCAGTGTACCCAATCCCTTCATGGATTATGGAAAAATAATTCCAAAAAGAAGAGATAACCTTTACGGCTGTTTTTCACTGACGGATCCAGGGTTTGACAATAGTGAGGGCACGGGAGAGGAGCGGCCAGGGCACACTTATCATTAAGGTAACGACGCCATTGTTGAGATAGGGTGCTTAATATGTGCGTTGGCGCCGTTTTATGTGATATGGCGCCGATTTCAATTAAACAGCCCAGTGGCGTCTTTGTAAAAAATGAAGGAGGGGTGCTCTGGGCAGTTAGGCCTAAATTTTCTGGGAAAAAATATTTAAAAACTAATGATTATGTGGTTTCTGATGTAGTGTAATTCATACCACTCAAGTTTTCAGAGGGTCAAAAAAGGGGGAAGAAAGAAAAAAAAACACTTTGCTCATATTGGATTAGAAACCTTTTCATTTATTTGTTATCAAGACTCCAGGAACTTTGAAATATTTTTTTTATTTACGTGCTATGGAAAAACCTTGTGAACAGAAAAATGTACTTACATGAGGTTTTAAATTAGCCATACAAGTCCTTATAGCAAAGCTCACTTTTAGTCATAAATGATGAGAGGAAAATCGTACTTCGGTTACTTTCCCTTTTTACGTTGACGTTATACCAAGCTAATCTCTAGTTTAAGTACTAATCAAATAGGGTTCGTTACGCCGGAGAACAATCTTGATAATTTATTTATTAAGTAGGGAAGTGAGATTTTGAACATATTTTCTAGTAAACATATTGCTGTGAAAGACATGAATTACTCATTGGCGCCTTTGGAAATTATCACTGTGACAAAACCATGTGACTTTGTAATAATTGGATTTAATGGTGTATTTCATAAGAAAGAACCGGGAGAAAGTGACATAATAGAGAGTCCATGACGATATGAGTGTCGATGAGATGTCTGCACGCAATCCGTCAAGTACTTAACCTTACAATTAATGATATACACACACGAAGCTTCATTATTTCTATGACGCATGCAATCCATGAAATCTGCGACAATCATGAAAATAACAATGATAATGGAAGAGGCCTAAGACTGCTTTTATCTTCAAGTCACGGTAAAAACTGCTAACGCCATAACCTTCAGCAAAAGATACAAAGCATATTTGCTTGTTCGCTTTATGCCTCAAGATTCTGCTTTGCCTTCTTGTGTTCACCCCATGTAAATGCTATTTTTACGAAAATAGGTGCCCCTTTTCGCTGGTGCCCCTCCATCATTTTGAAAGACGCTCCGCCACCCTGGATATATTCTTTATATTTGATAAATGCACATTTTCTAGCTTTTGTATTGCTACAGAAACATGTTTGCTGCCTTATCTAAAACATTGTAAAATGGTCCTTGAGTAAATGCAGGACGGCAGGTTGCAGGCACAAGTTTGATTTATCTAGCATTATGACACAGGGAGAGCAGACGAGTTTTGTTATTTTGTGAGGTGGAAGTTTAACTCAACTGCATGAGACTATAAGTTCTATGTTTCAATTCAGAATACTCGTTAAAATTCAAAAGAATAACGGGTTTTATTATTACGCTTTAGTCAAAACAGGATAGTCTTTTCAGAGCCTTATATAAGCGCCTTTAAAAAGAGCCCTGTGTATACGCAGAAAGAAATTTGAACAATGCTAAAACACACATATAAGGAATGAAAAATATATAAGCAAAGGTACGTACTAAATACCAAATGGTCATGTATGAAAATTGTACGCACATGATAGCAGTATTAACACTGAGCTGTGATTTTCCTCTACTGACATAAAATATAAAGATATTTTTAGTTCTTCAAGATGATGGAAATACTTAATTGTACATCACTGACAGCGTTATCGCAGTAAAACCCGTAACATAGAGAAATCAATTTTTGGTTGTTGTTGTTGTTGTTGTTGTTGTTGTTGTTGTTATGATCTTCATTCACACCAGGCTTTATACCTGATTATACCCAAGTCACACCTAGACTTACACCACACTGATAAGCTGTCTCATGACAATGAATGCAAACTGTTGGTGGTTTACGGCTTGTTTGGAATCGGTATTGCGATGTGACGAGGTATTACTGTGTAAATATCGAGGGGTTGTCTGGAGAAGGTCTGATTTCTCTCAGTAATTCGTTTATTCCAATTATTCAACGACTTTTACTCAACATGGAATTTTGGTTGTCATTCATTAGTACAGCTGAATCCATAAAATGGCATCTTAAAGCTTGGTTACTGACCAAGCATTAAATCAAGAAGACTAAGTTGGTTTACTTTATTCAACAGTGTGACGTTAGGAGACCATTCTAATATGTAATATTGAGGGCACTTTAAATACTCCCATGTCACCCCTTTACGTGATCTGGGATAGCTTGTCTCCGTTCAGTTTAGTTTTTCCATTGTCCTTTCAAATCGGTTCATCAAAACACGACTGCACTTTTCTCTATTCCATCTAGATCTTAATGTATGGCTAGCGTTCAAATAAAAGCCTCAGGAGATTTTTCTTTTCATACGAATTGAAATTGACAGTGGAAAGCGACAAAGTGGCAAGTGGGGCGTGATTAATATACTTACCGAGATAATAAAAATGGCATTTCCTTCTATTTTCTTTCATTCTTCTTGTATTTCTTGACTCAATTGAATAATAAATGTTAAATTTTAAAACAGAAATTGAAAGGATGAAAGTACTTTACGATGGTGCTTTAAGCATAGTCTAAATGTCAGGAAAGTGCGATACCCAATAAAAATTCATATCGCCCATTTCAATGGAGATTTATGTGAGAAAGGGGAGACATAATACAGTACCACGCGAAGCTTTATAACTTACATTAAGATTCACATTGTAGCAGTTCTTCAGATACAGCTAAAACTCCTACTTTCAACTTTTTATTGTTAATAATACCAATACGAAAATTATTTCCTAAGATTATATAAAATGTCAAGAGTGATTAAGAATGTATGCATGCACGGCACATGGCATGACATGAAAATGTTACTGTGTAGACTACAAAAAGCAAAAAAAAAAAAAAAAAAAAAAAAGATATCATTTTATTCGGATTTTAACCCGCGATGCTTTTCATTAAATATGTTATGTTCATTAAATATTTTAATTTCACATTTTGTTGTTCTTAACACTTTATTACTTTATAATGTAGTTGTTGTTGATGTTTATTTGGTTGCTGTTAATATATATTTGTTGTTCTTTATGCTACTCTATCATGAATGTGGGCATGCCTGTTGGCCCTATGAAAGAGTTGAGAATGAACTTGAACATTTGTTTTGAATTTCTATCACTTTCAGTTTTTATTGTGGAAGTGTTGATATGCTTCAACGCGTACATAAAACTCTACACCTTCCCTTCTACAAAATAAAAAACATGCATGTACTAGTATTTGCTTTTTGCGAAGTGTATACAATATAGCAACTAATAAAAGTAATTTGTAGGGTGCGAAGTAACAGATATTTCTTAAAAGAGAGATTACATTGCCAGGAATATTCATGAGATTTCTCTAAATCTCCCTTGAGAACCCATATGCGTGATCAGTGAACAAATTAGTATCCCATATAGTCATTGATAATGGAAGTTGATAAGCAATTGAGAGAAAACGCATATATTATACCTCACGATACAGTATCTACTTGCAAAAATTATAATATCCAAATCAATGCTGAGTACAGTTCATATATGATAGAGACCTGCATTTTATCATGTTGCAGAAACGAAACTGCACACTTCTTTTAGAAGTCCCACGTTCTTATCAATGCTGTGTTGAATGAATGTTGAGGTGCATGCCCTTTGATCTAAAGAAATAATTTCATTTTTATTTTCTTTTTTTTTTTGTCTAGAGGATATCTGCAAAGAAAGGTCTTTAAAGAACTACTTCATAATATCAGCCATAGCACAACATTTTCCGACAAGAAAATGCGTTTTTCAAAGGGCATCCATAAAAATGGTTGCTGTTGTAAAGAAGTTATGAACGTTGATCATCACAAAGCACTTTCCTCAAATCGTTAGCGACGTCAGCTGAATATGAATTGAAATAGCTGGGTTCTAAATTTAGAATCCCCCCCCCCCAAAAAAAAGGGGGGAGCAAAGCATACTCTGCAATACGCATCTTTCATGTAAAATCGTGAATCTAATTTCTCGGTCATTTTAAGCAAGATTTTAACTCCATTACGTCCACATAGTGTATCAAATTTGTGCCATAAATGCAACACATGCATTTTTACGCACATGAATACAGTTTGTGCATTAAGAAGTTTTTAAACCAGTCCGTACATTCAACATGATTTGATAGTTCATCTCCTGCAAATTAATAGAAGACTTTTTGGAACGCCATCTGTACATAACTGATGTCAGCATGTACACAGTTACGCAAAACAAAAGTAATTTTTCTTGCTTGGAAAACACATCACTATCTATAAAAAAAAAATATATATATATATATAAACGTGACGTCAATTTTATGTAGCAGACGTTCTGTTTTTATGGAACAAATCTTAATGGAAACCAATACGTACTCTGTAATAATTTCCCTGTAGTCTCTTTGAAAATCTTAACATATTTCTTGAGAAATAAAAATGTAACAGCAAAGTGGATCATAAAGACCAATGGATATCACCCAAATTATATTAAGAGGACCTTCAAACAGTTACATTTTTAGATTAACGTTTAGGACAATAGAATGACTTTAGAATTCTCATCATAATTACAAATCCGGATGCTAATGCTAAACTTGTGGTTGCTGTAGTATTCTTTTGGGGGTGTTTTATGATTTTCAAAATTATTTGAGGTCCCCTATTTAACATGTTCAATATGTGATACACATTCTACATGATAAATGATTTTCTGTTTGGAAAGTAATTTCTGCTCCAGCATATCCAAGGAATTAATGAGAGACACAGAGACACAGAGACACAGAGACAGAGAGACAGAGAGACAGAGTGAGAAGGGAGGGAGGGAGGGAAAAACATTCGTGTAGTGTGTGCATGTCACATAGCCATTCATCTTCTCATTTCTTTAATTAAGCGATATTTTGGCAGAAGTTAATTATTGCTCAAGAGCACAGAGATTCAAAAGCCACATTCACTCGATTTCCTTCACCTAGGTCATGTATCAATACTATCAAGAAAGAGCCAATCATTTCTTTCCTGGAAACGTTTTGAGAAGAAAACTTTGAGGGGACAAGTCCTTGGAATGCGCAGATTGAAATCGTTTCTTATTTCAGTAAGGTTGACATTGTGATGTCAGGTGGTTGGAAGCTACCTCATCCTCCATCTCCATGCATTGATTTGATTACTATCAGTGTTCCTTTAATGTCAATCTCTTTGTATGTTTACCCCAGCCCTTCAAACCCAGCGAGTATTGCGGAGATATTTACCCTCCGTCTCACCAAGTAGCTGTTTGTTGACGCACTTGAACTTGGCTACTTACTGTCCATCTCTCATGAGATGACCTGATGCATGTGGGAGGAGGGTTGAGAGATAGGGAGGAGGATGGTAGAACGGAGAGGGAGAGAGAAAGAGGGGGAGAGAGAGATAGAGAAAGATAGAGAGAAGAGAGGGAGAGAAGAGAGAGAGAGAGAAAAGAAAATAGGACTACTTACCGTCAATCCAGGTACAACTCAATTCCTAGTCCATCTCTCATGAGATCACCTGATGTGTGTGGGAGGATGAGAGTGAGGAAGGGGGAGGTTAGGAAAGAGGGATAGGAAGAGGGAGAAGGAGACAGAGAAAGAAAGAAAGAGGAGAGGGGAAGAGATGGGGAACGTGACCACTTACTGTCCCTCTCTCATGAGATCACCTGATGTGTGTGGGAGGAGGATGAGAGTGAGGGGGGAGGAGGGGAGGAAAGAGGGATAGGAAGAGAAAGAAGGAGAAAGAGAAAGAAAGAAAGAGGAGAGGGGAAGAGATGGGGAACGTGACCACTTACTGTCCGTCTCTCATGAGATAACCTGATGTGTTTGGGAGGAGGAGAGGTGGAGATAGGTAGCAGGATGGTATTAAAGAGAGAAAGAGACGGGAAAAGATAGAGGAAAAGAGAGAGAACCCTTATTGTCCATATCTCATGAGGAAGATAGGAAAGAGAGAGAGAGAGAGGATGCAGAGAGGGAACAAAGAGGAAGGGAGGGAGGATGGAGATGAAAAGAAAACAGGTATATCTGGGGAAAATATAACAAGGCAGAGAAAGACCGAAGACGGGCTGATATAAAAATGAATGGAAAAAGAAGTAATAGAATGAGAACAAAAAAAAAATGATGCCAATTAAATAATGCCAATGTAGAAAGGAAAGTGAGAAAGACGGAGAAAGGAAAAGTCAATCAGGCAGGCAGCGGATTGCGAAGATAGAAAAAATAAGATTAATATAAAGGCGAAATTGAAATATTTACACATGAAATAATAAAACCTCATCTACAAAACCGAGCAAACATTGAAATGGCGTGAGAGCCACGCCACAATGGGCATAACCACGATAATATTACATAAGACCCATAGGATTTACCATGATTTCAAATTGTTTTCCTCCTTCTCTTACGCACTTTGCATGTCTATCCCCAACCCTATCTTCTAATGGCTACCCCATCCTTCCCCTTCGTATCTATCCAATTATATCAGGTTGATACAAACAGACAGGATCCAACACGCTATCTTCTCATATATGATTAATGAACGTCCAACGCACTTTTCTTATCTACTTATCTACTTATAAAATCATAATATCTGTAATAACATATCGTTAACTACATACCGCCAAAGCAACCTGGCAAACCAATATTAGCTAACCAAAGTCTTACGTATTCCAGACTGTTTACCACTCGGTGACTTGATCTTATTCTACTCTGTTAAGCCATTTTTATACTTTTAGTCTTGGAATAATATAAATATTTGTATGACATAATATTCTTGTATGGTTAGTTGTGTCGCGGTACCTTTCATTAGATTATCCAGTGATTCTGCTTGAATTGTCACCCTGCAAGATGTTTTGTGTATTATAAAGAGTCATAATTTGAAGGCTTCAAACCATGCAACCTTTCATATTTTCTTCAGAGTGAACTGTATTCTCTTCAAGGTATAAAGCTGTAATGTGAGAGTACCCATCTCTTCTTTTTACCATATACTAAGTGATAGTTTTCTTGTGATGATTATCACCTGATTATAAGCAGATCAGAATATTTTCTGATAATAAAAAAACGATAAAAGTACCCTCCTCTGTTTACGCTTAAATTATCGTAGAATGATAAAAGATGCACATTCTGCTCCTGAATAAAGGATGGAAACTACTAGAATATGTGCATTATAATTGCGAATAACTGCCATGTCATGGCAAAAAAAATTCTCTCTGATAATACTGGTGGTGTTTCATCATGTTTTCAGGTCGATATATAATTCATTTATTATTTCAGTCGTATGTTTTATCATATTGATATCAAGTTGAAATGAAATTTAATTCAGCTCAAACAAAGGTGTTATAACGGCGAGTATTTTGTTTCGAATTTAACTAATGTATTTGCACATTGTATATTACTTGAACGTTCTGTTATTTCATTTTGTTTGTATTGAGTTTATTTGCCTCCAATGTTTGCCATATTCACATTTTGTGAATTGTAGCAGTAGTCTAGTCACAAGATACTCTTTTAATTTCTCCTTTGGACGTTTTAAACGTAACAGTAGTTTCTGATTAAACTTAGAGAATATTGTCGTATGTGCCGGATTTTTTTTTCACAAGAACTCGGGCGTTTTTAGCGATGAACGTATTGAAAAAAATATACCGCAGAAAACGTGACCAAATTCTATAGCCTTATATTATTCAATATTACTATAATGCTGCTTATAGAAAAATGATCTTTTTATCAAAAGGGCGAGTTTAAATATCAAGGCTTTCGTACACTGAGCGAAGCATCATAGTGCGTATAACTGATCGTGCTGGCATTAATCGAATAAGGTTTGGAAAAATATAAAGCGGAATAGAACATGAAAAAGTTGGAGTATAAAGAGAATTGGAGAGGTAAAAAATATAAAGAGGAGGAGGAGAACGAACAATTAAAAAGTAACCAAACTCAGAAGAAGGAAAAAAAAACAGTTAAGCAGCTATTGGTAGATGTACACAAGGAATGAATAGAGAAAGGCCGTATAAAAGAGAACATGAGAAAGAGAGAGAGAGAAAAAGAGACAAACGGAGAAAGGGAGAGAGAGGGGGGGGGGTTGGAGAGGTAGGAGAGAGGGGGAATAGATACTGGAATGACGATGTTATGAATTTCACTTCTTTTCATTATGACTCTGATCCTTTGATTGAAAATAGAGAGCACAGGTATGGTGAAGAATACTGTCATTTTTCCTATGATATCACTAATGCTTCTTGCACCCAAGTAACAAGAATAAAGAAGACTAAAATGAATGGTATTATGAACAGGTACCTTTCTAAACGTATTCCTTTATTTTATAAAGCTTCGTGCTTACGACAGGAATATCAGATGACATATTGAGGGTAATAGGGTGGCAAGGCCGCCATGAGCTAAACACGAACTTAGCTTCCGTTTGTCAAACTTTTCTTCATAGAAACTAAACAATTAGATGTGCCAAAATAAGTTCATAAATCAGGAACAACTAAATGCTGTAAGGAATTTTAGCTCAGGAAAATATGAAAGATTGAAAACACGCCGTGCCATAATATGACTAAAATGAATCGGGTAATGTGAGGGATGGCATACCTTATAAACTATAGAACTTATTGAACAACAAACATGTACATTAATTATTTTTTTAATGTGAGATTTGCGTCAGTCGAAAGATGTCGGATAATCCAGATATTGCCTTATGTAGTGGAAAATGTTGATCCCTTGCCATGATTCTATGATTTTTTTTTCAATAAATTGTCTGTCAACATTATCATAATATTAGGAGGCGGGAAAAAAAGTGTACTAGATTCCGCTTGCCTACCTCAGTTTTGAAAATAGAATATCATTGAAATGTATCACTCATAATGCTTCGACCTTTGGTTTTGTCGTTTCTGATGGTAATATAGAATATAATGAAATCACTTGAAATGTACCATTGAAGCAAATTTATGAGATGAAACTCATTACACTAGCGAGTAGCGATATGATAACATGTATTGTATACAGAGAGTGTATGAATTAATCCAGGGCGGAAATCGCATTTCATTTTTTTTTCATATTGCTGCTGAGTGTTTCTTCGTGTTTTGTTTGTTTGTTTGTTTGTATGCATGCTTGTATATTTTAGCTGTTGTTTTTTTAAAGTGTAAGGCTTGTCTCCCCCCCCTCTCTCTCTCTCTCTCTCTCTCTCTCTCTCTCTCTCTTTGCGATAGCCCATATTGGGGGAAATGGGGGGGGGGGGGGTAGGTCTGTGAGTAACACTCAGTCGTGATTTCACGACATCGTAGGTCTGCTAAAACAAAAAATTCTTTGAAAACAATTTGTTTTGAATCCACATGACCCTTATCTCGATTTTTCATGTCATGAAGAACTTCCCGAACCATTTTTTGAAAATCGAATGTTTATCTTTCTGCTATATATCCCAATCCTCAACAAGAAAATTCATCAAATTCTTTTTCATTGTCAGTCTTCATTATTTTCAGCATACTTTTTTCTTGAACCGGTCTCGACAATTTTATGAGTTATGTCTATTTCAAAGTCTCTTCTTATTCAAAACCAAATATTAGAAGGAAATCTGATTTAATTTCTTTATTTGCAATTATGTTTTTTTTTGTAACCAGCAGTCATTCTATCTTTCCAGTTAAACAAATATGATAGGGGCTTTATAAGTCGTGCCCAAAATTGTCATCATTTCTTTTTTTTTATTTCACATGATTCATCAACACTGTGCAATACCCTGCCAATTTGCAGGTTCTTTTTGAAAAGAGCACAAAACTTCTTAGAAATTTTTAAAATGTTATTTCTTCTATAAAATGACAAGCGAGATGTCAAAGAATTTAACAACGCGTTACAATACTGAATATTTACATTAAAGCAAGATAATGTGAATAAGAAATATAATTATGATATTAAACTTTTAAAAATATACTTTAACTAAGCGGCACACATTGCGCACACATTGCTCTAAATATTGCAGGAAAGGTTTTTACAATGAGAAAAATATATCTAAAAGAAAGAACTTATGGTATTACTGAAAAAAATCATTCATGCGATTTTACTCTGACGAGTGCATGTCGAAAAGCTTCAGTATGTCCGTGTTCAACGCTATTTTTTGAAAATTAAGCGTCATGAATGCTGAGAGCGTGATGGCAATGCATAAATTGTAAGATCGCACTGTACCGCTTTTATATTATTCGAACATTGCTTAATTGATTTTTTTAAAGCTCTCATCAATGCATGCTCCAAGACGATTGCACTGACATGTCTTTCGTCTGATGACAAGCCTGATGTGCTGCCAAGCAAATCGATAAAACAATTCTATCATCGTACCTAAGGGAGGTGAATTTCTACAAACCAGGGGCTGAGTATGATATGCTCTGCTAACCGTGAAAATGAATTTCATTTTTGATGACGTCTTCTAGTTACACACGTCTATAAAATGATGAACCATAGAATTCCCCGACGGTATAGAGGAATAGATTAGCGCAAAGTTAATAGAAGTTTGTAAAGTGATTGGATTTTTGTTTGCATGTTTACGTAATCATTATTCATGTTCGATGTAAAAGGAAGTTTCCTGTCCATTCAATTCCATTTATTCAACTCTTCATTGAAAACAATTTACAATTTACAAATAAATCACAATATACATAATGAAGGTTAGGACCCGTAGGAAAGATGATGTCCATGACATGAGATACTTCCCTCTTCCCCTTTTTCTTACTCTCTTTCTATTCTGTTTTTCTCTCTAATTCTATCCTCTTTTAGTATTTAAATGTAGAATTTAACATCTATTCATCAAGTATAATTCAGATTATTTTCATGAATTAGAAAAAAGTTTCTAACGAGAAAATAAATCATACTGTCATTTTAAAGAATGACGCAGACAGAAATCCCCTCTCTCTCTCTCTCTCTCTCTCTCTCTCTCATCTTTTCAACTTCTTTTCCTCTTTTTTTCTCACATTCTTTCTTTGTATGAGCGATGTAGTTTTATCATGCATTATTCGTTCTTCAAAATCCCTTAATTTTGCAGTTAGATGATATAGATAGGAGAGTGAAGTATAACGTATGATGCATGCCTCCAAAATACACTACAAACCTGTAAACAACATCCTTCTACAATTACTTGCCAACACTTTTAAATGTATGAATTCTTAGAAATGAAAGCGTATGCTCGATTTACATGTTGCAGGGAAAGCCGCCAGCATCTGATATTGTTTCTGGAATATTATATTCTCTGTCAGATGTGGTCTAGCCTAGAGGACAAAATGCTACTGTGCTCTATATAAAACAGATTTCATGTCCTTTCCCAAAATTACTATTGCACTCGCACTCTGCATGCTATTCTCATTTTTTAAATACTGTCCAAATCGTTTGATCCCCAGACATTGCCAGAGCTTTCGGGCAATTCGCGGATACAGAAGAAGCTTTAGTAAGTGGCACAATCTTACAGCATATGGTACTGAAAATCATGTTATTCGATCTATATTTTCTTCCTGTTTTTTTATCTTTTTTTTTTCTTGCTTGTATGATTACACTTGATAATGCAACCCAGTCTCCTTCTTATAATAACCATTACGCGTAAAGTACACGAACGCCTAATGATACTACCGTGCCTGTACAAAAAATCCTCGACTCTCAAACAAGTCTGGTTTATAGATTTTCATCCCCAAAACAAGTCTTTTTGAAACTTCCAAGGAATTTATCACTACATTCCTTCATCTTCCATCAGTTTCTTTCTCGGGAAGCTTTTAAAATGCTTCAAGTGAGGAATGATCAGTGATGAATGTTTCCTTAGTTAATATCCTTTATGCAACAACTCCCCCTCTAGCCATGCATTTCCACCTGCATGTCAACATGATGATTTTCCTACCTTCCAGTATACCTTCATCCCACGTTTGTTCTTTCTCATAAATGTCACGGATGAAGGACTGGTATTCGGGGGTAGAACCCTGGGTTGAAAGTACGCGTCAATTACCGAGATGCGAAAAACAAGATTGTTGGACCCATGTTCAATCCATTTCTCGCAGGTTTTTGCACTTTTCTGCTGAGGATGACTTGAAACCGAACTCACCATCTGTTAGGCTGGTTAACCTATCCTGGAACAATGGTTGACAATCTAGCACACCTGCAGGTGATGTCTTTCTCCTATCATGCTTCTTGTCTCTAGATCGGAAAGTGAAGAATAGTATCTTCCTTTAGGTAACGGGGTGTGTCTTCCGACCCATGATGTATGAGAGACAGGACGGTATGTTGGAAGTCATGAAACAGATTGAAAGAATATCTTCCAGAGTTCTTTGTGGCATTAGGTGTCTTATCCACCAAGCTGATTGCCTGTGGGATGGTAACAGACCTTGACTGTCAAAGAGTCAAGTTTTTTTTTCTCTTTCAAGTAAATTGAGCATTGGGGATGATCGAAGATTCTAAAGAAGTGCGCTTTCCTTTCCTCTTCTTCTTTATTGTGTTTCCATTGCCAGGATTGCTACATTGATTTGAGGCCACTATCGACATCAAGCAACTCACTCATGATGGCGGTCTCCTGCGTTCACAAATTCTGTTAATAACCATTTATATACTTACTCTGTATTCAAAAGTAAATTGTTAGTGGCATATTTGTTTATTTGTATACGTATATATATTTTTTCTGTAACAATAATTCTTTTGTATTATGTTATTGAAACCCAGAAATAAAATACAGTCAATCAATCAATCAATTATAGAACGATGTCTTTTAGCTTCATTTACGTGACGTTATGCTTCAAACAGCTTTAACGACTTCTCTTCGTTGTCGAGCCCAGGCAGTTTGTATTTCTTATTTATAGAATTTAGGGAAAACACTGAATCGTGATTTCTAGCAGAGGGTGGTTGAAGTACACTTGTGTTTGCTATACATATTGCAGGTGCTAGTGACCTTCGAGTTTTGCAAATCACAACCGGCATATTCCAGTGAACCCAAACGCATTATGGTTGGAATAATGCGTTTCATGAATTAGATATAAAAGTGTTCTCTTTCATCCTCTTCATAATGAGGATAAATTCCCTTTGAAAAAAAAAAACAGCTATCAGCTGACAAGGGCTATCCAACCCATGAATGGAGAAAAAAATAAATCAAATCAAATCAAATCAAAGTGAATGCCATATGGAGAACAAGTGAAAATACGAGAAGCCTTTGCTATGTGACAGACTTTTGCAGAGATTGTCAAATGTTCGTATGAGAAAAGAACAATAACCTGGAGAGTCATATTTCTGAATTGCCATGCCGGTTGAGGAACATTGTGATCGAACAACGATATGACATTCATGTTGTGCAAAAAAAAAATGCATTTTCATCTTGAAATTGATGTACAATATTTACACGTCCATCTTATCACAATCAATATCTTTCCCTATGGGTGGAAGTGATACATAAATAGCGCCTCTAACCATGCTAACGACCCACAACCGGGAAGAATGCGGTTCAATAACCGTTCTCTAGTCGCATGAGAATGTTAATGTCATTAGTCAATATGCAACGAAAACTGAGAGGAGGCGTTAAATTTCATGGCACATAGATGCATCGACTTGTAAAAATAGAATACTAATGAAAAAAAAATCAAATACGCATCAATATTTTATGGACATTCTTCGGCAACCTGCTAAGACATGGTTTTTCCAACGTGTAATATTTGAAAAATAAAAATGAGTTTCATCGGGGAGGGGGGGGGGGGGGGTCATCGGAAAGTGATTATGGTGCCACCAAGTGTTATGGCAATAAAGATTGATTGATTGATTGAAACGGTCTTATTTAGTATCCAACTTCGCAGCCCAGACGCTGAATTGCGTCTGGTTTACAATGATAAAATATAAGATAACAGAGAAAATACACTACACATTGAACAAACACATTCAGGAACAGAATTCCAAAGAAATAATTGGCATGCATAGAATGAAAATTACAATAAGAAGATCAATACATGTAAATCGGGGGGAAAGAAAGGTAATAGACGGAATGTGTGAAAAGAAAAATAATTACGCATTAAAACAACATGAGTTCTAGAGACGCCCCCAGTGGCGGTGCTCATGCAATAGCAACAAAAATCCCTCTGAATAATTACTGATGATATTGGAAAAGCAATATTGACCATAACTGCATGGGTTACTAATGGCATGATATTATAGAATGTAAGACACTGAAGGATACATATACATATATTGCATAATGGGTATTGCTCCCCATGTTAAGAGAATAAAACTTAGATCCAGGACGCCCTAAAAGTAAGTGCAAAGGACAGAAAGACGTCATAATGGATTCATTGTTGGGTTTTGGTTTAGAAATTGAGATTGTTGTGGTATGATGGGCCATGTAGAAACTCCACCTCTCTCTCTCTCTCTCTCTCTCTCTTAAACAATTTCATGGAAATTGATTATTAGAGTGAAATGGTAGAGGATACATTTTTCGATTTTTCCTGCTCTCCTCCTTGAATTATGGATGATCTGAAGAACATTCTTTAGAGTCGGATTGTTGTTGTAGCGAGTATTTTCTACACTTTTACGTGCACAGCATGCATGTTGCCAAGGTCATACGTACTTGCATTATGCAGAGGAGCATTGGTGGTAGAACGTGTTTAGAATAGATATAAACCCTTCAGCTATCAGATAGCATCTAAACAACCCGCACCTGGGTGAATATTAGGTTTCTGATTTACTTATTATCCCCTCTTCTATTCATTCACTTTGACTTTCCCCATCTTATCTCATCTTTCTCTCTCTCTCTCTCCCTTCTCTCTCTCTCTCTTTCTTTTGCACTCTCTACCCTCCCTATCTCTTTCTTATACTCTTTACTGATGCATTTTCCCACGTGTTAATTTCCCATGCGTTGATATGAATTCTCATAATATTCATGGTCATCTGTATATACAATGTCTTCTGTCTTTTCATTTTATCTGTACGAGTACCGATGATCCAACAGCCCTCCCGGTTGCTGATGAAATCCTTGCTCCAATTTCATTCTTTCACAGCTCCTTCATTGCCATCTTTGTTTTTCCTGATCTCTATATGTGTCACAATTTGTTTATGTCCCAATTCCCAGGTCTGACCGCCATCTATCTTCCGAAGTCCTTCCATCGTCGAGATGTAATATTGAATTTCTAATGTAGAATAACAGCCCTCTTACTTTGGTTGTTTGAATTTCAAGAGAGTGGGTTTTATATTTCATTCCACGTCGTATAAGTCCAAGTTAAGTTACAAGTATTCAGAACTATCTGCGCCTGATCATGACTAGGTTCGTTTTACAGAGCTTGAAATTTCATATGCACCTCTTTTTCGATTGGTTATTTGACTATGAAAATACACTTTTTTAGAATTGAATCTTCCATTTTACCTTCCCTTTGAGACAAGAGATGACCCATCAATTCCTGCTTTCTCCGTCTTCTACTCTACTCTCCATCTACCCCATCACCTAATCCTCCTATCCAGGCATCCTATTGGCCCACACAGTCGTGACGAAACAATCCCCAACCAGTCGTCCAAGTGATCAAGCAAACACACACACAACTACGCCACGTACGACAAACCATCAGTTTACCTCGCTGTATTCTGGCGTGCTGAGCTAGCCTTCACGTGTGTGGAGAATGCGGTTGTAGTGCCTCGGCGCTGCCTACCCTTCAAATTCGGCAAGTTATTCCTCACAAATTTGCCTTAACACAGGAATGATTTTGTTGATAACGTTGTTTACAGATCAAGACATCAGTCTAATGAGGATTGCTCCTGAATGTTTGATTGTTTACAGTACGTTCTGAATACTTTTTCAGAGGATTACTGTAGATGCTTTGTTCTTCGCTAAACTGGTGACAAGTTTGATAATTAGTGATTCATGCTTCAGTGTTTTCATATCTACTTTTGACGATGAGGTTGTCTTAATTTTTCTGGATCATTGACGTTTGACGTGTTAGATCCAAGGACCCATGGCATGTGATGAATATGTCCTTTAAAAAGGAACTCCTTGTGAATAGATAATGAATTTATTTTGTTTGATTTTGCTCAGTTGATGTTAGCAAGCAATAAGAGACTATTTGAAAATCACAACTTTTCTGCATCCTCTCCCAAAGATCACGCTAAATCGAAAGGTCATCTACTTTGATATTGGCATGTACACACTAAGAAAACAGGGTGTGCAGACCGCTGGTACAATAGCAGCACCCTATAGGGTGTAGATCTGCACCCTTAACTCGATCGTGCACCCTCAGGGGAGCAGATTTTGCACCCCGGGTGCAAAATCTGCTATAGTACCAGCGGTCTGCAACCCTAAGGGTGCAGAATTGCACCCTAATTTCTTAGTGTGTATCATCAAGCAAATCTGATGGCGGTTGTTTTTTTTTTCTTCAAAATATATTATGCCTAATCGAGCTGCGGTTAGGCCTCTACACATTTGTCATTTCGTCAATATTTTTCATTTTGTGTGTGTGTTCGGCAATTAGCACATGGTTGGCTTAGCATGTGTTTTATCGATCAGCAATTATGACTTCGTTTTCTAAAGAGAACAGCTGTATTGACTTAGTGCATAATTCATCGGTAATCAAAGCTATTGCGATTGCGATTCCAGAATCGATATGTTTTATGAGTTAACACCTATTGGGCATATTATATCAAACTATCATTTTGTTTTCCTTTTCCGAATACAATCAAAAGACTGGTCACTACCTACTAGCATGCCATACCAGGTTCAAACTTCCATCACCCTCCCCCCCCCCCCCCCCCCCCCCCTCACCCTCTGCGGCTAAATAATAACGAAACAAAAGAAGTTACAATAAAAGAATACATAAATATAGTGTTCATTTCACGTTCACCTTGAGCTGAACTACCTTGATTTGAATTTTTTTTATTCTTAATACATTTGACATGTCTCTACATCCCTAATGTCTATAGATGTAATATTGTCTTGCGTTGTCATATAAATCATGGTTTGTATGTATCTCATCTCCCTATAGCATGCATTGTTTATCGTCATATCTCATCTCCCTATAGCATGCATTGTTTATCGTCATATTTCTCTACTGCTAATATAAATTGGTGTAACATCTTGACAGACCTATACATCAAGAAGTTAATAAAGATCGGCCTGTGATACAGCACGATGTGTATCTAAACATTTACACCATCCTTCCCATCATTACTCTCGAGTGTTCTTTTTCGAAGAAGGGCGGAACAATTCAAGCGCCATGTCAAGGGATTTCAAACTGATACTGTAAAGGGAGTTAGGTCACCTTTCTGACATAATAATTTGATCATTTTCTTGATAACTAGATATTTCATCAGCGATTTTTTTTCTCTCCTATTTACCTCCTGTTAACAGAAATATCAATTGGCTGGACTTTGAGTTGACTTTCCACATCGCACCGATCGGTCAAATCATGTTTTTGGAATAAATCAAATCAAAGGTAAGAACAATAGTTTGGATTCTTGTAGCAGTAGAAGAAGACAGTAGTAGTAGTAGTAGCAGTAGTAGTAGCAGTAGTAGTAGCAGTAGCAGTAGTAGTAGCAGTAGAAGTAGCAGTAGTAGCAGTAGCAGTAGCAGTAGCAGTAGCAGTAGCAGTAGCACTACTTAGTAGAAATAGCTGTTGTAGAAGTAGTAGTAGTAGTAGTAGTAGTAGTAGTAGTAGTAGTAGTAGTAGTAGTAGTAGAAGTAGTAGTAGTAGTAGTAGTAGTAGTAGTAGTAGTAGTAGTAGTAGTAGTAGTAGTAGTTATTTTCCGTTCAATTAAAAAAAGAAAATACATGTACGATGTAAATGTATGAAAATGATAAAATGGTGGATAACCCACATTCAGCTGTGCCAGGCACGACACCCCTGGGAGCATAAAATCATATATAAAATAGTAATCATAATAAACATAATAAAAACATAAACCTGAAATTAATCAAATAAATTAAGTTAGAAGTATTTTTATACTTACCAAGGGTAGCCATTATTACTGCTCTTCCTGCGGGCCTTGCTATTATCATTACCCTAGCAATGCCACATACCCATTTACTACACCTGGGTCGGGAGGGACACATTGAGCAAAACACCTCTTCCAAAGATGTAAGCACCGGGTGAGGATCGAACCCAGGACCTCTCGTATGAGAAGCAAGAACCTTAACCACTATGCCACAATTCTCCCACACAGTTAATAAGTACTGTTATTATTACTGTGTTGTTGTTGCTGTTATTATCATTATTATCAATTTAAAGATACGACATATAAAGTTTCAATACAATAATATTTCAGCTATCTAGCGTGGACACTGTACATGAATAAAATCAATATGATATTTTTTAGGTGTGGCGTCGGACACGATCAGAAATTAAAGTAAATCCATTTGTGTCCAGTCAATAAGTATCCATAATAATAGTTTTATACCGTTCGGCCATTTACAAAGATGGAAACGAAAAGAGAAACGTGTGTAAATGTGAATGTCCTGTTGACTGGTTAATGGCATGCCTATTAAAATTGCCCTTTCGGCCAGCTTTGTAAATCAGGGATGTGTCAGGCCTGTTATCCCTGAAGACTTTCTCGCTCTACTTCTTCTACAAATACACCTACCATCATCACGCCTACACGCAGGTGTATATCATTAAAATGATGACGTCATTCCGACACATTCCTTAATGCCGGGTTATAATCATCTCGTTATCTACTAATACTTCCCACCCTGATAAAAACAGGATGGTCGTCGATGAACTATGAAAGGAGACAGACATGACAGATAGACAGACATACAGACAGACAGGCGGACAGTTTGAGCATGGACTTGAGAGAGGAAGAGTGAGAGATCGAATAGAAGAAAGAGAAAGAGAAAGAGAGGGAGAGATTTAAGGAAAATATTAACTGTTTGTTTATACACAGTCATGAAATCATGTAGCTAAGAATGGAGATGCTATAAAATCTGTAAACATATACATGTACCTTACGCAAATATAGTTATCACTTACAATAAAGAAAAACATTTCATGGTTAATCTCGAAAAAGTGAAAATGGAACCATATACTTTGACTAGCAAGAAGTCTTCGAAAATTCTTTATCAAGCCCTTATCATATAATGGGTGACTTCATTGTTATTATGATCAAGGATATATCCTCTATTGAAAGAGAAGTGTATGTCTACCATGACCTTTTCTTTCTTTCTTTCTTTCTTTTATCTGCTTAGCCGCGAGATATTTTCAGCCTTTTCAATTTGAAATTCAGAGCCGATGAATAATAAGTACTCTCTGGCCACATAAAGACCGTTTTCACTGATTTCAATTACCTCTCCGTTTACATGGTTTAGATCTTTTTCGACACTTTTTCATTCAGACTCTTCTTTCTTTTCCAGAGAAAGATAAAATAAGGCTTTAACTATTAAATGTTCCCAATGGACAGAAGTTTAGGAGTCGTTTTTGGTTTAACTCGTATTTTCTGCATTTTCCCTAAGGTCGTTTTCAACAAAAACTTGGTGGCAACATTGAATAAATTTCACATGAAAGTAATGCTTTCAAGATTGAATTTCCTTCAAAAAACGCTAGGAATGTACAGCCTTTGAAATTGATCAACTGAATCATATCTCCTCGAAACTAAAAAAAAAAAAAAATATATATATATATATATATGATAAAGACACTGTGAAAATCTAACGATTGTCAACAAAATATCGTGAGATGTGTAGACCCATCTGTTTGGCCTACTTCAAACGTTTTTGATCAGTCTCATCATTTCAGACTTCATGATTTCATACAATTTATTCTCTATATATACTGTCAACCCACACAATTTTCTCCTCAATTACAATTTCTCTCCCTCCCCCCCCCCCCTCTCTCTCTCTCTCTCTCTCTCTCTCTCTCCCGGTACGTTCAATGTTGTATCTTGGATATTTTTCCAGCCTCTTACTTGCCTACGGTCTAAATCGATGAAATAAGCAGGCCTTGTATCTTATCGATACTGAATTGTTATTCATGTCTCCTACCTCTCTTTAATTTGACTAGACCTTGAGTAAAGGCTTTCTTTGTCCACATGCCATATTCCACCCGCACTACTTCGATATTCACTTCTCAAGAAAAGAAACAAAATTATAGAACGTACGTAGCCTTCCAATCATACATTTCCGTTCACAATCGCCATGATCCTATAGAATTTCATGTAAACACAGTCATAGTAAAGATCTCTTGATCTGACGTAGTTCTTGTAGCTCTGACAACGTTACCTGAGCCGGCGCTGGATAAAACATTATGCTATTAAAATAATTCTGAAAGGCATTCCCTGAAAATATCCACAAAATTGTCCAGAAATTTTGATCACCTGGCAAAATTGATTGCAGGGTAAAATAATATACCACCATGGCATGGCAAGGGTCAACGTTACCATGGTAACAATCTGATTCATACAGGCATGCAGTGTTGGTGGTTTGTCTCTATGCAAATATACAAAACAGATGGTAGTGAATTAGGTGTAGGTGTTTTTAGAGCAGACAAAACTATAAAGGGGCTTTAGCCCTTTAATTTAAACTCCATGAAGTGTTTCTTTACTAAATATTTTGACCAGATTTTGTAGATTGGATAAAAGTTCGAACCAATAAAGCCTAAAGCAGGCCAAAATCACTCAAGAAAGATACAGCTAAGTCCAAAGAGTATAAGACATCATCCTAGTACATTTCTTCAATGTCTATTCCTTCAAAATGACTGAATGGCAAAGAGACGTAGAAAGGGAAAAAATCGTTTGAACGGTGATGTGTTGTGATTGTCAAAAATGTGTTATTGGGGCACATATGTTTCCCTTCTTATGAAACAAAATGATAGACAATGATGAGTACTCTCCATAATGCGGATTATCATGAGTGGATTTTTTTGCATGATTATCAAGTAGTTTGTTATTATGTCCAGTTACAAACTTTTCAGAAATTACAGATATGCCATGATCATGAATTTTGTTTGAAATTCAATGATTATGTTTACAAAGTAAATTGATTGATATCAGTAACTGATCAAAAAAAATCCTTTTTACTTTGATTTTGAAATATTTCAACGATAATGTGACGTCAATTATTTTGAAGGTATTTAGGACTGGGGGCATGATGGGCCCCCTTGATATCTCGGCCGCGACATGACTGATCGACGCGAAATTTTGCACAGACGTTGAAAATCGCGTAAAGAACACAAATCCATCGTTGTTTTATGTAAATCTTTATTTTTCAACTTTTGTTATTATTATTTTTTTTTTGCAAATTATATGCGGAAATCAAGTGATAATCAAGTAATGAAAGGCCCTAAAGATGAAATGTCTATGCAAAATTCGAAGTTCGAAACATTAAAAACATTAGGAAAGAAAAAAATCTGAAACTGATTTCAATTCTTATGTATTCTATTGTCTTTGTTTTTCAGCTTTAACTTTTTATTGTTTTTTTTTTTCAAGTTTGCTGTTTCATGGTGTTATCTGGACCACTATTCTGTCAGAATAGATGATAATAACAGCTTAAAGAAAAAATTATAGATGATAATGGAGGAATATGAGGAAATGCCTTTTCCCGTTCGTTTTGTACACAAAACTCAGAAATTCTCCGTTTCCGGGCTGATATGAAGTCACAAAAGGTCACGTGACTCGATAACGGTATGACCGATCTTCGCAAACTTGGTGTCAAAAAAGTCAAGAAGTAGCGTGGCGTGAAATGCGGCTGTTTGAATTTCGCGGCGAAAATTGTCGAGGGGGCCATGATGCTCCACCCCCCCCCCTTCTTTTTAGGGTTACGAATTACGGTATTTTAAAAAAACAATCCTAAAAGAGTACGATTTGTAAGAAGCTAATGCGTTTCAGAGAAAAGTGACAAACTTTCGTATGTCATAACACCATTTAGCAGTCTAGATCCTGGTAAACTTTATTCAACATTCCATGTTCTCTCTTTCATTTTCTCCAGAAAAGGGTAGAGAATCTATTAAAGGCTCACGGCACAATGCAGCTGATAAATCATGTGACATATTTTTAGGCGTTTCGAATGCTTTACAGATTAAGATATGGATTCAGGAGACAGCATTTGCTCCCATCCCGCTGTCAGATATCACAGTTTTCCAACGTGAGAGTTCCCAAGAGACAACGACCGCAAATATCGTGAACTCGTCTCTAGTGTGAGTAAATTCACCGAAGTGAGGCTAACATACAGTTTTAACAAATATAAAAAGTAGTCAGAAATCCGTTCTTATCGCTTGGGGCAAATATCACTTAGAACATCTGAATTGAATTAGAACATTTCCAAGCGAAACGAAATCACTACAGAACGCCCACCTTGCCGGTTTTTCATTTCTTTGGGTTTCCAAGTTTTGAAAAAGTCACATGATTGAGAACAGGGTAGCATAAGAATATGAAAATTTTAATTACCTAACAAACAGGTAACCTTCAGGGATGCAGTGATATACTAGTATTGTGTGTGGATAAGATTTAATGTCTACGTTAAAAGGAATACAATGTTTAAGCCTGTAGTTTCTCAAGAATTAACTCTGGTAATAGTGTGTGCTTGTGTGTACGTTGGATCTAAAATTTTATAATGACCTGGAAGGTTGTGCTTTTGTTCGAAGCCTGTGCTTCAAAAGGAAAAACACAACAGCCATTGTAAAATGTTACTTAAGTTTGCAAACTATAAAAAAAATACCGTTCCGTTAGAGTATATGCACGTCTTCTGTTACATTTCTAAAAAAAAAAAAAAACAACAATTGTTCAAAATCATCTACACTGTAAAAAATTTTGGGTACAATTTTAAACAGCACGAGGGTATTTAATTGTCCAATCAACTATGGGCAATATTTGAACATTGCCCAGTAAGGGTAAAAATAAGCAGTAGAATGGGCAAAATTTCCATCAAATTGGATAAAAAGAAATGCCTAAAGTTGGTTGGACACATAATTACCCTCATGGCAAATTTTTACCAAATATTTTTAGAGTGTACCTGAATAACCTGATCACAGATGTCGTCTGTATTATAAATATGATTTCAAACTATGAGAAAGAAGAGGTAAAGAAATCCACTCCGACTGAAGTGAATAAGATCTTCACAATAAAGAAGACGTCTCTTGTAATTCAATTCTGAGGCGCAGTTTCATCATTTTTCTAAGATTTCAATATTCTTTTCAAAGTAAGACATATTTTTTTGTAAGTTGTGTTATCAGCAGTGAAATTGATATTGCGTTATGAATTACAAAAATAGAAAGCAATCAAGATCAGAAGCTCTTAGTTATGATTATTGTGAAAATATTTCAAAATCCATCAAGTAGTTCTCAACTTTAATTCCTAAAATGGCTTCTTAAGTAATCTGTGAAACTCTTGTCTAATGAAGATAGTGGATATTTTTATGTAACAGTGGTATATCTGATGTAATACGAGGCAATTGTTATGAAACGGTGTCATGGTATAAAGTTCGCATGACATTTGCCATGTTTGCCTATCTCAGCTCTCATCGTCCACCTTTATTCAGTAGGTAAAGTAGATTGGAAAGAGAAGGCCGCTTCATCCTGCTTCCTCTGTAAACCAAATAGGCATAATATCCAGACCCTTAACTAGAAAATTGGACTGACACAATCTCATTACTGCACTAGATTGAAAACTGATTTTATTCACTCTCCTGCTTTCACCGTATTTTAAAGGTTAAATCTAAGGTCTTTGTTCCTCACATTTTTCCTTATATCTCGCTTTGAGAATGTTTTTTTTTTTCTTTCTTCTCGACAATGTTATCTTAAGGTGATAATGGGGAATAGAAGAAGGGATGGAATTATCCGCATGGGTATAATAATGATACATAATAAAGCATGATGATCAAAATATCCCCATTAGTCTGATGGCAATGAAAAATCTAATTATTACTTTATTGACCTCATCTTTTTCCATCTAATTTTTTTATCTGAAAGATAGGAAAGCTGATATTCGAAATGGACAATATCCATTTTCTTAGGCTACCAAACGGGTAATGTCCAAACAAACATGTAATCATATAAAATGATCATCCTCACATTGATATCTGACCCAAAATTTGCACTTGCAATAGCAGTTTCTGCTTACAGCTTATCCAGAGATATCGACTTCACTTTGTGTAGTGGAAAGTAGATATGGCACGGAATTTACATCAGGTAATCTTAGTATGCTATGATCCTGACTTGAAGTTTATCATGTATGAATATTTTAAGGTTACTGTCATTGCTTATACGACTGGTAATCTAATGACAGAATATTACATTTTACAAAATACCTTAACCTTGTTTGTCATGAAGATTTGTATCAACAAAATCAAGTCATATCATTTAAAATTATTCATAAAACGATTCAGATAATCATGATAAATATATTATGATATTGTTCTTTAGTTTAGTCTTTTAATGCCGATATTACTACGTAATGAAAGAAGAAGAAGAAGAAGAAAGAAAGAAAGAAAGAAAGAAAGATGTATATCGTTGTATCATTATATATGATCATACTGGATGCATACTACAAACAAGGCCGTGAGTTTAGAAAAAATGAACAAAATTCAGACAAATATGAAGTACATTGTATGAGACCATTGTGAAATGAATACAATTTACGTGCATTTAATTAACTACTTAGAATTCTCAATTATATGCTGTACTTGTGAAATTGTTGTGAAGCAAGACTGTCAGTTTAAATATAAACAATTATCCTTTATGGACATAATAAATACATGAAATGAAATGAAATGTTTGTTTTCATTGTTTTCATTTCTATTTATTACGCAATTCAAATTTTGCTTTTGTTGATAAAAATATTCATTATTATTCAAAATTATGAATACCTGAATCAGTTTTACAATTCATAATAGAACAAGAAACATACTGAAATGTATATAGGGGGATGAATATTCCACGAAAAGAAATTTCATATTATCATAACTATAATAGTAGACCTTATCGTTGTTCAATTCAATTCAATTTATTTCCACATATTGAGTAAAAAAACATGTAATAAACATTACAATCGAGTATATACATAGATAATAACAAATACAAGTACAAATAGTAACAATATATACATAAAAAGAACATAGAAAATCAAAATGTGGAGGGGATTGACAAAGGCCATATTGATCTATCAAGGTCAATCCCCAATGAAAGAAAAAAAAATGGAATACATAAATTACATAAGAAAAAATAGATACTTAACCTAAAAACCCCAGACAAAGCAAAAGAAAGTAAAAGACAAATAAAGGGGAGGGAGAGGCAAATATAAAACTATCTTATGGAGTAAATAGGTAAAATTTATATTTCCGTTATTATACCCACGCAAAATGTACATATTTTTGATGGTTTCACATTAGCGTACATGAACTTTTGTGAAAAGGAACGACAAATCGTTGTTACTATGTTTTATTCTTCAACACAGCTAGCTTGAGCTGAAATACGGTTGTTGTTGGAGATCTGTCGAAGGGACGATAAATATTTAGGTCAGCTTCTTCTGATGCAATCAACTCCTGAGGGAGAACAACGATATACAATACCATTTCATCAAGATAATTATTATGTCTCACTACTAACTACAGGATACCATGATACATTTTGGGGATAAGCTGTCGCGAAAAATTGACCTTACATGTATTTGCGTCGGATTGATATTCAGTTTTTAATTTGAGGTGAGCTCAAGTTCTTGAATTAATCTAGACATGCGACACCACGTACACTTTTAATCGGTCCACAAAGACAATAGTTCTGAGCAGAAATCTTCGAGCTAGTGTATGCTATCAAGCTAGCTTTCGCGGTTAATTTCCCCTGATACCTAGTGCTTAAAGATTAGAAAACACCACTTTTTTGACAGTGTTCGATACATCCATCTAAAACTTGTTGGTAATACCTCCGCTATCATACTCGTCTTTGTAACTCATTAAAATGACAAACGGTTCATGTCTCTTTCCTCTCTTCCTTCCTTTCCTTCTTTCTTTTTGTTATTTCTCCTTTTGTAAGGCCTTAAATTGTCTGTTTGTATCATATGTATCTTTAAAACTGCTGTGAGTTAGAAAGAAAGATTCGACATAATTCCTCCGATCTTATTCGGTAATGACCATGATGGATCTGCTCTTACGAAACATAATAATCATTCGATAACATACATGTACGTACGTATGGTTTAATGTAATTAAAACACCAAGGAAGACATACTAATGTCATGCATGAGTAACAAGCTTCATCCAAAAAAAATGAGTTGAGTGTCCTTGAGGTGAATCGTAAATGAGTAAACATGGAAGGGTAGCATTAGGTTTAATTCAATCTGTTTAAAACTGAATACTAGTATGACTCAATGTAAGACATGTAAAGAATATATGATGATGAGGATAATCTGATTTGTGGCATACACAGCGGTGTTTTCGGTTTTGAATACGGAACACAAAAACCCATGGGGATGGAATGAACAGATTTATCTTGAAAATTGGTTATGAATAACCATTCATCATTTATATCACCATACACGGGTGCAGAACAAATACCTTTCCATTTGTTAGTAATAACTATTTTAATGTGTACATAAAGATGCCAGAATGCAGTTGATTTCATAACAATTATTTAACCAGTAACAGGAAATAGCAAATAACAAAGAGAGGATATATTCAGAAGTAATGGCGCCGGTGGAAGGAGTAGGAATGATAACATGGGGGGGGGGGGGGGGGGGTGTCATAAAGCTGTTCGTAAAGTTACGAATGATTTTACGAACGATTCGAATATGAAGTGCCAAATGGGATATCCAAAGTTTTTCCTGACGTTTGAAGAAAGTGTGACTGCATTTCTCATTATCTCGATGAAATTGTAGCAAAAATGTACTTTGCAATGTAAATGTCTGTAAACAATAGTAATATTAATTCACATTTGCATATTTCAACGTTAGCTGATGTGATTTATAATGATTGAGAATCCATCCTATTTGGCTTGCCACATTTCAGTCGTTCGTAAAGTCATTCGTAACTTTACGAACAGCTTTATGAAACACCCCCTCGTCATGCCGACATAAGAATAGATGTATACCCCTACCGTCGCATGCCATATGAATGTCTGATAAATTGGTAAAGCAGTGGTAAATAGGAAGAGAATTTACAGGAGAGGTTGTAAGAGTATTTTATGATAGAGTTGTGTCTTATTAAAAGATATCAGGGCCATGACAGGTATTTCTCCGACATTATCTACCAGACCAAGACGCCTCTGCAATGGTGAACCATCGAGGGTTGTGCTATTGTAATGATCTCATCAGATACAAGGAAACAATTTGCTGTTTGTCGTTTGAAAGTGAAGAATGCATGAAAATAAATCAGAATTTTTAAAACACAATTTTACATGAACAAGCATTCCTTTCTTAATTCGTAAAAAATCTAATCAGCTCAGGTATATATATTTCAAAAAATACAACACGACTCTGCTTTCCGAAGGGGTTTTCTTTCAAAAGCAGTTTTATTTGATATTACCGCAATCTAATGTTGTCATATTTTTGTGTTTATATATGTCTTTTTTGCAATTGCTCTTCATTATTTCTTTATTGAAGTTTATCCGTCTATTTTTCGATATTTTTGATTTCATCATCCCGCTTCGGCAAGAAAAGATCAGTAATATGAAAGGAGGCCACGGAAAAGGTTCAACATTTATCTTAAGGCCACCGCACATTATACGATCCGTCTGCCTTACGATTTTACAAGAAAACGGATTTTGCATTGAATATGAAAATTTGAATTAACAAAATTATCCAAATTGAAGATCTGAATCATGTGAATAGGAATGCTAAAAAACTGTTATGACGTCACTACGGCTTGGAATTGGGTTCGCTCTTCTTCTTAAAAGGAGGCTTGCGGGAGCGCGGAAATTTGATTTTATTAACTTTGACCATTAAGATTTTACATAATGTAATGTTCATATCAAATTCTAGAGAGCAGGTTTGCTTTTCGCTATCCCCCGAAATTGGACCGCAGATAGATCGCATTCTGTTCAAGGGGCTTTAGACGGCTTGATATGTGTTCTTTGTACATCTTTTTGTGTGTTTTATCATCTACCCACACGTGTCACCAGTCCAATTAAAGAATACTTGTATACGCTAATGATGCGTGCATGAGTTTTGATTGGTGCTTAGACATTTTTAGATCAAGACAGTCTGAAGATGATCGTGTCATCAAATCTTATATCACAGTCCATCCAGGGCTGTGATTGGCAGAGCAAATCTTATATCGGTCCATCCAGGGCTGTGATTGGCAGAGCAAATCTTATATCAGTCCATCCAGGGCTGTGATTGGCAGAGCAAATCTTATATCAGTCCATCCAGGGCTGTGAGTTTCGGATAAATCTTATATCAGTCCATTCAGGGCTGTGATTGGCGGAGCAAATCTTATATCAGTCCATTCACGGCTGTGATTGGCAGAGCAAATCTTATATCGGTCCATCCAGGGCTGTGATTGTCGGAGCAAATCTTGTATCAGTCCATTCAGGGCTGTGATTGGCAGAGCAAATCTTATATAAGTCCATTCAAGGCTGTGATTGGCAGAGCAAATCTTATATCAGTCCATCCAGGGCTGTGATTGGCAGAGCAAATCTTGTATCAGTCCATTTAAGGCTGTGATTGGCAGAGGAAATATCATCACATGACATGGAAAAGTATTTTGGATCCAAAAATGTATTGTTTTGGATCTAAACATGTATCAAAATTGACTGATTTCCATTCAACACGAATCAGCAACAGCAACAACAACTTGCTGATTATTCTGTTACCTACCATCCGCCGGTGTAAATCCGTTTCCAGGAGTGGGGGGGGGGGCATATTTTGCCAATTTTTCTAGAGCGAACTCACACAAGAGTACTTTTTTTTTTTTTTTTTTTTTTTTTAACAAACACGTGCACATATTGGTATCAATAATGCCCATGGCATTCTCGTTTATTTGATGTACGTTAAAAGAGCAAGGGCAAAAGTGCCGCGGGAATCAAATCCCCGCCTTACGCGTTTCTAATCAATGGCACCTCCACCTCACACATACGCACACATCCTCACCAACCCGCACACACACACACACACACACACACATACTCTCGGGACTTTCTAGTCCTACCTCT
>CM057151.1:60526376-60649071 GCA_029962745.1 Echinometra lucunter | reverse complement strand
AATAATCATATCGTAATGGATACACGTCTCTCGAATTCAAGGGGAAAGAGGATAGATAAAAAAGATATCAGAAAAAAAGAGATGAACGATGAGAAATCATGGACCAAAATATCACTATCAGGAAAACATGGTTCGTCGACACAGGCGTGTGAACAAACCATCCGCGCTGTTTGTTTAGGAAAAAGATAAAAGAGAACTAAATGAGATCAAGACAAACGGAGCCTGTGTCACGCAGATACACGCACACACATACTGGAAAAAGCCGATTCATAGAAACATCACCCAATGCCTGGAAATCGAAAGAAAATCGAACTCAACAGTGCACAATACAAGATGGCTTGTTTTCACGACGAAGTCAAAATGTAAGAAAAAGAAATAGAGAGAGAGAGAGAGAGAGAGAAGAAGACATGGAGTGTGACATTATGGTAACTACTCACTCACGGAGGTGCTGGTAAGCGGAGGGGCGGGGGGTGGCAGGGGGGCAATTGCCCAAATCATTTCAAAGGGGGCAAATTGATTTATGCCCCCCCCCTCCTGCACGCCCCTCGGAATAAAAAAAGTTGTTTTTTTTTTTAAAAATCATATATTAGCTTGTGAAATGAGCATATTGAAATGATTGATGCTCTCAAAGGGAAAAGAAAAAAAGAAAAAAAAAGTCAAAATTGTCTTACTCAGTCGCTACGCTCCCTCCTACAGTAATTAGAAGCAACGTTTCTTGGTATATAGAAGTTCTTTCCATTACCTGTGAAAAGGGGCAGATGCTTCCTTCATTTGGACTTTTTCGGGGATTATTTCATAGGCGCTGGAAGCGGGAGGGGGCAGCAGGGGTGCAATTGCCCCATTATTCGAGAGTAGGCCCCCTCTGAAGAAAAAAAAAAAGATCATATACTACCATGTAAAATGAGCACATTGACATGATTAATGCTCTAAAATGCAAACTTTCAGTATTCAAAAATTAAATTTTTCTTACTTGGTCGCTAAGCAACGCTCCTCAGTATTTAGCAATACTGTCTATCATCTATAAAAAGGGCTGATGCTTGCTTTATTCGGGAGATTATCGCCCCCCACCCCCTTAAGTATCCTCATATACTGGCATAAAGATGTCCGTATTTTGTATATTTTGGGCACGCCAAGGGAAATATGGAATATGAATATATGAAATTTCTGTACAGTTTCACCAACAAAAATCGTAGAGAATTTCAGGGAAAGGGGGTCGTCCCATCGCCAAAATTTACCAGGGGAACATTCATGAAGAGTTTTGTCGGTGATTTCACCGACAAATATTATAAGCTACTGAAAATCCTCGCATCTGATTGGCTGAAAAAAAAATTACTCAGTGAAAATCACCGACAAAACTCTTCATGAAACGCTCCCCTGTATGCCATTCATAACCCTCCCACTGCCATGCCCCCGGCTCTCTCACTCCATCCTACATGCTGCTAGAAGCGGTGAACCACGAATCACGTTTCAGTAACTAATGATGGGAATGAAGTCCTACGGCCCGTTGCATAAAACTTTTGCCAGAGTGTTTTTGCGGCGAAATTTGAGGAAGCAATTACGGCCAAAAAAATTGCCTGAGTTTCCCATTATATAAAAATTTGCCGTTTTTTTTAAGATCTTTTGCTGGCAGAAAAAAAAAGTCTGGCAAAAGTTTATGCAACCAGGGCCCTACAGAAGCAAAACATGCACAGCGTACCCAAGGATCAATGCTTTGCCTGCAAGCATACACATTTTCTTCCATGATTTCAGCACTAAATTGCATGGATTTACGTTAAAGGTAATAATAAATAAGTGTGCGTTATACAGGTTTTGGGTGTGTAGCTTTCTTGTTTGTTTGTTTGTTTTCGTCTAGTTTTGGTAAATCTAATAATGATTGCATAATTATATCAATACTGTTGCACAAAAAAGTTAATTCGCCACTTGCAAAAATGAATTTGGACGCCCCGTTTGTGAAATTATTTATTCGTTATTTAGAATGGAATGAATGGATAATTTTAAAAGAATTCTTTGCTCAGAAAGGAATTAGAAAGAAGCAGCAAGAAATTGATTGCTCATTCTGGAAGTCGTTTGCCTTCGTTTATGTACCGCGCCGATCATATCGTTTTGTGAATTCGAATGCTCGAAATGTGAAATGTGAAATAAAGTGAACAAATTAATGAAGTGAACTTGAACGGGAAAACCTATATTACACTGTACAACCACAGCCACAGTTTCCCGCAGTAGTGAAAAGATAGATTATTGTCATACAATCTGTCAAACAAAAATACGTAAACGACAAATAAATATTGAATGGTTTATAAACATCTTCGTATCAAAAGTAAAGATTTAACTGCTTCATAGTGATCATGAAACATATTTATAAATGAAATGCGCATTCCTCATAAATAGCGAGCTCTGGGCCCACACAAAATAGCCACAGTTTTATTCTATTCTCGATCGGCTTTAATAGTCTTTTGGATTGATCTATTGGCCTACTGTACGGTTTATAATTAAAAAAAAAAAAGAAACGTTTTGTAATTGCTATTTCGTTTTCATTTCCTGTTCACCATTTGTATTCATATCATTTAGCATGCAAGCTGCAACAGTAAGAATAAAAGGTTCAATTTGTACCCTTTAAATACAGCAATCAGAAACATTGATAACAGTTTTCATGATCAGATTAAAAAGACATGTGGTCTGGTATATGCTGGCCCTATATTTTGGAATTGTTCCAATACATCTGTAAAAGGAGATTAATTTTGTTTTAAGACGGAATTTGACGTTTCCATTATACTAGGAAAGCTATGAACTATACTCCTTTGCTTTAAACCACCCTCTGTTCTTTGTCAGGGCTCATCTCTCCGCGAAAAGTGAAGTACTCATTTTTCACACCAGACTCCTTATCACGGGCGGGCTATAATTGTGATAGATTTATTTGCTTTCTGGATAACACTACCACTGGGACCAGGCCGTTTTTCTTGTAAATAAGTATTTCAATCAAAGTGTGGAGGCGAGTTACAGTACATCATTTATTCTCCTTTTCATGGCGTGCGATGTTTTTTGTTACCTAATCTTCTTTTATTCCGTACACTTCGCTTTGCTTCTCTTTTTAGTTTTCTAATCTCCACCCCCCATTCCTTTAGAATCATCTCTCACCCACCCTCAGTTTGTTCTTAACCTATACAAATTATTTTTAATAAGATACGGGGGGAGGTCTATATAAAGGGCCTCTTGGTTACAAGCGTAGGATATGCCTATTAAAGGTCCCTTCCTTACATGCCTTATGCAGACGCTTCCATTTCTATGATTCATCGAACTTATTTATTCTATGTATCCGTATGTTTGCTTAAAATGAAATAAGGAAACTGAACTTTTAACTGAACTGGTACAAGTTAGAAAAATCGATTAAATTAAATTCAAACTGAAAAGGGTGTGTTAAGTGCATTTCCCTTTCAGGAGCGACTATTTCGCTGATATTAGGTGATACAAGCAAGGTTTCAGAATTAAGCTGAATGAGGCGTCGCCAGTGCATAATTAAGGAAATGGCCTATCTTGACATGGCTGGCCTTGAACTTTGGAAAACTATGTAGACCTATTAGTTCCTTAATGGACTGGGGTAGGACTCCTGGGTCAAACCTGAAGTAATGGTGTGTTACAAACAGTGGGCCATACAATATATATATCACCAAGGTGATCAAAATTCTTAGCTGGCTAAAATATCCCCCACCCGCGCCAAATTGGAATCATTTTGCGTTTGCCTACATGGACCAAGGGCCATGTAAGGACAGAGCTTTTAACATTTTCTTCCTTTTTTTTGGAGCAGGAATAGGGCAAGCATATATGTATACATCGTGAATAAGGACTGGAATTTCCGTTAATCTGGTAGAAACTGCTCCAGCAAAAATTAAAAATCTCTAAAACAATATTATTTCAGGCTTGGAGAACTTAGACAAAATCAATTCAGTCTAGCAATACGGTTATTTTTTTAATCGCCTTTTCTCTATATCAAGTGTGGGGGTGGTGGTGAAACGATTGAGCACTGGTAAGCACCTTAAAGGAGTATAGAGTATTTAAACATGTTTGAAGCAGAATTAAACCCTCGTGAAAATCAATTATAAATCAAGAGAGAGGATAGAAGCGAAGCGATCGATCATCAACAGATTTCCATCAAAATCGCTTTCCGAAATGAGATATTTATGAAAGTTTTGAAAGTCTCAATTTATTTTCTATGGTTATCCCTATAATTTCAATGTTGCGTTAAATTTGCAGGATTGGAAGGACAACTCTCAATATGGTTTTTACACCATAGTGACCACATTTCAGTATCTTATAAAGGTACAGCTTGTTTCCTTCTTAACCACAAGATTTGTCAACATGGTCAAGAGGAAAGTTATTTCATATAATGGGCTCTTGCACATTTAGCAACATTCTTAGAGATAAGCAGGATAATGCCTTTTTAAATAAGATCCTCTTCCCATATGTGATAGTGAGATGTTTGCGACTCTAATTAAATGCCTTGTTATCTGACATGTGTCACTTTCCTTTCGAATCATTGGCATTAACTGCCTTCTGTCATAAGAATTTCCTTATTTGTCCCGCAAAAATAAAAATCCAATAAAGTAACACTCCTCTCCCACATTGGAAAGTATTAGTATGATCATCAGTGAACGTATCAGTATAGTATTAGCTGATTATCATCATGAAACGATGCAATTTTCACAAAGGGCTGATGGCAAGTTAACCACATTTATAGGAAACTTGAAATAAAAAATAAATCATTCAATAAGAAAGCAATTTAAATTCTATTTCACCTAACAACCATTGTTCCCCCCCCCCTCTCTCTCTCTCTCTCTCCTCCACCCCCCCCCCCCCCCCACCCCTCGATTTGGAAAGACGGAGAAGCCAGGTTCTGGTACCATTTCGGCAGAATATCGAGATGTTGAAATATCTCGTGCAAGATCTGTATTTAATATTTATAATGAAGATCGGCATTACAATCATACTCATTACATGTTACATTTAACGGGGAAGAAGTGAGGATTGCGATGGGCTCATCAGTGAGATGTTCACTCTCTTTTGGGATCCATGTATAGGTCGCATTTCACAGGCAGCCGTCGGTTGACTCGAGAGTTTCCCCAGTCCATAACAGTTCCTTGGCCATTTGGCCATTTGATTTCCATCATAATCCCATCATGGAGGCTACGGAGCTCCCGAGACCCAGATGAATTAACCAGAATAATTACTCAAATTGCTAGACATCAATTATTCTACAGCCCTATTATGCCCTCATCATATCAGAACCGGAATGTTTTATAGCCCACAAACTCTATTTGGAACCTTCGTCCTTCAAATTACAGTATTTTTCATGTTCTTAATACGTTTCACCCCACTCCTGACAATTTAATAGACAATTTTCAAGTCGCCTATAGTCACCTGCCCCTACAACGAGCCCTTGAGGAAAAAATAATAGAATGGTTAACGAGATTTATTCATACGCTATCAGTTGCGCAATTAATGATTTCATTACGTTTCATTTCCTCATCCAATATTGTTAACGGCGAAATTCGGATAACCTTTGATGGGAATGTTGACCCTTATACACCTATACGAGTAGCAACATGTGGCAGGCAAATGATAATATCAATGAATATTTTATCCTTCGAAGCTATCGAAGAGTTTTTACTTAATGTTATAAATAACCCAGATGTATGGAACAATTTTGACAGCGTGTGAACTAGTGTCATTGTAAGGCTGTGTTCCTGCTTACAATGTTCAAAGTGTACGCTATTATCACACTTAATACTATGACTTTTTTATTCAGTAGTTCCCTATAAATAAGGGGAAGAAAAATAAAAATGCGATGTTACAACTCACCACGCTCTTGGGGCAAGTTGTAACGTAGCGAGGGGGAAGCTGTAACGCATATTTGAAATAAACATTAAGGAAAGAAAACATGATTCAGATTTTGAGGGAATACTTAAAACTGTTTTCCAGAATCTACTTTAACTTTGCCACTTAGTATTCCAAAGATTAATGTGTTTTAAACGAATGTATATAGAATCACTCAAAATGATCACCAATAATTACCAAAGCTGCTTTCTTTTAACACAATAAAAAATGGTCAGTACATCTTTGAATGAGTTGGGCTAATATTTCCATGAACAGGGTTTTTTTTTTTTTCAAATGTTTTCGACCCTGTGACAGGTCTTCCTCAGGCTTGAGATACAAAACAAAACTTAACCAATTGCAAGCCTGCAACAAAACAATGAAATGAAAACGGCATTATAACACAAATGCAAACGTAAATAACAGAAATTGGTGTTAGCAATTAATACACAGTCTTTTTTAAGTTTCAGTATATGTAACTTAGATATGCATTTTTTTTTTCGAAATTATGGCAACTTTGCTTGACTTGACGGAATTTGGATAAACATGATAAATGACCAAATATCTCACCGAGGTGCTTATCATCATCTCGTGGGAATGTATCGGTCATCAGTCTGCCAGGACGAGGCCAGTTTCACGTCACTTTGTTTACTTTAAATGGTAAGAGAGGGATATTCCTGTGAAGGTGTGGATCTTGCCACTTGTCGAATGCATAGGAGAAAACACTGTTGTTTACAAACTTTAATGCCACGAACATTCACTTTGAAATCCTAGTGTTGTTTTGGCATGGAATTAATTTGATTTTATTAAAATCAAATTAGTAGCATTTTAGATAAGCACTACATAATACGTGTCTACCCCCAAATAAAATGATTTGAGTTATGTATAAAATCAGAGTATAAAACAAAAATCAGCCAGCCATTAGGCGGAATTCCATAATGCTGAGGGATTGAAAACCTAAACGTTCGTAAATGTTGAAGATGAATAATTCAATGAACATATCAATAAGCTTGAAAGTAAGAGAAAATTAAATGCCTGGATAGTATGGTTGGCTGGTTACTTGTCTTGACTGCTTAAAAAGCATGCACATGCGTGTTCGAAAGCAACCAGGAGACCATCGGCTACTCTCCGGGGAATTGGAAAAACCTTACCAAAAGGCAGCGCTTCCTCTTGGTTTCGAACCCCGGCTATGAGACCATTGCTCTAACATTCGGCCACAACACATCCCCATTCATGAAAGTACATATATTTAAGCAAAACTGATACGCCCACGTTATATTTCTTTCGCTATTGAAAGCTTAACTTTTTTGTATATTAATCATGCAAATTGACAATTGAAGAATATTTTATAATAATTTCAATTATCCCTCTAAAGTATAGTAACGGGTAGCCAGCGGAGCAAGCTCTGGAAGCATTAAAGGTTGAGTGAGTTTATTTGAATGATATTATATTGCCAAGCAGTGGAATCATCATCGTTCAGTTAGCTTCATAAGGTATGTGGTATAAACAAGATAAAGGAAATGTGAAAAGAAAAACATGTCTATCAGTACATGTGAATCTAGTTAAAATAAATATCCTCAATATTAACAGTTGTTGACACATTGTGCATTTCAGTGAAATGAGATTTTGGCGGGGGGGGGCAACCAAGTAATATCGCTCCTCTGTCTCTTCATATTACCTGTTCGTCCCTCTATATTTGTAATATAATCAAATTAATTATGTACGAATATGATTATAGCTACGCTCTCCAATTCAGCTTTTAGCTGGAATGATTTTCATTTCAACCATTTCACATCAAATCAAGTTGAATTTTCGAAAGGCACTAAACCCGATCTAAATGATTCCGCGTAATTCCTTCTTCGAATTAAACACAACAAAAATTAACTCCCCTAATTGAAAAAAAAGCCTATAACTTTCTTTAACGAAGAAGTTTTGACCAAAATAATTTGGCACGAGTGATCCTCCATTTATTTGATAACTTCTGAGTGAAAATGAGATTGATTCGTTCAGACATACTTTCAGCAAACACTGAAGGCAAAAATGTCACTTTTCAAGTCGCAAGAGTCATTTTATGCTGCATAACCATGATAACAGTATATTAAGCATTTCTTGCGCGTTTTTTTTTAAAGTGTAGTCACTCAACCATGAACTATGACAAACTCTGCATGTTAACGCAACATGTAATGATACATTTCGGTGAAAATATCTGTACTTATTTTGTTTTCCAATAAGGAGTGTTAATTTTTCTAAATTGTGCTCACCATAATAGTAAAAAGAGTTTCGGGATAACTGCGAGGGCGTCAAGCGATTAGTATGTATCTCTATGACAACAACACATTAATATGCACCATAAACCGCATTTGCTGAAATCTCGTTGCACATGACCAGAAAGGATCATCTTCACACAGAAGCTAGGCAATAAACGTAGAAACACTAATTCCAAATTATTATACTCAAAACCTTCAATTGGTGGGATTTTTGTGTGTGTGTCTGTGTGTGAGGTTTATATTTTTTGTTCACGATGTTATTAATTTTAAGCCATCTAAAACGTAATAGAATGTTAAATAAATCCGGTATCAGCAGTATATTTGGAGAACTCTTTGTATTCCATACACCGAACTCCAATGTTGCAATTTCAAATAAATCCCTATTAATAAGGAACATATTTGGCTCTTGAAAAAGAGAATGTTGGGCATTCTTTCATTTCTAAGATTTCTAATGTTGGTACTTGCAATCGTATAAAAATATTGAAATTCCGAAGAAGAAAAACGGTTAAATTAAAATTACTTGATTTCAACACAAAGTGAATTTAGCGCCTTTTGGAAATTAATCGAATTTAGATTTGGCAGCCTTTGGATGGAAAAACGAACTTGCATCTAGTGCCTTTGGAAGTAAATGTGTGTGTTTTTTTGAAATCAGTTTCTTTCTACTGAAATAAGTTGAATGGGATATGGAACAAGCATCCGATCCTGCCAATACCTTGGTTTCCATGGAAAAACATGGATTTAGCGTCTTCAAGAAAATAATCTCATCAGACATGCATGACATGTCAGGTACTAAGGTTTAACGCATGTGTAATCGATGATGATAGTTTGGAATAAAGCATATGGGAGATAAAGCCAGCAAAATGATGTAAATTCTTCTCATTTATCCAGTCGTGAACGAATAAAACTATCGATTATCATATTCAAGTGAACATTCTATAACTGACATCAACCAAAGTGACATTTTTTTTAAGTTAAAAGGTCTTACGTGGAAACCTGATCCATTAGCTTTGCTTTTAAGGGTCTCCTTTGTAATACAGTGAACATTGCTTACTTGCGTAAGTACAATTATTTTCACTGCATTGACATGATTGATGTGTATATATTATATAACGTAGACAGTAATAACTTCAAAAAGAGTCGAGGTTACGCCATATGAAAATCCAACATTGGATTTACACATGGCGTACCTTCGACTCTTTTTGAAATTATTACTGTGTACATTATTAATCATCCAACACGTGAGAATTATTTTCAATACACACACACACACACACACACACACACACACATATATATATATATATATATATATATATATATATATATAAAGTTATTCTGCGTCGGTTTTGATGGAAATACATAAAAAGACGAATGTTAAAGAAAAAAAACGATGAAGATGTAAAAATTTCCCAAATTTCGGGCATAGCCCTTTGTCAAGGACTTTCTTAATGTATGTATATAACAATAACAATTCCATCATATCATATCATATCTAAATTGTTGATTTAATAATGATTTTGATAATAAATCTATCTGCTGTTATTGTGGAAATAAATGAAATGAAATTTATTACTTTCGGATCTATGCCGATGTCCTCAGAACAAGGCAGGAGTACGCAGTAGGCCTGTTCACGGACCAAACAATGTAACTTCACAGCTTGCTGTCTCTCTCTTAAGGTCGGACTATCTTCCCAGTGACATTTTTTGTTATGTTCCCAGATATTTTCAAAACATTCCCCCTAATAGTAATTTCCTTTCTAATGTGTAAAATAAGTCAGTAATACATTATTCTTTCATCTCCTTCCCTTGCTGCCCGTGGTTCTCTTATAATCCTTTCAAATTATAAGGTTAAAAAGAAAAAGTGAGGAATAAGGTCAAGGTATTCAATCAGTCATTCAGATATATTAGTGTATTATAAGTAATGCGGCCATAATTATTTGCGGGTTTCTTTATTCCCACGTAGTGTGGGAAAGGTTTATTACCTGCAACACGTTGGAATATAGTATCCTTCGTGCAGTTTCTGAATATTTTTGTTTTCATTTGTTTAAATTGAATATCAGTACCGTCAACATGCATGGTATGATCGCTTAGTCATGTACTTTGACTTGTAAAAAATATACATTCATGTACATATTGATGTAATAAATTTGTAACTTGTTTAGCCACTCGAATTTTACTTGTAATTGAGATTTTGTAAATCTTTTTATATGACTGGAGCAGTAAAACACATTTCATAAGTCCCACTGCACACATCTTCAAGATACCATTTTCCCAATACTCCATTGTATTAGAATATAGAAGCAAATCGCTTCCAACAGGTGTCTATACAGGTTACAACCTTCACTATCACAATATACCCGTTGTCCTGTTTGTGCCATGAGTCGTTGTCTTCCTTTTATCTTACATTTCTACGCCCCTTTTCCTTCCCATCTATCTAAATTTCTCTAATTAAAAGAAATTACTCCGATTTACCCCAAACCCCAACGAATAATGTCTTTTAAAGACATTGACATAAAACGTTCAGGATGGCTGCACATTTCTGAAAATCACTGTAGGTCTAATCTCGACAATAAATATTAAGGGGATAAATGTGTGGCGTTTCCGTTGAAGACAAGTGTTAGATTTCATTGTCATGATCGCTTTCATGATTCAGTGAAAATTTCATAGAAATGAATAGAAATGACCTCATTTTTGTATCCCGCCACACACTTATTCCCTTAATATTTATTCATTTCCTTCGCCGTGCTTTATGCAGCAGAGGCTTAGTGAGTAGACTATCATGACTGTGGTATGTGCGGAATGCAGTCAATCCTAATGTGATGTCAAACGAGATCCCGACCAACGAAACCCCACTTGTCCGCTCTAAAAAAAGCTAAAAATTCCCCGGGCATCAATCACTTGCCAGTGGATGTACAGTCACTGTTGTGGATGTACGTCCACTCGAGTGGTTGCAAACCCGCTCACAGGGAGTGAGTGGGTGATGATATTCCTCCATTCTGATTGGTCAAAACAAGACAACCATTCATAATGCACACGTTCCCTAGCGTGCATGATTATGGCGCGTTCGGCACAGTGTGCTAAAAACGAACACTTAACTCCTCCACTAGTGAGTGGATGTACATCCATTCGAGTGGATGTACAATCACTCAAGTGAATGTACAATCACTCAAGTGATGGAATCTCGGAAGAGATTCCGCTATTCTGATTGGTGGAAACCGTTAAATCATTCACTCACTCGAGTGGGTGGATGATAAAATCCATACAAGCACTCATTCACTCGAGTGAATGAATGATTGTAGACTTATGACATGAAGGGCCCGCCATACACCTCCTCACCAACCCGCACACACACACACATACTCTCGGGACTTTCTAGTCCAACCTCTGTTTTTAATTGCATTTCAAAGAGAAATTTTAAATAACCGCCGTTTCAAAATTTCAACGACTGAATGATTAAAAGAAAAGTGGGGGTATATTGTACACGCCATCCCCCCCCCCCCCCCCCCCTAAAAGTGGGAAATAATATCCCATCCCCCGGATGTATGCCAATAATGCTACCATCGAACTACAGCACTGAATATGCGCTAAGTAAGTTCATTGATCTTATTTTTTATCATAAGCTGGCACAAAAACATCGTCACAATAGTTATTTTGAGGAAAAGACATGTAAGTAAGCATAGTAAGTAAGTAATCATTATTTCCACATTCATAAAAGATGACGTCACTGACATCAGCACAATCATGTATGGGCGTTATTTCTGAACAGCGCAAAGCGTTTGTAATTCTTTTCCAAGTTGTTGTTTATGTAGTTGAGTTTATATATTCAAGAAGGGAAACAAACATAAAATACAAAGAGGGACGCCCCCCCCCCCCCCCTCCATTCAACATAGACATATAATATCATGTTGAGATACAAGTAGAGTCAAATCTCAAAATTATCTGTTTTCTGTGTATTCCAGATTTACCAATGCTGACGTGAAAGAAGCAACAAACATCTCTGGTCCAGGCCATGATATTGGTATGATTGATGAACTTCGAATCTCTTGGTCACGTGATCCTCTCCAAGCTGCACACACTAGACCTCTCATGTGACTACATAGTCTTGAGACAGTGAATTGAGAAAAGGTATAAGATCTCTTAAATGTTTTGGTTTTAATGTTTATTTTACACCTCTTAATGATTGTTTTCGGCATGAAGCTTTCGACAATAATTGTTATCATTTCGATTTCGTTTATAATTTGATTATTTCGTTGAGTACATCTTTTTTTTCCAGATTTCTAAAAAATATTGAATTTAGTGTCACCTTCGTCTTATAGTCTTTATCAATCAAGAACAAACATCTCAAGCACCTAACCACAGCCTGCATTACAGCCAATCATATGATTACCCATCCCCTTCTCCCTCCCTTTCTCTCCCGTCTCTCTCTCTCTCTCTCTCTCTATCTTTCTCTCTTTCTCTCCCTCTCTCCATTCTATCTATCTATCTCTCTCTCTCTCTCTCTCTCTCTCTCTCTCCCTCTCTCTCTCTGTTCATCACTTTTTCCACCCCTCTTTCCCTCGGTCTTTCCCATGAAAGGTAAATGCCCGTAAGTGTTGTCCCATGAAAACAAAAACTGCTCAGCATTGAATTTCCTTGAATAAAATGCTTCGATCGAGAATAATTCCGCGAGAATTGTCAAGTTAGCTGGCAATGAATTCTTCTTCATTTTCGTTTCCAGCAAACTTCGTTTGGCTGGAGGGTAATTTGATCAGGATGAAATGAGAACCAAAAAAGAAAAGAGGGCACAGGCACTGAGCTGTCCAAGATAAACAGCATCCATTGAAGGCACCAATAAATCGACAGAAATCAAATGTTCTCTATGACTAATTGCTGGACAATACGACAATATAAGAGGAGTTTTTAAAATTATTTTTACTTAGGGCATAATATGTCAAAGCAGGATTCATTTTGCTCTCGAACCCTTACGAAATTAATTTTACAGTACTTATCATGTTATGATTGTATTCCTTAAAAACAGAAATATTTCTTACCTATAGATAAAATAAAACTGAAAGCATATTGAAAGAAATCTATCCAGCTTTCTCAAATACTTGAAGATTATATCAATTACACACACTTTAGAGTGTATCTTTTATAAAAACCACAAGTAGGAGGCCTATTTCTTCACTGGAAAAAATATGCGTTGTGGATGTTTGTTGTCATGGTAATAGCTGCAGAGGCATGCCACGAAGAAGAGAAAGCTCTCGATGTAAAAAATCTGTTCGTTGTTCCCTTGAGATGAATAGCTTTAGAGATGGCCCCATTTTTAAAAGTCATCTGATCTTATTCAACGCATGACGAGGTTGCCAAGCAATCTGTTATTGTTAGGGTGATGTATTTAATATAACGATTACAATGTCATTACAAGCATCAGCATACAGGGCGTAAATGGCTCGCTGTGCTTGAGGTCTCACTTATGAGTTGGATGTGCACGTTTACAATGTTGTCTCTTTCCAAAGATGTTTTTATCGAAAATCACATCATACAATTTCGAAAGCCTAGATATTTGCCATTTCTTGATCAACTGATCTGTAAAAGAAAATGTATTTTAAAAAAAGAACTACGTTAGTTACTAACCTAATAAAGATGTTTCTGTTCTCACTGTGCAGGATGAAGCCACTACCACTCCCAACCCTCATGGGGTCACTCATGGCCCTCCTGGTATCAATGGGAACTACTAACGCAGTCATTGCTTGGCCGTGTCCTCACAGATGTGAATGTGACTCTAGACTACAGACAGTACGATGTACTTATCTTAGCTTGTGGACTACAACTCCTACCAATCTTCCAAGTGACGTTAGATCACTGCACATATCTGATCAAAACATTACATCCGTGAGCCCCCTTTCCAGGTCGAACCTCACGAACTTGCGGAAACTGGAGATTGTGCGGAGTAACATACGTGAATTACAAGATAATGCTTTAGTGATGGCTCCGAAACTAAGGCGCCTGAACTTAAGTGAGAATAGTCTCAGAGCCATACCGCATGCAGTATCATCACTGAGAATTTTAAAGGAATTGATTCTTAGCAACAACTTCATCACCGACGTGGATCCCTCCGATTTTGAAAACCTGACGAAACTGCGAGTGTTAGACTTAAGCCTTAATAACATATCGATATTGCCTCCTGGTTTGTTCCAGTCGTTATCAGAATTAAGGAGGTTAAACCTAAGTTACAATACAATCATGACAATCGATGATGATACCTTCCAGGCCTTGACACATCTGGAGGATCTGTCCTTGTCTAAGAATTACATCACGCAGTTATCACCTGTCTGGATGAACAGCCTCCGTTCTCTGTGGATCTTAGAGATGAATGCCGCCATCATTGAACCATCTCAAGCCATACATCTCATACCAGTTGATGAATCTGTTAGGTATCATAATCTTCAACAGCTTCGTCTAGCAGGAAACATGATGTCAGACATACCTTGTGAGGCACTGGGACAAATGCATGGTCTACAGCTACTCGATTTAAGCTATAATAATATCAAAATGATTCCAGCTTACTGTTTCTGGGGAATGATATCTTTGGAAGAACTTCTGCTTATCTCTAACGACATCTCTGTAATGGAATTTTGGGCTTTTGAAAATGTATCAGAATTAATGACGTTAGACTTGTCTTCTAACAGTCTTGAATCTATAGAAGAGGGCTTGTTCTACAACACAAAACTCCAATCCTTGTACATAAATCAAAATAAATTCCGTGCGCTGACAGAGTACACTTTTGCGGGAGCGATGTATCTGAGCCAAATTTTTCTTCGTTTTAATCAAATAACAGAAATATCGGAACGAGCCTTTTGGTACAATGGTTATCTGAACACTGTCGACCTTCGTGATAATGCACTGCGTCGTGTAGGGGGTGAATTTATTAACTTAACTAATTTAGCTTTCCTAGCTTTTGACGGGAACAGGATACATACAATCCAAGCAAATGCATTCGAAGGTACATCAATTCGTCTTATCTATCTTCATAATAACAGCCTTACAACACTCTCCGAAAAAGTATTTGAGTACTTGGATACCGCTGAAACTATGACGTTAGCGGGGAACCCCTGGCATTGCGACTGTAAGGTTCGATACCTATGTGAAAGCATGATTAATCCTGCGGAGAATGAAGGAAAATCTATACCTTGGTTTACTGACAGAGATGATATCATCTGCGCTTCACCAAAATCATTCCAAGCTCAAGAGATGCAAGCTGTCAAACCGTTTCAAATGATCTGTTCAACATATGCTTCTGCGTTAGCCATTCAATTGATAGTTGGCCTATCCCTATCGGCTGTAGCTATAAGTACAGCGCTGTATGTCGTACAACTTTATTGTAAGGCGAAGAAGATGGAAAGGAATGGGGTTGGAGATGCAGGAAAATGTCTTGCGTAGAAGGATGAAATTCTTTGATCATTCTATCGTGAATAAACACTTGAAGACGGAGTCCAAAGTTTCCTGTTTCTCCTTGCACGGTTGTTGTTTTTTCTACAAACTTTGAGTATGTCCACTTTGGAATCATGAAATTTTTCATAGGGGCATCAATCCGTTTTGTATTTGAGCGGACACTCCAAAAGAAGGTCCTCAACTTAACTTTTTTGTGAGGGGACTAGCAACAGAAATGTCATCAGCTTAAAATTTGGGAGACATACCCTACTGTGTCCCCCACTCTTAAAAGTTCTGGGGGACGTGTCCCCCTGTCTCCCCTGATTAAAGTCCATTATAATGCAAAGTATACTACCATAGCACTAATAGATGTTTGTATAACGAATAGCACTCGTATGAAGGAAGTCCATATTCGTCTTCTGATTGTCATAACGTTGAAAGTCCATGATCCTGATGATTGAGTTGAGGTTATTTATCACAAGTCACAAACTTTTCATAAAGAGGACTAGGAACAATTTCATCATCCTGTGTTCACCAATAGCAAGAAAGCATGGAAAATACAGTAACATATCGAGAGTTTAACAGATCGTTTGTACAAGTCATGTAGCATAGGCCTATTTTATGAACCATCGGCTATAATACATTTCAGCGATTAATCTTAATACAGTAATATTATTGTTTGTAAATACATGTACATATTCGTAATGCGAATTGTATTTACAAACATTCCATTTGTATTTGATTCATAGAATTCTCTCATTTTTTAAATATTTTGATTGATCACATGCAGTGTTAATGTTAAACGGAGTCATTACACCTGTTTACTTGTCTGAAATGATCAGTCATGATGATTATAATATAGTTACAATGTAGCGCTTAATGATATGTTTCTAAGCGATTTACATGCAATTGATACTAATGTCAATGGATTCAATCATTTTTTACCACGCATAAAGTGGACCACCTACACTCCGTGGCGAACATAAATGATACAATGATCAGCCAAACTTCCAAAATGGCATTTTAGGATAACTAATGCAATGTTTGATTTTATAAGTAAAGATATAACAATAGTTTAGAACACTTAGAATGAAAGGTTCAATTTTGCACCCTAAATGCAAAACTGGCAGCACCTTTTGGGGGTAATCTTGCACCCTACGTGAAAAAGGCGCAAAGATGCACCCTTTTGTACTTGCTTGCATCCGGAAATGCCTGTCTGCACCATTGAAGGTGCAGAAATTTTTACATTCAAAAGGGTGCAAATTTGCAACTTCCCTACAACTCTGCAACCTGGTTCATAATGCTTCTTTGGATGCATAGTTGTATTCATAAAGGAGCTCCCAGTGTTGCATCTGAAGGGTGCAAAATTGAACCTTTTATTCTTAGTTTTAAGAATATTATCATTTTTCCTGTTTCAAAATGTCTGAACTCAGTAAATGTTTTAAAAATTATATTTAGAAATATTTGTGCTAGCTGTGTATGATGCTCGCGCTGGTCATAAAACTTTTGAGCTTCACCGAATCACTATCCCTCTTTAGTAGCTATAATAATTTGTAAAGAGGAAGGCATTATCATTTTCAGATCTTGGTTTCCTATTACTTCTATCACATATTCATCCAGTAGCGGACTTAGCTGGGCAAAAAGGCAGTGTCCTACCTTTTCAACCAAACTGACATCCCTGAAATGCACAATAAAAAGGTAGCCCTTAATTTATATTTTTCTAAATAATACTGTCTCCTTCGACGAATCTTAGATCCGGTCTTGCTTTGCTCTGAAGGTACTGACGGATCAAAAAGGGATGTTAGGAGTCGCATGCACTTTGTGCTTTGCGAGAATGGCTGAAGATATGCTTGTGTAAATCCCCTCTCCTTAATACCCTCATCCCCCCCCCCTCTCTCTCTCTCTGTCTCTCTGTCTATCTGTCTATCTATCTGTCTGTCTATCTCTATCTCGCTTCCCTTCTTCGCCAAGTCCCAGCGTAGCCGAGGTCTGGTAAGCTGGTAAGCGCCTCATGAGCCCATTTAATGTAGATTTAAAAAAAAAAAAACACCCAAGATTCGTGACAAGGAGAAGGAAATCCAAGTCATAGCATGTCCTTCTTTCTATATTGGATTTGTTTTCATGTATCGTGGATTATGATTTCCATACCATAGTCCCATTCAGGGTCTGAGGGCAATTATCACTAGGATGCTCAGGATAAGGAGTTATGGTCCGGTATAACGATGGGTGTAAGAGCACACAAGTCTCAAAAGCATGATGTTAAAAATGAAAATTGAATAAATCCTTTCCCAAAAAAAAGACAAAAATGAAAAAAAGGAAGATAAGTAAAAAGCACCTTTTTAGATGCCCTTTTCATTCTAAATTTGTCTTACATACAAAAAACTTTCCTCATTGCCTCACCCCCCCCCCTAAAAAAAAAAAAAATCAGTTTTACAGCAGCCTCTAAATGATTACAGAGACTCCCTAGCAAACGGGAAACTCTGACTCAATGTGCATGTAGCCCACATCACCAGCGCAAAGCGCGAAATTCCTTGCGGCAGGAGGCCACTTTTAGGGTTATAGAAGCTATCTGATGCAATATTAGGCTTATTTTTTAACATAATGACAACACTAAATGAGGTAAAATCCAATGGTTCAGATTCATTTTATTCAGTGAGAAAAAAGGAGAAACACAGCTAGGGCGGGAGAAATTCAAACTCAAGCGGGAGAGCGGGAGATTTTGCGAAAATGGACTTAAAGCGGGAGATCTCCCGCCGAAAACTGGAGAGTTGGAGTCTCTGTGATTAGGTGGTGCCGGGCTGAGCCCCCCTTACCCCCCCCCCCCCCCCCCCCCCCCCTATGTCCATGAGTCTTATTCGACATTTAACTGTATTTTTTTCTCTCACAGGATTTTAAAGACATTCAGTCGTGGGTTTTCATGGGGAGAAGATCATAATTTGCTGACACCAGACTTTGTGAAAAGCACTGGAAAATTCCTGTAATAGAGCTACATTTCTGGAGCACAGCAAAACAAGCTGCCCCACCATAAACATTCTTCGGCCTGCTTCGGGCATTCCCGGGCCAGGGAAAGTGAGATAATGACTTTGCCATAATGGGGTAAAGGGTGGAATATACAGAGCATTACATCAGGTCTGTTGGTCATATAGTGACGGACAACACCTGTTACTGGGTAAGCACCTATGGTGTCAAATTCCCCATTCTGATATTTTGTTATAATGAGTATCATCATACAATCTAATAGATGGAGTTCGTGATTTTCTGAATGTAATGATATGAATTTGAAAAGCTTTCACGTCGTCCTGTTTTCGTACATTTTTGTTTGTTTGTTTGTTTTTAATCTACTTGATTTATATATTTGTCGATATTGTTACATTTTACATGTGAATCATTTACTATAAAGCGTATCACCCTGTAAAAAGTCATTTGATTCCGTCCAAAATGTCATCGTGAGATATGTTATGCTGGTTTTATTACTTTTAGGATACTCCTTTTTCCTTACTAATGTTTATAAATAATTTAATTCATACCTCGATAGCCTGCCTATTATCTTTTAGATTACCATAGACCTTGTTCCATTTCAAGAAGGGATGCACTTGTGTTTGGTATTTTCTTCTCCCATTTATCTCCCTTTTTTTTAAAAGATATCTTTGAGGGGCGAATATTAATACCCATGACCTAATGGATTGTTTGTCACGCTAGTCATTCTAGTAAATGGATTATAGGTAGGTATAGGTGCCATGAACGTATATCAAGGTGGTTTCCATGGTTACCTGAACGTCTGTATGTTATTGTACAAAAGAGAAACATAATTGAATATAAAGAACTGCAAATACTCCTAAAGGTGACTTCTGTTTTGAAGTCTGTCCATTGATTCTTTGTATCACATTGAGATTAAGTTGCTATATTGGCATTATTTCATCAGCGATAAGCAATTTTTCAAATCGCTCAGAAATGAAATTGATTCGGTTTTTCAATCTTATGAGATGTCTTGAAGGTCTGTGCAGATTTGTCTATATTCTGTTATACTTCAATGAGAGAATAAATTCAATAATGTCGCTCTGTGTAAAAATATATTCACACATCGCCTCATTGCGTTCTCTTCACTCTAAGATTTTCCAAGCAGCATTTTATTGGCTTGCTGACATTAGATTTGATCTTAATTCAGATGAAATGATTTCCAAGAAATCTTGTGTTGGTCCTAAAATTTTACTGCAGAAGAATAGTTTTAAAAAAAAAAGATAAAAAGATAAACGACATGTTTTTATGCAGTCATTAAACGCAGTGTTTTTTGTTTGTTTTTTACTCTGCCAAAATTGATTTATATGTTTACATTATTCCATAATTCTGCTATTTTATATCCCTTTCTGTTTTCTTCCTCTCCCCGCCCCCTTCTCTCTGTCTGTCTGTCTGTCTGTCTCTTCCTTTCTCTCTCTCTCTCTCTCTCTCTCTCTCTCCAAACTTGTTTTTATTTCATATGTACATACCTTTTAAATTATCGATATTGTTTGATATATATTCACGAAAATCACATAAAATTCCTATTCAATGCCTATCTATACGCAAATCTTGTATTGTAATGTCTGTGGAGTTATTTCCTACATCGCCCTGGTTTACATGGTTTACCTACCCGTGATATCGTTATTGCACTTGTTGTATCGTTATGTAAGAAAATGCCCACAAGATGGCAGCATTGTACAGACCACAGCTATGTCACCATCGATGTATGTCACTAGGTCACATCCTCTTGATTACGATCGCAGAAGTTAACATCGTCAAAAGAAAAAATCGCTTCTATTAATGTAAATGTATTCCTGTTAATGTATTCGTTTTATCTTTTAACAGATATTTTTTTCCTCAGTGATTTACTTCTCTTCCTTCTCTTATGTATGATGATACTTTAAATTTAGTGGTTTGTTACGTTTTTTCTTCAAATCCTCCAAATGAAATTTGTTAGACATTTTATTTGCTTTTCTTTGTGATCTCCGTTCTGCTCCTTTCATCGGTTGCTCCGTACTAATCGAACTTCGTAATTGTAACCAACCTAATACCTTCAGTCAGAACTTAAAACCTATAACATGTGATATACTGAGGTAGCCGGGCGCCTTTGAATGTTCTACACATGAATGGCGTTATACAAATGCTGTTCATCTTGGTCTTCAACTTCATCATCATCATACTTTCTTCCGTTAAGCCTCTGGCTCATGAGTTCTCTCATTCGTGTAGTCTTCATATAGGGACTACCCGGTTCAGGTAGGCAATGGGTTCAACGATTTTCATCATTTGTCAAAACTACATCGCCTTCCCATTTTCTCCCATTTTGATAACAAACTCATTGGATCTCGTGTGTCTTGAGTAATTGTGAAAAGAAATTAAAGGCATTGGCTAACTTTGTGAGCAGCTGATTTAAAAAATTCTCAAACTAAGATGAAACATGTGTATGAGTACTTGTATTTATACTCAAAAACCCTGAAACCAACCATAATTTGGAAGGAAAAGCTGTAAATTAGACGCAAACCGCGATTTTATTAGCTTTTGTCTCGAGAGACACTGAACTAAGAGGACCGTTTTGACGAATTCAAAAATACCGTTACTTGCCTTCCGCCGCGTGATACGTCAATACACACAGTGCGGTCCGTTGAGTCATGTGCGCATGCGTACTCCTTACGTTGGGTCTATGCAACCGACCCTCGTATATTTTTCAAACATGGGTTCACATTTCTAATATTTAAAAATACTTCCCGTGGATATTATGCTCTGAAACTTTCACACTGGTATTTTTACACTATAACCCTAATGTTTATCCCATTTTTAAGTAACAAAATGAGATTTTTTTAAAATCATGACAATGTTAGCCAATGCCTTTAATTACGGAAAGTCATTTCCTATTTTACTGTATAGGGGATGTATCATTTAATTGATTTGAGAAGATTTAACAATTCTGTTTCACACGCCATGCCAGTAAGCATGTGTCAGTTATTATATTTCTATTACATTGTTACTATAATCACGTAATTTGTTTCAGTTTCATACAAGTAATTACTTTGGTTGTATGTTAGCATGCTTGTGATATCTCATGTGATGTGTTTTTACATTTGAGCAAAATGCCCTTGATGATTTGATGTCAAGAAGATTACAAAAGGCTCAACTTTTATCGCTGTTGTAATGATGTTTTCTTTTTGCTTAAGTTTGGTATGATCAAAGGCTAGTGTATTTCTAACAAGAGAGAATGTAATAAAACACTGAAAAAAGCAACACATGTGATAAAATGTTGTTAATTTCATTAACCCTTTCTGTTGACTGAATGATACTAGTATGTCAACCATCCCGGACTACTGCCCCGGACAACCAACTTCTAGGACAACTATCCCTGGGACTAATTACCAAAGGCAACTATGCCCACAGAAACTTGTCTTAGGGGCACTGGGATAGGCCTACCTGTCCTAAGTGGTGTTATAATATGTGCGTGGATTGGTGTGGGTGGGGAGGGGGGGGGGGTATCTCAGAGGGTATTTGTCCAAGGTAAATCCTAGTTGTATGAGGATTGGGGGTAGTGGGAAGTAATCAAACTATCAAACTATCAAAGGCTCATAGATGATCGACTAGAGTCCGGCTTTAATTGATGGATAATTATATTTTTCAATATCAGTAATTGACATTTGACAGGAAAATCAATATTGTAGGCCCTACATTTGTTTTAAACATCAAAAATAGACTGCTAAAAGGGCCACAATGACGTTATCAGATTTGTAGGATACGCCTGTGTGAATATTGATCTTACTGTATGATGATAAGATTTTCTTTCTAGTTTGGAATAACATGAGTGAAACTTTACTAGATATCCATGGCCTCGAAAGATCTTTAATTTTCTACGCTGGAAAGAAAATCTCTCATGAACCAGTTTTTTGAGGTTGAATAAGAAAGAAAGGGGATGTGAGAGCTGGAGAGAGGGAGAGAAAGAAAAAGAGAGTGAGAGACACACAGAAAAACAAACAGGGGCAGAAAGAACCACACACACACACACGCACACACACACACACACACACGCACGCACACTCGTCCACAAAGAAAAAAACACTGATAAGAGAACGAGAATTGAGATAGAGGGAGGGAGAGAAAGAGAGAGAGAAAGAGAGAAAGAATAGGATGCGCAGACATGTTTGGGAAAATATGTTGTTGCTTTCTTTGAAATCGATGCTAGAATGTTAAGATGCATGAGCTCAAGATCTTCGTAACTGAAAGAAAGAGAAGCGTCATGAATGCATGCCGAGGCTATCAGTAATGATAGCAATAATGATTATAATTATAAAAATGATAATACATTACATTTCTGTAGCGCTTAATACAGTTGTTATTAAGCACTTTACATAATGATTGGTCAAGTAAAAAAGGGTAAAAACTCCGAAAATTCAAGAGAAAAATAGAAATGAAGAAAAAGAAGATTTTGTTTTTACGTAAACTACAAAAATTACAAGCTTAAATTACGGTAAACTACAACTTTTACGTAAACTGAACTTAGAAAACAAAGCTAGCACATGTGTCTTCCTAGACAAAGAAAAATGCCTCTGTGGCAAATTATCTTTTCGTTCACAGAAAATGGCATAACTGATAATAGTTGATGTTGATGCTGAGTCTTTATTATAATGTGATTGTCCATCTCAATCTGCCTAGGGAAAACCACCTAGATATTCAGTTACATTCCTGATTGCTATGCCGTTACCATGACTACCTTTTTAAACTGTAATCATATAGAGAACCACTAGATGAAACTCAAAACTTCGAGTGTTTCTATTGTACATAATCAGGACACTCATAAAAGACGCGGCAACGTAGGATATTTTCTTTCATTAGAAAATTCTCTCTCATTCTCTCTCTCTCTCTCTCACTCTCTCTCTCTCTCTCACCCTCTTTCTCTCTTGTATTTCGCTTTGTCAAGTTAAGTTTCACCTTGCTTGATAATTGTAACAAAAAACGGAGAACTTCCAAGGAGGAAACATTAATGTTATTAAGGAATAAAATATAGAAACTATAAAGGACGCTTCAAAATAGTACTTAGTGTATTTTATCATTTTTCAGACTTTATTCTTATTCATAAAACAAGTGTACAGATGAAATACAGCTGTCATATACATTGATAGACTAGTACACAATAATCATTTTCTTCAATGATACCTGGAGTCTAAATGAATCAATATAAATATAGCTGAATTTCATAATTAAGGTTATTATAAGTGTGTTCAGCTTTATCAATAAGTCCAATATAAATCTATACAGTCTGAAATATAGAATGCAAAATTGAAATTAAAAGAACAATACCAATAATAATACCAAAATTGCAATTATTCATAGCGAATAAAGAAAAATAATAATTTACCAATATGAGATATTCAATACAAAGAAAGAGAGAGAAAGTAGCTTTAGCTAAAATAAATCATTTTGGATGAGAGATTGCCTCGAGATTTTAAAAACTTAGACTACTCTAGTCTAATTTCATATAGATCTAGACTAAGAGCAACAATAATTAATTCGGCTATTGAATGGCAAGTTAAGTATAAGATATTACAATTTTATTAAAAACGTTACAAGCATCTAATACTAGGTTGCATTTATCGAATGCGTTTTTCGTAAACTATGAAGTATGAAAACAAGCTTATAGGTATAAGGGCGCCATGTCGCAGGCAGAAAGGGATGGGGGGGGGGGAGGGGCTTTACTTCATAAGCCCTTAAGGATAGATTATATTTTAGAGTTTCTAGCACTGTTATATGTGTATATGTGGAGTGATTAAGAACATATGAAAGAATACATAATAAGACTGCTTTATATATAACAGTGATTAAAAACATTACATGAATGCGCAAGTTTGCTCTAAAATTGCTTTCTTTCCATAAATGAATAATAATATCGTATTTTGAGAGGCTGAACAGGGCATTCCCGAAAACTAAGCAAATTCTCCCAGGTTTAAACATTTGCTCAACATTGTTTCTGAATTCATTTCAAGTTTACATACATTTGTGCAAAGTCCCAATCACGTAGAATCCTAGAACCCAGTTAAAGGTTTTCACTTCACATACTACATACAGAAAATAGTGCTATCTACCTTGAACCGAGATGGTGCATTAAAAAATGAACTTACCCATCTTATACCCAATCCACTCTTACCAGGAACATCAAACTGTTTACAAATGATCATTATACAAAAAATAGTTATATTATCCAGCCAATATAAAATAGTGATACAGAGGGGAAATTCTTGCATTTCATTCAATCTAGCAATTCTTCCAATATACATCACATAATCATATTAGTTTCTTCCAGTACAACTTTATAGTCTTTGAACAAATCCAAATAATGTTCAGTTAAAGATATTCTAGAAACTAATATCATGTAATATGGATAGTAGAATAAGATATAATGAGAAGGACTGTGTCAAAGGCATAAGAACATATTGGACCTAGATATTTTTGCTTCATTCCTGTATCCTGGCCTTTACAATTAAGGCGAAGTATGAAGGACAGTGATGCAATCCCTAGGCATGTTCATTGAGGGAGCACTTATGAGAACTTTAGACATGTTGAGTAGGATCTCCAAGATTGATGTTGAGCTGAGGGGCTGGTGAAGAGATCTTTAGACATGATGAGTAGGATCTCCAAGATGGATGTTGAGCTGAGGGGCTGGTGATGAGATCTTTACACATGTTGAGTAAGGTCTCCAAGATGGATGTTGAGCTGAGGGGCTGGTGATGAGATCTTTAGACATGATGAGTAAGGTCTCCAAGATGGATGTTGAGCTGAGGGGCTGGTGATGAGATCTTTAGACATGATGAGTAAGGTCTCCAAGATGGACAAGAGGCTCAGGAAATGGGGTGATAATAATTCTTTAGACATGTTGAGTAGGATCTCCAAGATGGATGTTGAGCTAGTGGAATGGGGTGATGAGATCTTTAGACATGTTGAGTAGAATCTCCAAGATGCAAGGTGAGCTGAGGGGCTGGTGATGAGATCTTTAGACATGTTGAGTAGGGTCTCCAAGATGGATGTGTAGCTGGGGGTAGAGATTGTGAGGTGGGTTCGAAGAAGGTTTCCACGGAGGGCGCTCTAGCAGAGAGATTCTCCCCTTGTTCCGTTCATCTACTCGATCAGCTGGAAGGCAAAAGAAGAAAAAACAAAACAAAACGAGTGAGAGTATACATTTATTTCCAACAGTATCGACCTAGGTTAATATTATCTGCGGTCACAGATTAGTACATGGTAATAAAAAAGGAACACAAGGAAGCAAACCACACAACTCACAAATAATTAAAAGAAATAGTAGGGCAAAAGTATTGCAAAACTTAAAGTGTAAATAAAAAAAAAACAATGTATAATCATGAATTAAAGTCAAGAAAGCTTGAGAGGGGTTATCAGTGCTGCCCCCAAAATAATAATAATAATAATAAATTTACAAAGGAACACAAAAAACAGAAAAACATATGAACCATATTAAGTTAAAAAAGAGAATCAAAGTAAAGCAAATCCAAACAATACAACAGCAACAGTAAAGCCCGATCGTAGATAAAGTAAATTAAGTATCATAACTATTCAGTTTTAGTGATTTAAGCTAGATACTTTAAAGACGGTTCGGGAAGGCCTGCATTTAATACAGTATAATGATAGATGTACGTTATGCAGATTGTCATCTTGGCATAGCTGTATAAGTCTATGGCAGTATTCAAAAACAGAAAGAGAGAAAGAGAGAGAGAGAGCGTGAGAGAGAGTATAGAAAAAAATTTATTCTTCAACAAAATGATGATTTACCATATGTTTTTCTTGGTTTCTTCTGGCCTGGAGCCGGTTTAGTTTGTTGATTTCCCTTCATGCTTTGCACTGAGTTTCGTCCACTTTGTCTGGAGCTTGGTCTAGAATTGGTGGTGTTCTTTGATGGGGCAAAGATGGTGTTTCTTTCAGAAAGGGTGATTGCTGTCCACCCTGCCGTCTGTCATCATAATTACAAAAGCATAAAATATCACATATTTGATATTTAAAAGCTCCCCTATTATACAATTTAAAATCGAAGGCAAAGATTATTACAGTCATGATATATTCTACAGTTTAAATATTATTACATGAAAATAATTTTCATTTGAACAAATTAGTATAAACCGGTATGGATTTTTAATGGCGCATAAATTTTGTAACTTAAAAAAAAAAGGTTTGTAGTCCTCAATAAAAGACGTTCATTTTATTGAGATCAAAATTCATTTCGACTCTGTTATTATAAAGAAAATACACTCGTTGAAATTCATATATTACAAGATTACGTGACTTTTTCATATCAATAAAATCCATACGGTATTTAATACATGCAAACCACATTTTACAGTTCTGCACAGTTTACCCGAGGACACTTGAAACAATCATTTTTAACATTGCGGTTTTAATCGAAACATATCATTCTACAGATTATTTAAACTCAATAGAAGTGCTCTATTTATGTCAAGATCTCGGACACTGTGAAGCCTACATGAAAATCAGCTCTAGTCGTACCAACAACCACTTCGTAATCGCTACCGGGTATACAACAAATATTTCTCATCGTATTGTATGCTTCACTTTGCATGGGCCTTCACAGAAACTGTAAAGAGGTTTTGAGGAATATCACTCCCAAAAGGGGAGGTATATGGTTGGTTATAATGTAAAATTCTTTTGAGCACCTAACAAAAATATATTTTACCTGTCAGACTCCTGAAATGGCTCTGATCAAGCAGCTACAATAGCAATCTATGAAATCACCTGTCATCCACAAACACAACGCACCTGTTCTACTCTACACCTATATTAGGTATATTGTGCTCTTTAGTGCATTGTACTATTCGATCATTACACGCGCAGATATAGGGTTATTGTCTGAGTCGTCTGTTAAGCATTGTGTCAATACAGCGACCCTATGCGATTGTTCGCGCGGGGAGCGGTACGGGTCGTTATAGCAACAGACGGCTGACTGGCCTCGTAAATGAGATTGGCATAAACGTAGAGGGCTCATAACGGCTCTGGCTGTCGGCTGCTTGATCAGATCATGGAATGTTTCCCTCGTTTCTCGTGATTTTAATTAACTCACAAAAACGTATTTCCAGGGACTACAAATTTAGAATGATTACATCCAGTTAGTCAATGGACATAGGGATATACGAAAATCTAAGAATCCTCCTTGATGATTTTTTTTTTTCGGATACATTGTCGACAATCATTGTGGTCGACAACCCCACCACCTTCTTTAAAATGGTAAAAAAAAAGAAAAAAAGAAAAAGAGAAAAAAGCGCCCTACATACCCCGCATGTCGATTGAAACTATCATAGCCTTAGAAACTTATTCGGTAAGTATTTGTCTACTTCTTTGCATGAAATCTAACCAAACAAAAAACAAAAAACAAAACAAACAACAAACACAAAAACGAATTCACCTGGTTTTAACAAACGATGATATGATGCTTTAATTTAGCATATAACAATGTATAACGACGCCAAAAGAAACTATATTAATCACTGACCTGAAGTAATTTACTTGATTTTAGTGTGCTGTAAGAAAGAAGAAAACAATATAGGTAACTATCAAAAGAATTAAAGAAACACTGCCCAAATCCTTTTTTTTTTAACTTACCGCATCAGAAACTTCTTGAAACTTGGAGACAATGACAGGGATTAGATTGAGAACAGCGCCCCAGTTGGACACCTCACCCGTATTCAATCCTCGAAACTTCTCAATCGTCTTGTGTGAAGCTAGATCACAGAAGTTCGTATCCTCTTTAAGATGCTCTCGACAGAATTCGATCTCACTTCGGATTTTTTCGGCCTTGGCTCGTTGTTTTTCGTGAAGTGTGAGGGCCATGACGGTCTCACCGATACAAGTATGCAATTCGTTGCATAATCTTTGAAGAGTTTCTACCGATGTGAGAAAGAGATTGAGTACGTTCGTGAAGTGGGTGGGCCGATCGCCATCTAACTTCTTAGAATGCTCGTAACAATCACGAACCTATAAAAGGTGGGAATAATTGAATAATACTACTAATAATAACAGAAAATATTTACGTGCGCTAAATACAATAAGTACCATAGCGCGTACAAATAGAGACATACCAAAATTGAGAGAACAAAAATTAACATTTTGCAGGAAGTAGATTACTGTGGAAAAAAAAAGGTAAAAGTTTTGAGGGATTTTTTGAAGGAGGAAATACGAGTTATCACAGCCATAATCATAGTCAGCTCTTTGTCTTCGCCTGCAAACTGATTCTGATCGAACCCAGGTTTGAGTCTGATTCACGTCTTTCAAATGGTGCCGTTAAAGGTCGGTCCCAGACGTAAATAATCATGTCTGTAAAATCCCAATTACACACATATGAAACATCAGGGAAGCAATGTATTGATTAAAAACAGTTCTAAAAATCTTTCATCTACTTATTCATAAGAAATGATTATAGTTTATGGTTACAGTTATATGATTAGTTAAGCATTTTCTTTGACTCATTTCATGCCTGTTCCTCAGCTTCTTGTCGACATTATCACATCAAAACTACACACCAGCTAATAAAAAGGAAAAACAATTCAGATGCCGTGACTTAGGTGCTGCTGGAGTACAGGGAAGAGAGGGACAACATTGGGACCAAATGTACATTGGAGAATATTTAAAGAGTGCAAAAGGAAAGAAATATTCCCCTGCTAAGTGCACTTGAAAGATTCTTCACATGAAATTTTTAAAAAGCGGCCCCTTCAATTTCCCCTTTTGCAAAGATATAACTGTATATTTCAGTTTAGGTTGATAATCACTTTAATGTAATGGTCCTGTAATCTACCTCGGTTTTTTAATATATTACTAGAAATATGGATAATACCTCTGATATGGTTGTGATGCTAGGGCCATAGGTTGTGTTCTGTCCCGTCGGTGATCTAAGCAATGCATCAATAAAGCTTCGTGTTTGTTTATAAAGTTTCTGACATGTTCCTTCTCTCAATAGCCGAAGTTCATTGCCTAGCTGTGAGTTCACACGAGCTATATATGGTAAGACTTCATCAGGATTCTGATTGGAGGCCATCTTCTATTCTCAGGGGCAGGATGATGGTGATGACGGATGTAGCCGGATGATGTTTCTATTCCAGTTCTGTCGAGGAAAATCAATGAATGGCATTAGTAAAAGAATACATGTGTAAATTCATTTACATAATTATGTGTGAGGAAAATACATCAAAAGTCCTAATCAAATATTCAAAACAATCCCGAGTGAAAATTATTATTATGACAAGTAGCTGTCTTTTACACGATCTATTTTATATTATACTCAACAAGGTAACAGGGGAAATAATATTACATGTTTCCTAGATTGATAACCACTACACATAAAGCATTGCTTATCTTTTTATCATGATTTTTTTCATTGACTCTGGCATGTGTGGCTACAGTGTACATCATGAGATGTTGCTTAAGTTTTTGTAGCTGAGGTATGCGGTCCCCTCTATCGGTTATCAGTTTCTGAATACGTCGCCTCATTCATTATAGCCATGATCATGATGATAAAGCGAATACTAATAGTGTCATGATGGTTGGGCATCATATTGGTTGTAAATACCATGTTGTTTGGATATCACTAAGGAATGCACACGTGTTTACATTAGGATCTGAATAATGAATGAAACGAGAGATATAATTAATGCAATCATGGCAGTCTCAAGGTAAGCTGCTTTTAGCCACAATGTGCGTGTTGTCACCAAGGTAATGGATGGTAAATAGTTTTTCTTTCTGACATTTGCTGGATACCACCCGTCATTTCTCATCAGACAAAACTATCAAGCAGCTTCTATTATAATTTCAGCTCGATGTAAACTATTTAACAAAGAGTTAGTGCTTATAGACTGGGCAAAAACATTACGGAAAAACATGTTAAAGGGGTGGAAAATCACCACTGTTTCATTGTCGTGTTGTGCCTTTGCACAGGAGATCCACTATCAAAATCAATGTGCAAAATGCAACTTAATGAATCATTTATTTATAGTTGGAATCCCACGTTCTTAACGTTTTACTATTGACTTGCAATCGTAATGAAATTAAAAAACTGCCAGACGCTCCTTGGACAGACTAAAAAAAAATTGTTTTTTCTGCTGTGAAAAATTCGCCCTTCCTCAGAAAAGGGTAAAATAAATGTATCATGTCTGCATAAACTTCTTAAGAAACAAACATTAAAAACAATGTTTATTCCCAAATGAATTTACAAGATTCGTCTGAGTTATCTTGGGTGCACATGCAAATTGGTTATATCGAACATAGATGTGACAGTTCAAAAAACCTAGTCCAAAATCATTAACTTCTGACCATTGTCCTTTGAACAGTTATACAAATAACATGTATAAGATATAGTCATATCAAGTAAATACAGTGAAATGTAGTTTAAACTATGTTCATGGGTTATGTACTGCACAGAGATATAGAAATAATCTTACAGGAGAGAAAAGGGAGCGAAGGGCAAAGAAGGCATACAAAAGAAGGATGAATAATAAATAGAATTAGAATAACAGAGAAGGAGGGGAGAGAAGGAGGGGAGAGAAGGAGGCAGGGGAAAAAAGAATAGAGTGGGATAGAAAGAGAGGGGGAGAGAGTTTGAGAGGGAGAAGCAGAGAGGGAGAAGCAGAGAGGAAAAAGAATATAATGTACCTTGCGCGTGATATCCATAATATTCAGACCAAACAAATATTAGTATTAGCAGAGCCTATGGTTACCGTCGCTATATACGGGTAAACAATATTAGCGAGAGATGGTTAACAAGAGAAACTATATATCGGGCCTTCCTCGTCGTATTAATTACGCATGCATAAATTAAGTCCTTTGAAAAAAATAGGTCGACAAATTACATTCCGATAGTGAAAGACCTTTTCTGCGTATGGATATTTGATACACTGCTGCTATATCATTTTGAAATTGAACAGGATGAGCAAGCACGAAGGTTTAATGCACATGATTATCAGGCGATGCTACCAAATTACGTAAAAAAAACAAACAAAGAACTACGTACATACGCAAAATTCTTTTAAAATATCAGGGATAATTGTGAATTTTGCGATGAAACAGAGACGGATTTAAAGCAAAGATTTACATCATCATTCAGCCAGTATAACAGTCCCTTCCTTTACTAATAGTTCACTATTATTTTCTTTGTTACTTTACGCGAAAAGCGCAAAACTCGTACTTACTTTTAATATTTAATTTATTCGAGATATTTCGCTCAGCGATTTTGTATGTGTGTGCGTTTTGTTTCGTTTTTCCTTGGTTATTTTGCAGCCAATAGATTTTTGGACGTCTTGAGTTTAATCATCGTGATATAATGTCATTTCCAATATTTAAAAAGCGTACCAACACCTGTATCATTCTCAGGCAATCACTCATAAAAGGGTCAATGATACACATATAAAGCACTCTCTGATACCCTTCTTTGTCAGGTACACGCTGTCATGTTGCTACCAAGGTAACTCTGTGTTTATGCTGAACTACATGGTGTGTCAATGATGTTCCGTAAATATAAAATAATAATTATTGATATCTTTTAATCCGATGATCCTCCTATGGCACTCAGCCAAAATTCTTTATGATGCACACCTTTTCAGCATGGACGTGATTAATAAAGCAGAAAATCATACGATTTTGTGAATATAATCAAAGGCTATATGCACGGACAGGTAACGACAGAAAACACAAGGGGAACTTATAGTATGCACTGAACATCGAATTTGAAGCAAAAAATGAAATATTATTACTAGAGAGGTTAATTGTAATTGGAGTCGGTGCATTCCTGCTCAGAAGCATCATTCTGTGTCGTAAAACCTTGAAATACTAACTAAAAAAGAGGAATAGAAGGTAAAATGAAAATGAATATATTGCATAAAATACAATCATAAAGCCACTGATAAACTGATAAAGATTATATTCAATATATCACTTACAGTATTCGTTTATAGCAAACGGATCTATTATTCTAGAAAAGATGAAAAATCCCAACTGGACAATGTTGAACAATGAGAAGTCCGTTAGCTGAAAAAGGTTTAATGAACCTAGTAGTGAAATGACTTCTCAAATGAAATGCTTACAAACAACTTCAAGGTTATCTGGTTATGTTACCAATAAAGAGATGTTTTAATCAATAAGAATATGTTCAATCAATAATACCACGTAGGCAGAACATGAAAACAGGGTTGCTCTGCTTTGAAGATAGCCTTCGACTCTAATCTTGCAACCAATACACCATAATTACACACTGAATATCAATGAGACATGCCATAATATATTGTTATTTCTATTGAATGCATCTGGTAAGGAGGAATTCATGGAAATCACAACTTATTTTTAAAAATCGAAATTTTCGATACTCTATTTTCTATCTAGCATGCATATGTTATGGCAACTATTCATAAAAAGAAACTTCAATTTGATAGTTAATTATGAAAATAAAATGATAAAGAGATGCCGTGTATTAAATATAAACGAATAGGAATAACAAAACATACAGCCTGAAAGACAATTCCCTGGGTTAATTATGAACACAATTCAATAAACATTATTCACAACTGATTTATGAGAATAATAATTCTATAAAGTGCATGAGATTGAGACAATGTCAATAACTGAAATTTTAATCTAAATATTATTTGGATATGGAATGAACCTAGTTACGGAGGTTATGGTGATGGAAATCATTAAGGGGAGTATCAAAGCTAGTGTGGGGGGGGGGGGTGGAAGGGATGGCTCATGAATCGGAAGTTTTCCATCTTCTACAATATATTTAGCTGCAATAGCTCCTTCACAGTATATGATTCCGGATCAAACTATTACATTACTTTTTCACAGATCAATTATGCAAAAACGCTGAAATATTTCAAGAAATTCCAAATACTGCTCATCATAATATACTGTCAACAAGCATCGTTATTTAGCACATATGTTTACAAAAACAATAATAAATACACATAAGGACTCACCGTACGTATGTTAACCTCTATAGAGATGACTTATTTCGGTATAGTACCTCTAGATTGCGATCAGAGCCTTTTCATGCACCTGTCCCGAGGTAAATAGATGGTAAATAGGTGCAAATTACTCTCGTCGCAATAACAAATGTGATGTGAGGGGTGTAATCTTGACACCGTATTCTGAGATCTGTCAATAGAACCAAGTACTCTTGTAGCAGGTCTTTATTTACCGCACTACCACTATTGTTGGCCAACTCTCTGCCATGAGTGAATGAATGGGTAATCTGAGAGATAGTGCAAGGGGGTATGCTTACTGCACTAACCTTTTATTCTATATGATTATTCTCAGCAACAAAACAGCTTTATATAATAAAGGTGTTTTTTTTAATTCAATAAAGATTCTATATCGTTCTATCTAGCCTAGGGACTGATTAAATCGTTATACTGTAAGTACATTCACTCCAATAGGCCTTCAAGATTTCTAATACAGTGCATCGCAATTAAGGGGATCATTCGGACCAAAAGTCAAGAAAATCTAATTAAATAGTATCAAAACAAGACTAGTTTCCATCACGTTTAAGGGGTGAAGATGAGACTAGTCATCTTTGACTGACTTCGATTGGCATTGACCCGATTGGTATACACTATTCCAAGTGGTATACAATCTTACCCATGAATACACTGAAGGGTGCGATGTCAACAATGCTGTTGCCATGGCAATCCTATCCTTGTCACTTGGCTGTCGTCTTATTTCTCTTGTTCGAATCGATTTCTTTTGTTGGATTGTTCCTTTGATCATAATGATTGATCATTGAGTGTTTGCTTTGAGAGGTGCGATCAATGATATAAGAAAGTGACGATCATGGTACGAAATTATGCTGGGGATAACCGCAGGAAGTACACCAACGCTATAAGCCAGTTCGTAGATACAATCTGAGCATGATCGACAGATAAAGGTCATTCGGGACAAAATCTAAAACCCGCTGAAACAATAATGGATATGTGCTGATAATATCATGCACCCATGGTGTATTATATGATATCCAAAGTATTCTTTTCGGTGAATTGTCACTTGGTCTACTCCCACTTTGTTTAATGCCCGTTTGGTCTAATCCCACACTAATCCCACTTCGTCTACAACCAGTTTGTCTAAAAACCATTTCGTCTGATTTCCAGTTAGGCTATGCCCATTTCGTCCAATACCCATTTGGTCTAATACCACTTAGTCTATCTGATTGGACGAACTGGTGATAGACCAAATAGTCATTAGCCGAAATGAGGAAAACTGTAGACGAAGTGGCAATTAGACCATATTTTGATCATTAGACAAAATGACAATTAGCCCAAGCGGGTATTAGTCACAGTGATGATTAGACCAAACGGCAATTAGACCAAAATGATAGTAGTCCAAATGGGTTTAGCCATGATGGTGTTAGACGATCTGGCAATTAGACCAACTGGTAGTAGATCAATTGGCTATAAACCTTCTTGTCAAATGGGGAAATAAAAGCTACATTCATGAGGTACTTCTGTCACTTTGGGGGTGACTACTGCACAAAAGGGACATCTCCATTTAATATCTGTGGATATTTGAGGTCATTCGGGACATGGGCTTACTACGAACTGGCTTTTGTCTCCATAATGTGAATAGACCAATATTTTGAGATTGCATGGACAGCAATAGAAACGAAATGAGAGAAAGAGAGAGAATGACAGAATGGGAGATGATAAGTTAGAATGAGAAAGTGGAAAAGTGGATAGATAGACAGAGGAGGTGAGAGTGATAGGGGAAGTGAAAGAACTGAAGAGAGAGGAGGATCGGAACTCAGGAAGCAGGAGAGAAAATGTAGGAAGCTGATGAGGAAAACAAAAACAAGAATGAAAAAGGGACAAAAGATAGAAGGGGAAAAGGAGATAGGTGAAATCGACTACAGAACATTCAATTTGCCCCTCCCTCAAGGGGAGAAAGAAAGAGAGAGAGAGAGAGAGAGAGAGAGAGAGAGAGAGACGGGGGGGGGGGATGAAGCAGTGAAGTAGCACCGCCCAGTCCCAGAAATCCAGGCACAATTTCCCTCCCCAAGGGACTGACAAGAATAACGTTGTTTATCCGAATATCAACTTGACGGTTTCTGCATTCGGGGCTTCATCACCTTGACATGCAAATATCAGACAAGACACAACAAATACAAATCACCAGCTCATTGTCCGAAAAATAATGATGTTGTGGGTGGGTGCCCAAAGAGCTAACTGAATATTAGTAATTTTATTCTCGGGGAGGGGGGGGGGGTTTGGCATCTCTCAACTTTTTTATATCGGTACTATTTCATATCAACTTGCACTCGCATCATCTTCGAGAATATGAAATACGCTTAGGTATAGTATCTTTAGAAAAATTTCATAAGTTAGTACAGTTTTTATGAATATTCAGTGCTGTAAAGATTGATCTCTTGAAAGATAAATTCAAATGGCATGTCAGGAATGGCTTCATTGCACTTTGTATTCAATGGCATAGGTTATGTGCCCGCCCCTCCCCATCGAAAAAAAAATGATTAGCTGTTAACCTTTTTTGCCAAGAAACATTTCTCTTTGATGACTCTGCCATTGTTACCTCGATGCAGTATAATAATAATGATAATAATAATAATAATAATAATAATAATAATAATAATAATAATAATAATAATAATAATAATAATAATAATTATAATAATAATAATAATAATAATAATAATAATAATAATAATAATAATAATAATAATAATAATAATAATAATAATAATAATAATAATAATGATAAGCATTTAGTACGCTCTCCATAGTAAACTATATCACAGCGTTTACACAAAATAAGAAATAACATACAAGAGGAATTTCATTAAACTGGATACATACGCTGTTCCAAGCATTTCTTGTCTGGTTAATTGGGGGGGGGGGGGGACGGTAGATTGGACAGGGTTAGATTTAGAATTAGACTTCGCTTAATCGATCCTTCACGTTTGAAGCCACACCCCTTCCCAGCTCTGTCGCTTTGCTCCCTCGCCGAGGATATTCGGCATCAATCATCTCCCCAACCACGGACACGAATCGACACCCATGGAAGCCTACTGCCCCTGGACTCCGCCTGTTTGGGTGTCAGACCCCCCCCCCCCACTCTAAAAAATGTTCCGCTGCCCCTGCATTGTGCTTTCGTATGGCCTTCAAAATTTTGACGGCTGCTCTAATTACCCTCCTTAATTATGAATGAATATAAATTATTACTGTGAATATACAAATATTGTTATTAATAAGACATCTTCCCCCCCCATGACCAGACCACAACGGTGAAGGTAGTCGGCTATGCCTCAAAAATTTCACGGCTGCTCTAATTACCCTACTTAATTATGATTTAATGTAAGTTATTACGATCAATATACAAATATTGCAATTATTAATCCCCTCCCCCCGATATCCCCCATATGACTAGACCACAACGATTGCGGCACCCCCCCCCCCCCCCAGCTAGGTGGCGGCAGTCAGCTAGGTGGCGGCAGTCAGCTAGGTGGCGGCAGTCAGCTAGGTGGCGGCAGTCAGCTAGGTGGCGGCAGTCAGCTAGGTGGCGGCAGTCAGCTAGGTGGCGGCAGTCAGCTAGGTGGCGGCAGTCAGCTAGGTGGCGGCAGTCAGCTAGGTGGCGGCAGTCAGCTAGGTGGCGGCAGTCAGCTAGGTGGCGGCAGTCAGCTAGGTGGCGGCAGTCAGCTAGGTGGCGGCAGTCAGCTAGGTGGCGGCAGTCAGCTAGGTGGCGGCAGTCAGCTAGGTGGCGGCAGTCAGCTAGGTGGCGGCAGTCAGCTAGGTGGCGGCAGTCAGCTAGGTGGCGGCAGTCAGCTAGGTGGCGGCAGTCAGCTAGGTGGCGGCAGTCAGCTAGGTGGCGGCAGTCAGCTAGGTGGCGGCAGTCAGCTAGGTGGCGGCAGTCAGCTAGGTGGCGGCAGTCAGCTAGGTGGCGGCAGTCAGCTAGGTGGCGGCAGTCAGCTAGGTGGCGGCAGTCAGCTAGGTGGCGGCAGTCAGCTAGGTGGCGGCAGTCAGCTAGGTGGCGGCAGTCAGCTAGGTGGCGGCAGTCAGCTAGGTGGCGGCAGTCAGCGTAGGCTGGCGCAGGATGCGTTGCGCCCCTCACTCTGCCCAATTTTTTCTCATACTACTTCATTTTTTCCATTTTCATTTCCCTCTGTAGTTTTTTTTCCTACTGCTTCTTTCCCTGTTTTTCACTACAGCCCCAGCTATAGAGATTTGTTCTTGTATTACCTCGAAATCCGCTCACTATTGCATGGTCCTGAACGAATGTCCTGTACTATAGAGCTTATAGACATCCAGGACAAAAGGATGAATACGGAGACCCACTAACGAACCATTATTTAACCGAGGTGCACAGAAGTCCCTACGCCTTCTTAAAGTTACAATTCAACTTTTCAATGGCACTCTACATCAAACAAGTATGTTTGAGGTAGAGTGGCTAAGAGTAGGACTGTATGACCAAATGATGGGCAGAAATGCTATTTTTTTACGACTTAATACAAACTTAATTATACCATCATTTATCTGACGAATTTATGAATGGTAGAATGTAAAATTCAGTACTTCACTAGGATTTCTTTTCTTTTGGATAAGGTCCTCGTCAAAGACACACCAGTGCACTGTCAATCACCGTCAAAACATTATCAAAAATCACGATAGACCCTTCATTTCATAAGTTGATTCATATACACAATCTCATATTTCATTCCTGTCTTTTTGTATTTAACTTCAAGCCAAATTCGAAGAAAATGCAAACACAAGATTAAGTTCAAATGTTTAATTGTACGACTATTTGTGAGCTGTGTGAGCTGTCTATCTTGATCGCACTTTCACTACCGGTTCGTTTTATTCTAAATCATTCTCCCCCTGCTGTTTTTAATGTGATGCCCGATACAACATTTCCATTTCCTGTGTTATGAATGGTTATAACATACAGTGAAAAACTGAAAATCACTTACATGCATAGTATTTTGGATTTTCATTAGATTTAGGGAAAGAAGCACCATCCCTTTAAAATGCAAGTATAATTGCTCCGTCAAAAAGGTCTGGTTAATCAAAGCCTCTTCTCATCTGTTTCAAAAGGAATTTGGCAAATACAAAGAGTGCACTGTCATCAAGTTCTGGTCCACTTCAGTCAAACTCCAGCTTTTTGTGCTTGGAAAATACTGTACGAGTAAAAAGAAATAAAGGCACTTCTCGAATCAAAGCCCTTTCACTGAGGCAACATTACTGAAAGCCTACAGTAACATTCTGAACCTATTCAGTCATGATTCTGGAAGAGGAGCTCTGGAGCGAAGACATGGAAGAGGGCCATTGACTTTTTAGTACAATAAGATGTTTTCAAGATATGAAAGACTAGTGTGAATGCCTTTAAGGTTCACTTTGAAAAGACTCCTTTAAATACCCATTTATCTTTGGTATGTCAATGAGGCATTGATGTACGGTAATACAAAGAGAAACATGAATGTGACCTTCAGGTACATCACTATGAACATGATGGACAATGAAAGCGGACAAAATAAACAACCCCTCATTCTACCCTTCACAATGGTTCTCGTAGTCAAAAGAACATCCCTTCACTGTTGTTATCTAAAATATGTGGAACAGGTGTAACATGCATATTCACCTGGAACTACATGATTAAACATAATAGCTGTGAAGGGATGTTCTTTTGACTACCCGAACCATTGTGAAGGGCAGAATGAGAGGTTGTTTATTTTGTCCACTTTCTTTGTCGGTCATGTTCATAGTGCATGCTACGTCGGGATTGTACAGAAAAGAAAATTCCCCCCTTTTTTCCCCTTAAAGTGGCAATTAATTTGACAGAGATACAAGTGGACGCTCGTCGGTGTAAAAACACTTGTTTACATCGTGAGTGGCGCAAAAGTGATGTCTTTGAAAAGTCATCACAAATAGGAAGGGATAAAGGGTGCTAAGATAACCTGGAGGTTGGTAGAGAGTCAGTGTAGCCCCCTGCATAGAGCGATTGACTCGCAATGGGAAGAATTCACTTCATGGGTTCGAAACCCATGAAGCGTTCACTTTTGTTTGTTTGGGTCTTTTCTGTTTCATTTCTTAATGTTTCATTGATTTTTTTTTTCATTATTGGACGTCTTTTTTACTACCTTGCTTTGGGAACTGAATGGCATTCCCTTTTCTTGTTTTTTTTTTTATTTTTTATTTTATTCATTGCTGGATCGGGGAGCCCCGCGCTTCCCTAAATCTCTTTTTTTTTCTGCTTAGGCAATCTTTAGACAGTTAATCTGCAGTGTGTCCCAGAAAAAATGGAAACCCTAGAAGTTGTAAAACTAAGGGTTATGCAAGCTAAACTGTGCTCTGCAATGATCTTTAACATATTGTAGAGGTATTATGCTTTCATGTGTGTTTTGATGACGAAAAAAGTGTGCATTTTCCTCGTTCACCTCGTTCACCTCGCTTGCTCATAATATTCAGAAAAAAGATGGTTTATGTTTCTTCGTTTGCACAAAACCTTGGAAAAATGAAAGACTGTGTGACCTCATCCCCCGACCTAAAAATGCCGGTAGAACCCTGAGAAACAGTGGAGTCAGGCAACAAGTCAGATGCAGAACTCAAAGGTTTCGACAAAGTGCAATCCCATACTTCATTGACTTATTGAATTCAATGTAAATGAAATTTCTGATACACGAATTCCTTCGATGTTTTGATGTAGCGTTAATTTGCCGGTCAATCTTCCATTATGACTTTTGAAGATTTTGTGTTTTACTTCTTAATCAAAACTTGGAAATCATTTTTACTGAATTGACTATAATGTTTCACGACAGAATCTCTTTATTAATTAATCGCTAAACACGACTGTTTATTAAATTATTTCACCACATTATCATTGCTAAGTCCAAATCGTTTCCCTGTTATTCATCAAAATCTATACACTTTGACAAATCCATGTTTTGCATATGCCTTCATTACTGACTTCAGATGAAATCTCAAGTTTATTTCTTGTCAGAATGTCTTCATGTGATTATTGCATATCCAATATCCTTTACAGTGTTCATTTTTAAAATTATGTTTCTTTATTCTAAGTGCAATAGCTTAAGTAAACTCGTCAGTATTCTGTATGTAGAAGTGATAATAATTATAATAATAATGATGATAATGATAATAATGATAATAATAGTAATAATAGTGTTGATGATAATAGAATGATATGGCTGATAATGAATCAATGAAAACAATGATAATGGTAATAATGATAATGATAATAGTAATAGTAATGATTACATTCGCTATTGTTATCAATTTTCAATGATGTTTGATAATGTCGATATCCATAATTCATGTATACTGCTGTAGATTGGTTCATTGTTTCAGTTATTGTTTCCTTATTTTTTATTGTACAAAATCTGTAATTCGGCTTTTGAGCCGCGATTGATTTTTATTTTAATAAACCATTTCAAATCAAATCAAAAAAATTTTGGACAGTCAACGAGGTACCCAAGTAGATTGATGCAATAATAATAATGACAATAATAATAATATTAAATGATGATAATAATAATGATAAAAATAATGACAATAATGATAATACTAATGATGATTATGATGATGATGATGATGATGATGATGATGATGATGATGAAGATAATAACGATATATCCCATTGCCTACTGGAAAGGGTGGTTCCTGTATTAAGCCTATGGGAATGGCAGAATTCAGTAGTCAACGGGTTATATAGTATGTCTTCTTTACCCAGGGTAGCCTCTTCAGTACTATGAATTATTCTCCCAGAGGGCACTGCAATCATTATTAATACCCGGCTTTAGCTCCAGTAACCGCAGTATTCAGTGCATTCAAGGAATAAATCATAGGGGGGGGGGGGGTCATAAAGCTGTTCTTAAAGTTGCACATGACTTTACGAACGACTTGAATATGAAGTGCCAAATGGCATGCCCAAAATTTTTCCTGACATATGACTGCATTTCCCATAATCTCAATAAAATTTTGGCCAAAAATATAATTCGTAATAAAAATGTCTGTAAACAGTAGCAATGCTAATCTACGTATGCATATTTCACCTTTAGGTGATACGAGTCATGATGACTGAGAATCCCATTTGGCTTGCCATATTCAAGTCGTTCGTAAAATCATTCGAAACATTACGAACAGCTTTATGAAACATCCCCCAGGTATGCACCTGGGTCGAGTGTGGCAAATGCAGATTAATGTCTTGCCAAAGGACATTAGTGCTGTGGCAGGGATTCGGACGTGATTCACAGTACGGAGACATGATCGAACATAATTATTTGAATACAGGCCTATAGCGTACGTTAACTCCAAGACGAATTAACAATTCTGTAACGTTTAAAATAAGATTTGTAAATTTTCCTCGCTTGCTAATTGATTCGCTAGTTAAATATTTATGATAGGAAGGTTTCGGAAATCAAACATAATTCAGCAAGCGGAGTGACTTATCATCTGAGTGTATTTTTTGACGATGAAATAACAGTGCTAGTGTCAAAGAGTGTCTGTATTTTCCTCGCTCGCTTCATTCGCTCATGATAATTATTAGAACGGGATCGTTTCCAACATCAAACGAAGTGGGCCAGCTAAGTGTCAAAATTTAGTCATATTTGGCAGCGAGGAGGCCAAATATATCATTTAGATAACCTTATAGGGCTACCGTGTATTTTGATGACAAACTAGCACTTCTACCGTGACATAGTGTGTACATTATTTGTTTATCTTAGGAGGGACGCCCATTCTTTCACCAAAGAAACACTTTTTCATAATTCGAGAAGTACTTATCGATTCTGAAAAATCTGGGAGTTGACTGCGCCCCTGGCCTTTAATTGGCACTGGTCGATGCTTTATTTAAATTCTGATTAAATGCATTCACTTCTTCACGGTAATACTAAAATCTGGCCCAAGTGGATTCTTACATCCCACTATAAAACAAGGTTTTGCTTTGAAGCATACATGGATAAATCCCATATTATTTCTAATCAATGGATGAAATATTCTATTTACAAAGCTTATAATTTCTTCACAATAAACTGCCTGTTCTTTAACTGCGGACCATGGGACACATGCGGCCAGCGAGACGATTTGATGGGGCCCGCCAAAACCACTGAGTTAAATTAGTGATTTAGAACTTGAATAGATAGGCCCATTATCATCCTGAATGAATATATCCCATTTAACTTTTTTTACTCATTCGCTCTTCGCTCGCTCGCAAAATAACATCACAGTTAACTGTTACCATATCTTAAGATCTTTGTATGATTTTGGAAAACATATATAATTTGAGAGAATTGGAATGAGAATGATTCATTATAGCGTATTAAACGAGAATGTTTATTCAGATAGTCCAACCTAGATTGCAGGCATAATATGGATGAAAGAAATGGAAGCGGCTGGGGGTTGACCCCCACCCCCCCACACACACACACACGAAGAAAAAAGTTCAAAGAATTATAATTTTATTCGGGACCCCGTCACCTCATGTTTGAGTAGTGCAATGCTTTCTTTGTAATTTGTATGTCTTGTCTAACTTTTTTGTGATTAGATTATACTTTTACTGAAATTGGGTGTATTTTTCCCTGTCTCTCTACGCTCGCTCGCAAAATCAGAAACTGGAAGGTTGATATTCGATCTGGAGAAGTCCATCCATCCATTCGCTAATTTATTGTGTATACATGTGCAAGTAATACTTAGTGACCCACGACTTAATTTAAGAAGTATTTCTGGTCCGCTGATGAAAGTAATCAAGAACCCGAGTAATAAACCATTGGTTTTGGGTTTCGTTCTGTTTTCTTGGACATGCTGTATACCACGCACATTTCCCAAATGACTTCGAATGTCCACAGCAGTCCTAATCTATGGTGGCCCTGAAGTACGCTCGACAACAGGTCATGTGCGACGTGAATTTCGCATCCCAGGTCACGAATTTCGCGCCATGGGTCGTGAATTTCACGACCCCCGATGCGAAATTCATGACCTGGGATGCGAAATTCACGACCCGCGATGCGAAATTCAGGACCCGTGGCGCGGAATTCAGGACCTAGGGATGCGAAGTTCACGACCCGCGATGCGAAATTCAGGACCTGGGATGCGAAATTCACGTCGCACATGACCTGTTGTCGAGCGTACTTCAGGGCCAACATACTAATCACATTCTAATCATTGAAACTCTGTCTTTGTTCGTCTGGAATGATCACTCTCGAAAGTTTGGAGATGCTCGATGAATAGTTTTTGTTTCGCTCTTTGAAAGGAATGCTTCCACCTGTGTAACATTGAATGCTCTTGATGTACAGTGACAATAAGGGGCTGACCTGAGTCTTGTGTAGGTCATTATTATGTATTCAAATTTGATGCATTGTTTTACATGTCTGTGCCCTATTACCATGATTACATTCACCTGTTTGGTACACGTTGTTGTCGTCAGACTGCATTCGTTATAACACTGCATCCAGAATATTGAAGTAGGCCTACAGTGATTTGCAACAGGGGTCTTGTCGCTTGATGATCATGAAGTTTGAAATTGGCCTGTTAATGAACAAGACACTGCATTCACTCGGGATGGAGTATTACCCACACCATCCACTGGGCCTACCCAGAGTTCGGCCTTTGCGTTTTTGATAAGGAACAATCTGGCGGGTTGGTAATATGGCAATACTGCTTTGTTCCAAGAGCGCATAACTCGGGGAAGATAGAATTGAGCATAACCTTCTATGCCGAAAAATGAGATCTGAAATTCTTCATGAGTCTTATGATGCATAAAACGTTATTGGTAAGACAGATGATTGTTCAATAAAACATTACACATTTGAGCATCTATTCATGATATATTGTATAAACTTTATTTAGGTGTGGAAAGGAAGGCGTGTCCCTCCCAACCTGATAAAATGACATTGGAAAAAGTGAGAATGGCGCATTTATGATAAGATATTAAACTTCGCCGACAAAAAACAATAACGACGACAAAAAGTAAGAGAAAATAATCACGTGCTTCATATCATTATGAAAAAGCTACTTCATATTGACAAATTTGTCGACAGTCATAAAAGATAACTGATTTCATTCATCTGTTAGACTAGCAGAAAAATTTTAGAAACGCTTTTGTACTTTTTGTCCAATATCCCTCATTTATTCAAGCAATTAACCTTTTGGCTTATTTCATGCTTACTTCTTTGATTAAAGCTTCCCTTACGAAAAAACTTGCTAGGGGATCGCCATTGCAACAACAATGTATTCAAACTTAATTCCATCTTTTGAGATGCTATGTACAAAATAAGTTACTGCATAGTTAATTATCCAAGGGTTCTGGGCAGAATCATGTATAAATTGAAATACATCAGTATTTTCTATTGATGCTGTTATTCCATACTATGTGTCATAAAAATAGCATTTAAAGTTCTGAAAAATCTGTTCACTGCTTTTCAAAAGTACTTATTACTTATCTCAGCATCTCTCACTTTGTATCTGCATCACTCATCTGCCATGTCTGCTTAGTTGCTTTTGTGTCATAAATTGCAAGGTAAACATTAGTGGTACACCACGGCACACGATCAAATTACAGTGTATTCTGTTTAAAAGGTGACAGCCCGCGAGACCGAGGGCCCGCGAGACCGAGGGCCCGCGAGACCGAAGGCCCGCGAGACCGAAGGCCCGCGAGGCCGAAGGCCCGCGAGACCCCCCCCGCGAGAAGCGCGGAAGCTCCGACGTTCCTTTGAATCGTTCCTTGTCTGCTCTCGCTCATCTTAATACGTCCTCTGCCTGTTATCGGGGGGGGGGGGGGGGGAGCAAAAAATTTCCCGGTAACTAAGTCCAGAATCAGTGGCTTTGCTAGGATTTCATTTTAGGGGGCGGTAGTGAGCACGCGAAGCGTGCGAAACACTCTTAATAATGAGCGCGCGAAAGGCGCTCCATATGAGGGGGAGTATTCCCCCTCCCGCGCGAAGCACGGAAGCTCCGACGTTTCTTTGAATCGTTCCTTGTCTGCACCCGCTCTTACGTTTTCTGCCAGAAATGAGGGGGGGGGGGGGCATTAAACATTAAATGCACAAGATCATGAAGCAGAATTACCATAAAAATAAAAGTTAAATGAGTAGAGTTAATGATTAAGTAGTGTCAGTTAAATTAGGCAACGTAAGTTTATACTGTAAGTAGCGGAAACACCCCTCCCTGCAACCTCCCCCCCCCCCTAGAGAGCCGTTTCGCGCGCTCAGTAAGACAGTGTTTCGCACGATTCGTGTGCTCACCACCGTCCCCTAAAATGAAATCCTAGCAACGCCACTGATTCTAAACTTAGTTACCGGGAATTATTTGGCTCTCCCCTCCCCCCCCCCCCCCGATAACAGGCAGAGAATGTAAGAGGAGCGGGAGCAGACAAGGAACAATTCGAAGGAAACGTTGGAGCTTCCGTGCTTCGCGCGGGAGGGGGAAAACTCCCCCTTATAGGGAGCGCCTTTCGCGCCCTCAGTATTAAGTGTTTCGCCACTTCGCGTGCTCACTGCCGCCCCCTAAAAATGAAATCCTTCTGGACTTAGTTACCGGGAAGTTTTTGGCTCTACCCCCCCCCCCCCCCCCGATAACAGGCAGAGGACGTATTAAGATGAGCGGGAGCAGACAAGGAACGATTCAAAGGAACGTCGGAGCTTCCGCGCTTCTCGCGGGGGACACTCCCCCTCCCTGCACCCCCCCTCCCTAGGGAGCGCGCTTCCCGTGCTCACTACTGCCCCCTAAACTGAAATCCTAGCTACGCCACTAATTCTAGACGGAGTTACCGGGAAATATTTGGCTCTGCCCCCTCCCCCTCTGATAACAGGCATACGCCGCTGCAACGAGGCGCCTTAAACCACTAGACGGCGGCACCTGATGAAAGATAAAATTAAAAAAAACAAAAATCGGTCTCGCGGGCCTTCGGTCTCGCGGGCCTTCGGTCTCCCGGGCCTTCGGTCTCCCGGGCCTTCGGTCTCGCGGGCCTTCGGTCAAGTGGTCGGACCCCGTTTAAAATTTTACCGTTTTTTTTTTATTTTTATTTTTATTTTTTACTATGGGTGCCATGGTACTTTCCTTACAAGGAGGAATAAGATATAACAAACTTTCATTTTGCTATCAGTCTTTAGCACAAACAGTCTTATGATGTCACAGGGTGTTTCCTTTCTTGTTTCTCACTTATGCAATTAGGCATATTTCTACTTAGTTATGGTGCCATATTCAAATTTTCGGTATTTTAAATGTTGAATGTTATAAAATTTCCAGTTGTTTGAGTTGCAAAAGAAATTAAGTAGTATGAGAAATTCTTGCAGTGAGATCAAAACAGAAATCAGATCATTTCACATCATCTTTCATCATTTCAAAGTTGTCGTCATCCAAGATCTTGAATTCCAATTCCTTGTAATGCATGAGATTGACTCTTCTTATTCTGTACATCTCTTCATAGAGATCCATGAGAAATGGTTTGAATTGTTCTTCTTTTGCCATTTCAAGCAGATCCCGATGATAATCTCTCATTATCGAGCCCATGTAATGAGCATATCTATGAGGCATCTTCTTGGTCCCCATTCTCCATTGGTAGTCATCCTCCGTTGATTGATCCATCTCAGGTTTACTTGGTAGCTGGTAGGTTCCAGTCCAACCCGCGAGAACAAACTTGACCTGAGCAGTGAAGTGAGGAAACGGTAGGACCTTCTGAGTGATGCCAATGAAAGCTAGAGATGGGTAGGTGGTGTGAAGGATATGCTTATAGAGTGGTACAACCCGTCTGTCCACCACGTCTAGCTTACACTCTGGTGTAAGGAAACTGAAATCATAGTTATAACCCGTGCAGTAGATCACAGCATCAGCTCGACAACGTTCACCATCAGCAAACACCACTTCATCCTCAGTAAAGGATGTAATCTCCATGGTTTGTTGGACGTTGTCTGGTAGAGGAGCTACCACACGATCCTTCCAGTGACTCAGATAGACAAACTTTGCATGAGGAGCAACATCCAAGATGATATCTAAACCAGATGAAGCTGCTCCTAAAACAACTACGACTTGATCCTTAAAAGAGTCAGGATGGCGATAGTTGTGACTATGAACCTGGTGTCCTTTGAATATATCACGTCCTGGGAGATCGGGAATGTTAGGTTCCGCGTAGTGACTGCCGGTTAAAGAGGGAGAATCATTATCATTGCAGTAATACTTAAATGTAAAATTTGGAAGCTATTCTGATTTAGTACTAGAGACATTACAAAATTCAAGATGAACCAACCTATGTTTTGGGGGTGACATTGTATTACGCGTTCATGATACATTAATTAGCCAACAGCGCTTGGCTTTGAAAATTGGGACTTAAGAATAAGAATATAAAACGAATATATCCTTTGAAGAGATTATAAAATTGAAGGCATTCGCGATAACGCCTTCATATCGATGACATTTTTTTTTAAATTTCATTTCCTAATCGATTATGACTTCAAAGTATTATTTGTGTCTCGAGAAGTAGAGGAAAATAATAAAGGTAAAGATACTTACCCGTTACACACCATGACCAGATCAAAGATGGTGGTTGTGTGTTTCTTGGTTCTGACGTCACAGACAGTTATCTCCCATGTGATTGAATTGTCGGCAGATTTGACTGGCTTCACCGACTCAACTAATGTGTAAAACTATTATTGGGATGAAATGATAGCGTATGTTTACGAATTACAACGGCACTTTCTTTGAAAATGAAGTGAAAAGGGCGTTAACTGGTCTGGGAAGTTCAAAGATGTTTGGCCCCAATATGTTTAATGATCATTTTCTTTTTACATATTCATTTTTTTTTTTCTTTTATTCTTCCCGTTTTGTACGTCGGGACTTGAATTCAACTCGCTCGAAGTATAGTAGTATCTGTCTTAATACATCAATATCAAAGGACATAGTAGTCTGAAATACAATTTTTTGCGATATGTTTACAATCACCAGTAAGATATCAGATAGCAGAGAGAGAGGGAGAAGGGGGAGAGGTAAGATGGAGTGGAACGGAAGAGAAAGAGAAACTGGTTGTATCACTTTATATGTTTACATGTTTCTTGCATTTGAATTGTATGGATGAGATTATCCTACCTGAATGAATTGTTGGAGATGAAAGTGATCTGAGTATTGTTGTAAATAATCCAAGACATCCGTATGCTTTATGAAAGATGGAAGTCGATCATCAAACGCTAGATCGGGAAAGGCCATGATCTCCTTCGGAAGATTTGTTCTATAAACAACAAAAATATTTGAACATTTGTTTTACATTCATGACAAATATCAGTATACATGTGTAATTTTGCTACTCACCAATAAACGCACATAATGGTATAGTTTGCTGTCAATAGAATAACCACTTATAAAGGGCTCATGTCTACATCCCAGCTATGATCCTCTGAAAAAAAGGTTTGGGTTGCTGTTTCAAACAGCAAAGAATTCAACAAATATCATTCTTTACAAGGTGAAACTATACAGACTGATTATTAATATGCATTTTGCTAATGGTAAGCATGTTTTTAAAAAGATGTCATTTTCAAAATAATGCTGCTTAGCAAAGCATGCTCTGAGAAATGCCATCAGGGTATCATTAAAATTATGAAACATATGTAATTACTTTCATAGGCCCCTTTAAAAATAGTTGTTAGCTGACAACGGCAATCCAACCCATGAGTGGAGAATAAATAAATCAAATAAAAATTCACCCCAAACAGAGCTCATACAATGTAGTTTGGTCACAATAAACCTTTGTTTTAGGGTTTCATGTTTTCTGGGATGCACTGCACAAGAACTGTGTTTTAAATCGAAGAATAATATTTTGTCACTTACTTGAGTGACTTGTACATGCTAGAATGTATAGGTAAACCATACTGATCTATTCCAACTTTCTCTGTGTAAACCCATGTTCCTCCTACTTTGTCAGCCTTCTCATAAACAACGATGTCAAATAGCGGAGGGTTGGCCGATAGATGGCGTGCAGCACATAATCCTGCAGCCCCACCTCCGATCACCGCGACACGCCGTTTGCTCATAGCATTTGTTGTCTGTAATGAACAGTGTATCAATATGATTATCAATTAAAAATGAATTATCTAATCAAAAATTAAGTATTCGAAGGTTCAAGATTACAACAAAGAGGGAAAGGGACGATCCGGTGGAAAAATGGTGGCCCCTATAAAACAGCCCTTCCCTATAGACAAATTTCACCTCCGGTTTATGTATTTGGCCCTCTATCGGCGACGCCATTGCTGCGGTGGGCAAGCGCGCTGACCGCGATTGGCTCTGTGTACAAAATGAATGTAAGATATGAGATATGCCCTGATAATTGTTCCATTTATTTTATTCTAGATCAATAAAATGAAGCATGGATACATGGGTAGATTAGGTAAGACAATGGCCACATCTGACAGATGAAGGTATGATGTATTTTTGTACTTTCGAGGGTTTTTCAACTTAGTTTTGTCAGTGAAAGTTCAATTGCAGCATGGAAGCCGTAGTAAACGGGAGCCCTCAATCTTACCCTGTTTACAAAGTCATGTTTTCACTCATTAAATTTTACGCCAAAGTACATAATGATAATGTTTCTTGACTTAAAAGTCCTTTCTGTTGATGTTTTTACCCACTGGCGACGAATTCCTTCACATTGCTTACGGAAACCTGTGTAGGGAGTATGGCTTCTCACACAAACAGGCTTCATGAGTCAAAAGCGAGTGAATTTCGCTCTCAGTTAGCTTCCAATTTTTAAATTTTCTCCAATTCTTGTGGCATCTGAGCACCGCACAGCTGCTTTCTGAACTTCCCTGATAATTTCTCATTGCAAATATTAAAAGAAATCTGCGTATATTGGTCAAAATAGACAAAAAATCGAACGAATGTACATAACGCTCTATTGACCTGTGTACTATAAAAGTTGGAGCGCCCACCGCAGTATGTCGAACTGTGTCGAACAGTCTGCTGCCCTCTTGCGTTGTGGGATTGGTCTATATCATGCAAAGATTCTTTCTCCTCGTTTTTTTTTTTTTTTAAATTTAATTTCTGGATTCTTTTATGTACCAACAATGATGAAATCTCAAAGAGCAAGTTTAGCGTAGAATGTGAATGTGAAACAAAAATAAATACGCTAAAGCTCATCGATGTAATATATCAACATATTTGGGATACAATTGTTAGATGCAGATCAGTGATTTTTCTGATTTATCGTAATGATCATTTGCAGATGGATAGTAGGCCTACTATAAAAATTATAATACACGATACAGATAGAGGAATTTAGCCCATATGCCAAATAATTGTGATTTTTCTCTTTTCAGGTCTTATCATAAACGATACCCATTCGATATTCAGGTGCATGCGTGACACGAGAGCTTGCCCAAAAATGGTTTGTCACATCAACCCTCTCCCCTCCCCCCCCCCCCCCAAAAAAAAAGAAAGATAGGGGCTCTCAGAATTTTAAACTTAGAGTAACTAGGATAAAACTGCCAATATATAAATTAGATCGAAAGAAACCATATTTTCGATTTCTATCATTTTGATATACACCCTTCCCAGCTTTATTATACATGTAGTTTCGTAAAATCTACCATTGTCTGGCTACGTCACCCCTCACTACGAAGCTGGTTTGATATTTTAGTTAGTAAGGTGTTGTGGACGTTCTATGAAGTGTGTTGACTTTACGAAGAATAAACACCTAAGTCAGCGCCAGTCATAATGATCATGACAGAGTACTTGCTTTATGTTGCAGAGTTTTAATCTGATATACGTGATTCGTTCTCAAGATTGCAGGGGAGAGAGAGCGTGAGAGAGAAAGCGAGAATGTGAGCATTAAATCCGAACTGCTACCATTTTGTCATGTTTGTTGCAAGGAGCTCCTTGCTTGTTGTAAGGCATTTTTGTAGACAGTAGGTTTTCCAGGTTCCCCCTTAGCTATGATTCAACTTATGTTCATTTACGTTATTGTTGGTATTGCCCCTCCTCCTATTTTTACTATGTATTTTTCTGCGCAGTTGAGTATATTCCTATAGAAATTGCGCAATAAAAATTTACAATTATTATTATTATCATTATTATTATTTTGCAGAGGTTCTACATGCATGCATGACTCAGAATTATATTCATTTCCAATGAATTATGGCCGACTTACCTGTTTGCCAGATCAAATGTACAAGGCTATAGGGCTATATCCCCTGGTTGAAGATCAACGGAATCCTCAATATCTCTCTAGTCTTTTTTCGATTGTGACTATTCCCTCGTGACTATTCCCTCGAAATGCTTGTGTTGTGTACTTCGACCTAGCATTGGCACTAGTACTATATACACTTATGATGGATGATTGGATATTAAAATATCAGACAGAGGTTTTCACAGTGCAAAGGTGAGGCATATAAAGTTTACTTGGAGTAGATTTTGTGAAATTTCGTTCAGTGATAATGCCGATGTGAATTTGAGAATTCAATGGTCAACGGGTTAAATTATATTTTCATCTTTTGAAAATCAAGGCAACAGAATCTATGTGAATCTAAGATGTTTAGGTGTTTATTCATATTGATAGCTTTACACAGTTGGCTCATATTTGTTCTCATGTTCTGCCCCTTCTTGTTCTTGATGTGAATTTGAGAATTCAATGGTCAACGAGTTAAATTATATTTTCATCTTTTGAAAATCAAGGCAACAGAATCTATGTGAATCTAAGATGTTTAGGTGTTTATTCATATTGATAGCTTTACACAGTTGGCTCATATTTGTTCTCATGTTCTGCCCCTTCTTGTTCTTGTCTGCACTTTGTTTCAAAATCTTGATCATTCCACAGTATTTTGGTTACAGCTCGTTATTCCGAAGATTCGGTATTCCGAAGGTTCAAATACTCTGAAGGTTCGTTATTCCGAAGGCTCGTTGTTCCGAAGGTTCGTTATTCCGAAAATGAAATAAGGTTCGTTATTCTTAAGGTTCTTTAGTCCGAAAGTGAAAAAGGGTTCTTTATTCCGAAGGTTCGTTAATCCTAAAATGATATAAGGTTCGTTAGTTCGTTAGTTATTTTCGTACTAACCCTGCTAACGAAACTTATTTCATTTTCGGACTATCGAACCTTCGGAATAACGAACCTTATTTCATTTTCGGATTATGGAACCTTCGGAATAACGAATCTTATTTCATTTTCGGACTAACGAACCTTCGGAATAACGAACCTACGGAATAACGAACATCACCCAGTATGGTTACGTGTGTTTGTTTGTGCAGGGGCCTAAAGGATAACAGTGTTTTAACCACTAACTAGTTTACCTTAGGTAATAGGTAAATAAGACGAATAAAATGAAAATTAATAAATCAAATCAGTAATAAAGTAAGCATCCAACTAAATGCGTTGTGCAATGTACCTGTAACTTCTTTTTGCTATTTAATGTCATTAAAGATAAAATTTATGAGTTGCTCTAGAATATCTGATGCAAAAATACTACGGTAATCGTTATGCTCTGATATAATCAATAATACAAACGTATTTTGTGGCTTCGAGTTTTTAGATAGTGAAAAATCGTATGTATGAAAAATTTACAGATTTGCTCCAAATAAATTCGATGTCCATCAACCTTACAATGTGAAAACCCCCAGTTTCAACGAGTTTGGGGAACGAGTTATGAATTCAAAGTTCTGAACAGTCTAAAGTTCTAAATATTACCTTTTTACAGCCAGCATTAAAAGAAAATCGAATCCACACTATAAATCTATAGTCAGGATTTACAAGCACCACCTAATGCAAGAAGCAGTATCTTGAATGTTTGAGCCTACCCAGTATTTTGGATTTTCCATTGCGATTTTCCCATTAAAAGAAACTAGGAGCCAGGTGTTCCATATACACCAAATAAGAAGCATAATAAATGAGAAACTAATCTGCGGTACTTCCATATTACAAAAAAAGTTTTAACATTTTATTATCATAATAACAGGGGTACAAAATTAAAGCACATATCTTCAAAATACAACATATCGCATGGATCATCATTTAACTTCAAATACACAAATCTTTGCAGATTCCTGATAGTATATCCATCTAAGGCCCTGTCCCACACTGCCGTTTGACGATTCCGTCTGAGAAACGAACGCGTGTACTATACACGTTTATTGGACTTATTTTTCTAATTCCTTCTTGAGCTGGTTAACATACATCTGGACGTTGACAGACGGCAATAGCCGTTTTAAACTTTGGACGTGTTCAAAGTTTGAAACGGCCAGCTTTCAATCGTAGTTGGCGGCACTCATGTTTCTCGGGCGGTCTCTTGCCGTAAGCTCGTCTGAATGAAGACGTTACTCAAACTTGAGCAGACGTTTCTTAGACGCATTTAGACGTTACTTATGCTTTTCCCTCTATCCTTATTGGCCCCCAAAATTGAATTTGCCACCATCTGGCATCGTCTGACGTAAATATTTAGACGGAGGCATACGGAATCGCTGAACGGTAGTATGGGACAGGGCCTTGTGTTTTTCTACTTCACAGGATTCTTTCGGTCCTTCTTTACAGTCTTAAGAGATTCAATCAAGATAAAAACTGATACGACATATTATGGAGTAAAAGTTAATTCATAAAAAGATTATTAAAATCACAAAAATATGATGTTAACTCTCTTTGGTGATGATTCTAGTCTATATAAACCAGCACAATGGATTCAGGGATACGTCTTCTCAGAAAAATAAATCCTCATTATAATGAATCTTGAGAAAAATATAAAGCATTTTTTTAAAAAGCTACCTGAAAGTTTACAAGTGCGGAAGAAAAGGTGCTATTTATAATGTCCTAAATTAATCATGATTAAAAATTGTCTCACTCTCCAATAACTTCTGTTTATCATAAAGTAATCTTATCAGCTTATCTTGTAATTTGTACCCCATAAATATAAGCCTAACACAGTTTTAGTATTTACTTTACTATGCAAACATGGCATGTGCTTTCTATAACCTTGTGAATATTCAAGAATTCCCATCATCAATCGAAATATCAAATTCATGGTTAATCTGTGTAATATAACAAGATCTTTGATTCTCCATTCTTATATCATGATTATAAAAAAAAATATGTAAAAATATAATGGCAGTAGATCTGAATGATAAATATATATCTGAAAAATTATCTGTTTTTTTGTTTTAATTTGTGCAAAAAGGGGACCTTCTAATATAGGACCCACTGTATACAATTTCCAATCAGTATCAAATGCATTTATACAATGAGAGTACACTATTAACCCATAGAAGTACAGAGCTTTTTAGAGGTCTAAATTAATCATCTTCAATCCTCAAATTGGCAACAAATATTATTTTTTTCCACTCTTACATAATTTGAAAAAAAAATATAGATATAACATGAACCCAAATGAATTATGATTGCAAAATTTAAAGCTGAAACTGCCAATTTGAACAGGGAAATAGTGATTACATAATATTTTCTGCGTTGCCAATTTAAAGAGTTCAATGATTAGTAACATTTAAACTGCTGTAGCTCGAAAATGGACAACATACTGCACTGGGAATGGACTCAAAATTTTCAGTGAATTTTTCTCTTCCTGCTCATGTATAATGTGTAATGCCCAGCATTCTGGATCAGCAGATACAGCCAAAGTGTCTCCTAAAGGAGACACTGTACCTCTATGGGTCAAGTAATATTTAACAAAGACCTCAAAACCAAATGGTCAATTAGAGAACATAATCCAATGACTAATATAATAATCCTAAACAGTAATTAGTCAATAATTGGTCAGTAAAGTCTTATATGTATGGTTTATGAACATGATTGTAGGTGTAAAACAACTCCAGACAAGAAGTACATGACTAGCTGATGTTAGACTATATACATGTACATGCAGGAAGGCTGGTATCTATAAAACAAAATGTGCAAGTTAAACAAACAAACCATATAGTTCAAAGCAGCTCATTAAATCACCACCAGAAATATTTGACATTTATATCAGAAGGGGGTGTGCATTCATATTACCATTAAGGCATCATATTTCCCTTTGCTCTTAAAGACAACTTCCTTTCTCAATAACTGGTTATCAGATGATATTTCTTTACGTGATCAAATTTTGCTTGATAAAGCATGCCAATCAAATATTGGAATAAACTTTTTCCACAGGTTTTTCTTTGAAATAAAACCAAACATACCAACACTATTGCATATTTATGAATATTATTTGTTATATAATTCAAGTAATATAAAAAAGAGTTATATCATTTTACAATGTTTTATATGTTTGATTTCTGTCAAAATTGTTATGAATTGTTCTGTTTGGAAATGAAAATAAAATTGAAACTCCAAACACCTTCACATATGTTTTGCATAAATACATACAGGTTATTCATTTTAATCATAACATCAAATTAATAGAAGGAAATTGGACATATTTCAACTCTTGCATGGTGAGATCAGTTCGTTCAATTCTATACATGTAATTTCTAGCAAAATATATTCTATTCTAATTTCTTATAGTACTGCATACATACTTTGCATTCATGATAGATAAATAAACATCAAGTGAACTAGTGCCAAAATATTCCAACCTATAGATTATAACAATCAATATTCTTTTGATAGTACATTTTTCTACAGAGATAAACAAAACAAGTTAAATTTATGTTTCTAAAGAACATATGCCAGCAGTGATACATCTAAAGAACCAAAAACCTTAAAATGGAAATTTAAACATACAATGAATCATTAAATCCAGGAAAGAAAGAAAAAAAAAATGTTGTTTGCACACCAATAATGAAAATGGTACAAGATTATCAAGATGTATATAACAGAGCATAACAGAGCATATGATAGGACAAGAACAATGCACCAACCCCAATAAAAAAATGCAACATCAGTTTGAAAATTACACTAGGATGAAATTCAGCATGAAACATCGATTATATTTTTATAGGAATGTTTAAAGTATATTCTTATGTATTTTTTTTAATGTTATCATTATAACCTTAGGCTGCATAAGACTGGGATCCAGATATGTACAATGACACAGCAATTACATGTCGTAATTCTCTGTTAAGTTAAGTGTAGAGTACATGTACATAAGCTATGATGCAACACACATGAAAACAGGCCCCTGAATGTCTTTAAGTATTGAAACAAAACATATGACCCAGTAAACGTTGTGAATTCAACAGAGTATTCAGGATGTAAGCATTCATAAAAGAAGTATCATAATTCTACCAGGTATATAAGAGATTTGCATGCTTGAGTCAGATATGTAGAAGCACACAGAACAGATCTATCGATGTATAAGTACATGTATCTTTGAAAGGCCAAACGAAATATGTATTACAGGACATCTTTTTATTATTATCAATATCATTTTATTCAGCAAAGACAACCAAGAAAACAATAGTAGAATATAAGAAGAGTCACACGAATGCTGGGGAAAGAAAATGTATAAACAAAAAAGTGATCAATAAGTCACTAATTTCTTATTAAGCCACTTACCGGTATTAAGGATTTTTGAAAAAGCCTAAAAGATCAATAAGTGACAAGAGATAACCTTCCTGCACTTTTTAAACTAAATATTAAAAAACCCTGTAGTTTTTCACGCATTACCAAATTATCTTATAAATATCTATTAGTTTTTTTTCTGATATAAAAAAACACTAAATGAAAAATCGTAGACTGACTACCATGAGAGGGAAACAATCAAATGACCAGTCAATAGCACAGTTAAAATTCTTTTACAAATACAAAATATTTATATAGTTCTTCATTTGTTCTATCTACACTACTAAAATTAAAAGTTTTGATACTTGATACAATGTAGTTTAGTAATACCCGTACACATTTTTGGAGCACAATATTATTATAACAGTCAAACATGGTAAATCAATTACTTTGTCAAAGGGAAAATTAAATATTAACTGTACAGCAAATTATTATGAACATGACATGATATATAAAATACCATGACAGTTATCTATTTCATGAGTCAAGGCAATAGCTAAGAGTTGTAAAAGATACATGTATACAAGACACAAGACATAATGCTGGTATGTTAGTAGGCTACTGCTCCTATAATCATATTTCATTGAAGATTTTACTGACTAGAAGAAAAGTGTTAGAGAAATAGGGCTTTACCTAACCAGATTAGTTGTTATTTTCAAAAATCAGTAATGGAGCTAGTGTTCACACATGAAATGTAATACCTTAAAAGGGGCAAATATTTCATCACTCTTTACACTCCCACTAAACCAAAGTTATACCGGAACATTACCTAAATGCAAGTTTATCCCTGAAAATCGGCACATGTTCAGACATACAAGTGTTGATAAAATACCTGATACAAAAAGGCACATTAAGAAGTCTTTAGGAACAATATTTGTTCCCATAATGACCACAGTCATAGAAATACCTTTAAGAAGTCCTGTGCTTGATAACAAGGTACAGGTCATATTTGTATTCAGGGCAATCATATGACACAAATCATCAATATTGGAGAGTTTCATATCAACAGAGGGCAGTATTTTGGTCATACTAGTGTATCTCGAGGAACACCTGCTGCTGATGGAGTGGATGCTGATGACTGTTCTACTGCAGGTTGTTGCGGTTCATCATGTATCTCTGTTTCATGAGTCACTGCTTGTTGCTGAGTTGTTGTTGGTGCTGGTGGTGATGATGAAGATGATGTTTGATCTCCATTAACAACATCTGGCAGGTTTCTCTCTTCAACCTCTGGTATCCTGAAAGTCAGCCCATCATAATTTTCCATATCACTGATAGCACTTGTCACAATGTCATAAGCCGGTGGAGGTGACAAGGGGCCCATGGAATCGATAGAGGGCCGGTAACGCTTTGAAAATGAACCACGCATACTGTCACGTCGACTGTCCCGGCGACTGTCACGACGACAAGCGATACTGTATTCTGGTGGAATGTCCTGGTTGTCTGTGATTGTTGTGTTCCGCCGTAAGCCTGCCTCCTCTGCAAAGGAAAACAAATGTTCAATGTGTAACATCAAAAAGAAAGATGGGCTAATTCATAACATTCTATCGCCTTACATACTCTACAGCATCTGATAATCTTTCTGAAAATTTCACTTTCCAATATTCCTACATCACTTCAAAAAGTACTTGAAAACAGACTTCAAATGGATTGAAGTACATATCAGAAAGCTAACACAGAGCAGTCTATTGGATTTCCCTAGAGAGTATTGCAAATTATGGAGTACACTGTCTGTATGTAATCTTAACAATTAAAACGATTTGAAAGTGATGATGACCTACCTAACGCATGAACACTGACGATACGATGATGACTGACCTACCTAACGCATGAACACTGACGATACGATGATGACTGACCTACCTAACGCATGAACACTGACGATACGATGATGACTGACCTACCTAACGCATGAACACTGACGATACGATGATGACTGACCTACCTAACGCATGAACACTGACGATACGATGATGACTGACCTACCTAACGCATGAACACTGACGATACGATGATGACTGACCTACCTAACGCATGAACACTGACGATACGATGATGACTGACCTACCTAACGCATGAACACTGACGATACGATGATGACTGACCTACCTAACGCATGAACACTGACGATACGATGACGACTGACCTACTTAACGCATGAACACTGACGATACGATGACGACTGACCTACCTAACGTATGAACACTGACCATACGATGACGACTGACCTACCTAACATATGAACACTGACAATACGATGATGACTGATCTACCTAACGTATGAACACTGACAATACCATGATGACTGACCTACCTAACGTATGAACACTGACCATACGACGATGACTGACCTACCTAACGTATGAACACTGACCATACGATGACGACTGACCTACCTAACGTATGAACACTGACCATACGATGATTGACCTACCTAACGCATGAACACTGACCATACGATGATGACTGACCTACCTAAGGTATGAACACTGACAATTCGATGATGATGACCAGTTCCAGGAGCTGGTTCATCTTGGTATCGTTTCCTTGCCATAGCTATCAGCCAGCACACAGAGAGAAGGCATACAGCACCAACAAAAGCCCCAATCATGATGGATGTATGCTGTAGATCAGTGAAATCTGTATTGGATCCATTACCTGAAAGGATTGCGGTTTAAAAAGATTTTTAATATTTGTTTACTGTGTCTATAACAGCAGCCATGTCTCTCTATTATCATTGATTTATTCATGGTAGTATAATAAATCTATGCAATCCCACAATAGCAGAAATGAAATAGAAATAGCTGAAGTTAATCTCAAAGTACTACTGTGATATTATTAATGGTATCATAACATTTTGAATACTTATTATATCATAATCACCAATACCACCACTACTAACCAGCTTGAGTATGATATGATTTCAGTTAATGCACAATTTCCATTTATCCTAACCCGAGTCATCTCCAGCTATAGAGTTCAATCAGTTAAAATCAAATTTTTAAATGAAGTTTTCCTCTTCAAAGCACTATTCTTAAAACCTTGTATGTACATGTATGCTTCATTATCGAGTAAAAATGTGACCACTATTTCCTGGTTCTAGGACAACTCCCCCGATACGATTCCCACCTGACAACTCCCCCTGGAGCACAGCTCCCCTGGAGGACAGCTCCCCCGAGGGCAACTCTCCCTGGAGCACAGCTCCCCTGGAGGACAGCTCCCCCGAGGGCAACTCTCCCTGGAGAACACTTTTCCGGGATGACAACTCCCCAAGGACAGCTCTCCCAGTCCCCGTGGGAGTTGTCCTGATACCCGATTTCCTACATGATAATGATTTGATCTATAACAATACTTCTGCTGAGATCACTTATACTTATGATTACTTATTCTCAGGCTATACTACCTCTCACTATGAACACGGCAGACAAAGAAAGCGGACAAAATAAACAACCTCTCATTCTACCCTTCACAGTGGTTCTGGTTGTCAAGAGCACATCCCTTCACATCTATTATGTTAATCATGTAGTTCGAGGTGAATATGCAAGTGACACCTGTTCCACATATTTTAGACAATAGCAGTGAAGGGATGTTCTTTTGACTACCAGAACCACTGTGAAGGGTAGAATGAGGGGTTGTTTATTTTGTCCGCTTTCTTTGTCCGTCATGTTCATAGTGTCTGAATCAATATGAAATTAATGCATACAATTCATAGATTAGTTCAGTGTATGTAAATTATAGAGAGAAACGAGTTAACATACGGAATTGACAGAGTTCTCCATAGAATTCCACAGGGCATACACAGGCATTATTGATGCATTGACCACCGTTAATACACATAGGAGAACAGGAGGGGGAGGTGGTAGTACGACCTGAAAAATAGAGAAAGCAATCCCATCATTACCATAGTAGAAAATACAATGTAGAGCATGGTTATCTGAGGAATCAAAGTTTCTACAGAGGGGCTAACTTCACTACTGGTATAAGTATATGTAACTCTTGTGAATCATACAAATTTTCAATTTTCATAGCATCAAAAAAGAAGATGTACATGTTATTCCTAAAAAGATGTGTGGAAAGAATGTTTCATTTTTTTTTTCATTTCATTTAAAAAAAAAAAAAGTTAGTGTACAATTGTCTTCCAAAATGATATATCAAGGGGTGAGTTATTCTTTTCTCTCTCTCTCTCTCTCTCTCTCTCTCTCTTTTCCATTCACACATACTGACTTTCTCTGGAACATGATACATGAGTTAACCATTGTTCCTACATGTACAGGTGCATCATCATTCCTCTTTGATTTTCTTCATTTCTGTCCAGTCATAAATATACATGTAAGCTTGAAATATAATATACAAAGGCCTATGAAAAAAAGATAACATCATGTTAAAAATAAAGAGAATTACAGAAATGAATTAGAAATACCTAAAGATAAGAACATTTTGTATCATCATTGTTAGACAAAAAACTGAACAATGGCTTTTGGGCTGCATAACTGTGTGGTATTTATTCTTATTTCGGGAGAAAAAAACACACACAGAAATTAAAAAATTAGTAAACTGTTTAACTAAAAAAACCCACATAAACACTGCAAGTGTAAATGAACTATCAGATACAATGCCACCAAGTATGCAATGTGTAACACAAATATGAGAAAAATGCAAAATAAGTTGCAATCATACAGTCTTGTTTATTCAATTACACTGATTCCAACTGTGTTCAATGAAAACTTTGTAGCTCATGAAACCATTAGCATTCAAACTAAAGGTCCACACACTTTATGCAGCCATGAAAATTATGCTCTATATCGAAACCTCCAACTCAAGAAGAGAGAAAGTGTAAACACTTGCGGGAAATTGCAGCAACTACAGAAAAACTTAGCAATTAGTATAATTAGTTCAGATTCTGAATGTATCCACAGAGCAAAATAAGAAATAATAAATAACAAACAGACAACCTACATAACCTACACATGTACAGTGACTGAAAGCATACGTGTGTGAGAGACAGGCATCTGCAATATTCCAGTATTAAGTTTAAAGCAGAGCTCGACAGTCGACACTTACAGGTGCCCGGGACACATAGGCCCCAAAGGTAGGTCTGGACCCTCCCCCCCCCCCCCCTTTCCAATTCAACAATTTTAACCCATTCGTGACAGAGGTCCACATTTTGTGGTTTGACCTAATGTGCAGAGCCCTAGAAATTATACCAATACATGAGCAGAAAGAGCAAAAAAATCTAAACAAACTGTGCCCATTTTGGTCAATATTCGTTGTTTCATGCTCAAAATTTTTCAAAGGAAAATAAGCATTAAAATCCTTAAATTGGCAATGTGATAGGAAGTTTAAAATCACCGTTTTCCCCTGCAAATTGGCAACTTTTTGACTTATCATAATTTCTGTCAATTTATATTCATTTCAGATACATGACGTTTTATAAGAAAAATGTAGCAATAAAATAAAAATGCTGGTGTTGCCAATTTGAAGAATAAAAGCTGATCAAATTAGGCTTTAAATAATTCCTGTCACGAATGGGTTAACACAGGGCACAAACTACATACAGAGCCTAGAATTTCAATCCACACCCTGATAGAAGAAAAGTTTTCAACGTGGAACACTGCCTTCAGCAGAAGCAATTGAACTACTGGAATGATATGTATGTTTATATGATATTCTGGTCTATCAAAGTGAATTTGCAAAGAGAACAAGAGGAAATGTATTTCAATGAATGACAACTACAAGAAAAGATACAGTAAGTAAAAGAGAAATGAATATCAATGCCTAGATGACTGGATCACTTTATGACATCTTGCATATGTATTTATCAGAGGATAATACTTTTACAAGCAACAGTTTTCATACATTTAATTTTAATGGCATTTACATGTATAATTAAAATCTGATTTTAAATTTTAATTATAAATGTCATTTATTGCAAGTACAACATTCTCTTCCTTATAGTATACCCCCCTACCATTTTCTTCCTTCCTACCTCTCTGTACTCATTTAATTCATCATTATTGTGTAAATATTTTTGCAAATATGATGATTATGTTCGCTTTTTTCAAAAGCCTTCTGTGCTATTTACCTGTCCCCCACTTTTTCAATTATTCTGACTTTGTACTTATGTCATTTTGTTTGTATTTCTTTACATGAGGAAATAAATCAATAAATGAATAAAATTTATTGGTTGTATTTGAGGACACAGGTTAATATCTAAATACTGATCAAAGTGCTTGTGCATGTACAATGTAGTCACTATTTTTTCTCAGAAGTGTGTTTAGTGTTTGTAATGCATGGGCACTTCAGTGAACTATATTTTTCTTACTAACCGCACATCCTTAAATACCAACACCAGAGGAAAAAAGATCTTCCTGTACTTCATAATAGGAAGGAAGCAACGATTTATTTAGAGCTAAATCATTCCAGAGAAGTGCATAGTCAATGTTGATTGAAGGTATGTTTCTCTGTGAGTCTGTGCAATGGAGGACATTTTTCTCTCAATAATTACACATAAACAACAATGATTCATGAAAAACAAGGCTGTAAATACAATTAGGGAGCAATGAACCATCCTTAAAACTAAGAATCAATCTAAGTATGGTGCTTGTCCTCATGTTCTTAGCACTCTTCAGTAATACTTTTGATAGGTCTCTTATTCAAATCATCAGACAAACAAGGTCTCCACACACTTTCATTTCATAAAGCAATCACAATAACAATTACAAAAAATACTTGGTATACAAAGGGAAGTGTTAAATTGCAGAGAAATCTGTTGCTTCCACTTCAATGATCATTTTCACTTTCAATTTCAGTTTGCAGAGCTCACTTTTCCAACATAAACAACCCTTTAGTATTTGTATGAGCATGAGATTTATGACAACTTTATAATTTCACGAAGATCATAATCAATGGCTAAATCACATCCATATAGTTAAAGGCCTAAAGGTTCCTTGCTAAACATTCCCAATGTATCATCAGTCTGATGAAATATATTATTCTGATATGGATATTCTCTGTGATTGTTCAAAAGGAAGTTTGAAACAGATTTCTCTCTCTCTCTCTCTCTTCTCTCTCTCTCCTCTCTCCCTCTCTCTCTCTTTCTCTGCTGAACAAAACAATATTTCACATAATTAACAAAAATATAAGATTGTGAATTGATAAGGACTTTGGCATCTGATGCTCAAGAAATTTGAAAGAAAAAAATAAAAAATAAAACAAAATCACACTACAACATTTTAACCAAAATTGCATTATGAGAGGGGGATAGAGCAATCCAGAGGGACAGAATGACACAGAGAGAGGGAGAGAGAGAGAGAGGGAGAGAGAAAGAGACAGATGGACAGATAGCCAGACAGAGAGGAACAGCACAAAAAAAGAGTTCAAGAAAATTATATATAGCGAGAGAAGCAAAAAAGAGATTACACAATGTGGAAATATACAGACAACTATACAGAAACACAAAAGGTTAGAAGAGACACAGAGATAAAAAGACAAAGACAAAAAGAAAAAGAGAGTGAGATGGAGAGAAAGAGAAAATGAATCTCAAAGACATACAGCCAGCAACACATACACACACACACACACACACACACACAATGGCAGACCAGCAAAAACAGAATAAATGTCATGGAAATACCGGTAGAGAAAAATAACACAGTAAAGCTTACCCCTTCTACTCCATCGCCTTCTTGTTAAACTCATTGTAACACAGCAGATAAATCCCTCAACAAACTATTATCAGGAACACAGACTACAGCAAGTCTAACAAATATGTTAACGAGAGAAGCCACTACCTAAATGCTTGATATCAAAAACAAATCCCTAGAAAGTTATATTGAGAAAATACGAAAATATGTCTAACAGGATATGAGATGGCATAGCTCTTCTGCCTCGAATGAATCACAAAGAGAAAACGCACACTTTGGTACAAATGACGTCAGATAGATTGTGGGAGTTGGGAAACAACTGGCCTAAATAATTTGTAGCAATAAGGAAGGAACAAAACATACATATAGATCATTCATAAAGGGAAGCAGTCTCAAGAGGAAGAGCACAGAATTGTAAATAAAGTAAGAGAGAGAGAGAGAGAGTGAGAGAGAAAGAGAAAGAGAGCGACAATGGGGACAGAAAGACAGAGACTAAGGGTGCGTTCAAGCGATTTTTAGATGCTAGAATCACAAACATGAATCACAAATCAAAACGCTGTTACAAAACACGGCTACTGCGTGAGAGCGTTCAAGCGATTTTTCATCAACGCTGATTCTTGCTCATTTCAAGCCCATCCACTGCGCATCGTACTGCACAGTTTGACCCAGGAAGTATAGGTCAACTTTAGCCACATCATTTATTCGTCTCTATATCTTTCTTATGCTATTCTTTGTTTTTCATTCTATCTTGTTCTCTTTCCATCTTTTCTTATGTTATTCTTTGTATTTTCTAATCTTTTTTTTGTATCTTTCCTTATGTCATTTATTTTAACCTTTTTTCTATCTTTCCTTGTTATTCTTTCCCTTCCCATCTTTTCTTATGTTATTCTTTGTTTTTTCTTTCCTTCTTTTCTGTTTCCTTATATTTTTCTTTGTATTTCCTTCTATCTTCTTCTCTTTCCATCTTTCTTTGTTATTCTTTTCTCCTTCCATCTCCTCTTTCCGTATTTTCTTGTTATTCTTCATTTTCTCCTTTCTTCTTTTCTATCTTTCCTTATCAACGGTTATTCTTTATTTTCCTTCTATATTCTTCTCTGTCCATCTTTCCTTAAGTTAGTCTTTGTCTTCTTTTATCTTCTTCCCTTTCCGTCTTTTCTTATGTTATTCTTTGTTTTTCCTTCTATCTTTTCTGTCCATCTTTCCTTATGTTATTCTTTGTTTTCTTCTTCTATCTTCTTCCCTTTCCGTGTTTTTCCTTATGTTATTCTTTGTTATTCATTCCATCTTTTCTTTCAATCTTTTCTTATGTTATTCTGTTTTCTCCCATCTTTTTTCTGTCTTTCCTTGTTATTCTTTGTTTTTCCTTCTATCTTCTTCTGTCCATCTTTCCTTGTTATTCTTTGTTTTCTTCTTCTATCTTCTTTTTCATCTTTTCCTGTTATTCTATGTTATTCCTTCTATCTCCTTATCTTTCAATCTCTTCTTATATTATTCTTTGTTTTCTCCTATCTTCTTTTCTAGCTTTCTGTATGTTGTTTGTTTTATCTTTCTTCAAACTTGGTGTGAAAGTAACAATTGAATCATGATTGAGATCTCCGTTGCGTTCAATCGATTTTTAGCGACCGTGGTTCTGCAGAATCATGATTCAAAAAGCACCTTTTTCAGCGTTTCATGTTTGCGTTTTGAAAGACGTTTATTTTTACGACCTGCGAAAAATCAATTGAACGGAACCGTAGTTAAACTAAACGTCTTTGAAAACCGTGATTCTAGGGTGAAAAATGGTCGCTTGAACGCAGCCTAAGATACTGAGAGATGGTGGATGAAGGGAGGCAGATACAGAGATAGAAGGAGGGGGAGAGGGGGGGGGGATAATACGGATCAAAGATATTACCACTGCAATGTTATTTTTCCTAATACTGATAATCACCATTCAAACCCAAAGTTAGGGAGACCCATCAGGAGGCATCCTGTGTGCAGGATGTCGATATATCCAGTCTTGTCTTACACAGAGAAAAAAGGAAGAGAGAGAGAGTATATGTGCACGGGAGTAAGACAGTATAGAAGGAAATTACAAAAGAGAGAATGAAAGATAAAGAGACAGAAAGAGAGAGAAAGAGATGGCCAGACAAAGACAAACAGGAGAGATCATCTGTGTAATGAGAACTGATTAAATATGATGTAAGCAGAGCTGCCAATCCCAATTGGGGAAAAATCCTATTCTTTATTTCTTTTTATCCTATTTTCAAGCCCCAAATCCTATTTGTTTCAAATTTTGAAACATCCAACAGTATAAAGAATCATTCTTACAAGTTTCAAAAATCCTATTTTAATGGGAAAAATCCTATTCAGTGTCATATTCCCCTTAAAAATTCTACTAAATAGGATAAAATCCTACTAATTGGCAGCTCTGTGTAAGCGGCAGATACTCCACTAATGATGACCTCAATCATGCTCACTATAATAGGTAACGCAGTTATTTTGTGAAGCTTTGGAAAGTATATATAGCTCATAAACATGCCTAGCCAAGGACAGATATATATGCAAGGCTTAATAGGGCTTAAAGGCATTGGCTAACTTTGTGAGTAGCTGATTTAAAAAATTCTCAAACTAAGATGAAACATGTGTATAAGTACTTGTATTTGTACTCAAAACCCCTGAAACCAACCATAATTTGGAATGAAAAAGTGTAAGTTAGACGCAAACGGCGATTTTATTATCCTTCATCTCACGAGACAATCACTAAGAGGACCACTTTGCTTGAATTTGAAAATGCCGTTATGTGCCTCCCGCCGCGTGATTCGCCAATACACACAGTACGGTAAGGTGAGTCATACACGCATGCGCACTCCTTATGTCTATTCTGTGCAACTGACCCTTGTATAGTTTTCAAACATTGGTTCACATTTTTGATATTTAAAAATACTTCCTGTGGATATTATACTTTGAAACTTTCAGACTGGTATTTTTACACTCTTACCCTTATGTCTATCCAATTTTCAAGTAACAAAACAAGATTTTTAAAAATCATAACAATGTTAACCAATGTCTTTAATTTCAGGAATAACAAAATGTCATTCTTTGTCATGTAACTTTGCCACTTTTTAATGTGGAGTCAACATATCTGCATTTATAGATCAAAAGTTACGTGTATATCAGGCAAAGGATGAAATGACCCTTGCATTAGTAGAAAAAAAAATACCAAGAGAGAAAATACTGTATTAATCACTGTAAAACATGAATTGGGCTATCCATGGTACTTGTTCAATCGGTGTCCATAATACATTACCGAAATTTATGATATCATCAGTATGAATTGACACCAACTCATCAAGTAAAACTTTGAAATTAATGCAACCAGACATAGAACTCTTATATAGTAGCACCAAAGAAGCTTTCTAACTACTAAATCAGGGTGAACCTCCATCTGTTAAGACTTGTTTCTAGTGATATACAAAAATAGGACCAATCCAATTTTAGTACAAGCACCATTTATGGAAAGTTTGTAGATAGTGTGAATATGTTGCAATAATTGATCATTAGGTATAATTCTTCCACAAAATGAATAAACAAAATCACAAAGTATGAACAACTGCCACTTCAAGACAAACACAGTGCAAGCAGAGTCTGTGGTATTTCACAGCAAGATCTTTGCTTTGTGATTTAAATGAATGAAACAAAGCAACAAAATTCACATTATTGACAGAGATTACTAAGTGTCAATGTCACTTCCATAGCAATGGGGTTAGTAACACAATACCATGACAATTAAGACTACAATCTGTCACCATTGTGAACTTACTCTTGACAATATCACACAGATCGCCTTCATAGTCTACTGTGCATAGGCATATAAAGCTGGAACCCAATTCAAAGCAAGTGCCACCATGCTGGCATGGGGAAGGCTGACAAGGAGGTGGTAATATTGGGGCTTAATTTTAAAAATGGAACAAAAATGGAAGGAAAATATTAAAATCAAGCATGCAAGAATCAAACTAATCAGACAGCATTAATGATAGACTGCAATCTTGGATTATTTGAGGTTTATTTAGATTTATCATATTTGTGCATTGTGATCTTCATTGTTGTATCCTTTTTCACTGAAAACAGCCTTCCAAATAACATTATCAAATGGGGCATGTTAAGGATGAAGGTATCCTTTTTTCTGTTAATTTAAATCAAAAACAGTGTTCTATAATACCAACATTTATAAGCAAAACTCCATTTCTAATTCAATCATTGGATTCCAGTGCTTTAACGGGCAGTTACAGGTAAGTTGGCTTGTATTTTGTACATGCACAAATTCCAGTAATTCTAATATTTGACATGTTTGAAAATTTAACCCTGTGGTTGAATTCTATAAATTAATTTTAAAATGTTGGATGTAGTTAATCTGCCTCCTTTAAAGTTTTATCAAACATCAATTTGGTGATTAAAAAAACAGATAACTTGGATTAATTTTGTTTTTCATTTGTTTTCTTTTAATCTGGCTGCAAAACTGATCCTGGTTAAATGCCACAACTATGATAATGAATGAAAAGTGTTGTTTACAAATTTTCCTTATCTCTCTAAAAACAAAGAAAAATACAAATAAGACACCACAAGAGGTCTTACCAAGATTCTAACTTAATGTATGAAATCTTGATTTAATGTCAGAGGTGCTCAAATTCTTTTCTTTTTTTTTTCTTTAAATATTAAAGTTTGTAAAACATAGCCAAGGTGACACCATTCAGGTCAAACAAAGATTTTACACATGCAGCATACATCTGTAACTGAAGGGAATCTATGATCAACATGACTAAGATCTCTGAAGTCCCTGGTCTATGCATACATGCATGTGGCAGTCATTGTGACCATGAGCCTAACTCAGTTTGAAATCAATACATCAACAGAATCCCCCCCCCCAAAAAAAAAAAAACAACAACAACAAAAAACAAAACAAAAACATAGGATTGCATAGGACTGCCATTTCAACTGAAACTTAAAATCCAGATGTTCCACATCTCACTCCAAGAATAGCTCTCATAAAACTAGTCAAAATCTATGTTTGTGTGTATTTCAGTTATACAATGTCACATATATAGAACATTCATGTACCTACTGAAAGGTTAACGTTAGTCTCAAACACCTACACATTAGGGGTGGTATTCTGAGATCCCTTTTATCTCAGATAAAATCAGCAAGATAAAGATAAAGTACCCTTAAAATCTTTTTCAATCTGTATTCTGAGAACCATTTTATTTACATTTTATCTCATCTCGGACACGCCCATTTATGATGCAAGAACCAATAAGAAATGTTGTTAAAAATTATGCATTTCAGCTGGTATTTCCTTCAAAAAGTTAATTCAGTAATTTCAAAGGTTTCAGCATGCCATTTGAAGCATCATTTCAAGGACAATATCAGTCAGCAAAAATCTTCAAATCTAATTCCATTATCTTGCCGGAGTGTAGCTAGAGTATCAAAGTCGATATTTATTGGCTTTATGGCGAATTTTGGGCGTCTGAGAGATAAAATAGCCCTTACTCTCTTTCAAGTTTCATTTTATCTTTTTCTTCAAATTAAGATGGGCACAAGTGCAAAAGGTGCGTATTTTTCTTCAGCTGTAGGTACATACGCTGGAGATGAGAGATTGTGATAAAATGAAGATAAAATTTCTAAGATAAAAAGTGGTCTCAGAATACCAATTTTATCTTAGAGATAACATTTTTAAAAAACTGAAATAAAATGGGGCTCAGAATACCACCCCTGATTTCATTAGTAAAGAATTAATAAGTGAGTATATTTTACCTTGACAAACTGTTGATTTGTCTTCATCTGAGTTGTCTCCACAATTATCTCTCATGTTACATGTTAACTGCTCTCTAACACAATGGTCATTAGAACAGGTGAAATAATCCCCAGGACATTGCATGCCAGAACCTACAATAAAAACATAAAACAAATATTTCAAAATGATATACAGACACCTACAAGTAATGCCTGGTTTACATTTGGCTTGCGATCAGCGTACGGGGCCCGTATCCTGCCCGTAACCCCCATCGGTAGGGCCTCTGTGCGGAGGCAGGCGGTGACTGGAAGATTTCCGTACGGATTCACGGGCTCCACAGCCTCTATGATTTTGTATCGCAAGGAGTTATTCAAATTTGAAAAATTGTAAGCCCTTAGCCCTTATATATTGTAGACAGCATCGCACAATTCCCGCACGGGCATCGCACGGAACCCTCGCGGCTCTACGGTCACTGCGCATCCTCTACACGGGCTCCATAGGATTTCCGTGGGGAGGCTGCGAAGATTGCACAATGACCGTACAATCTCTGGGCAGCCTCTGTACAGACATCCCACAGCCTGCCCCCAGATGGCTAACTACAGGAAATGGCAAGGTGACCGTAAATAATGTAAACACCAACGCCATAGCCCAGGGCAACCTATGATGCCCAAAATAAATCGCACGGAAGGTCGTAAACCAATTTATCACACTGCGCCTGGGGAAATGTAAACTAGGCATAAGGTATGAGAGAATAGATTTAATGTCCTATGTCATTAAGTTCCTAAAAAATGAAAAATAACAATAAAAATTTTTTTTTCTATGTTTAAAAACATTATCAAAAGCTTGAGAAAGAGTTGGCTGGATGCAAATATCTGATTACAACTTAATACTAACCTGCTTCTATGTAGAATGTGAAATACGCCTCAAAAGAAGCCTCAACAGCTGTTCTTCCTTGCCATCTGATATAAAGGTATTCTTGAGAAGACATAACCTGGTAATTAGCAGGAGACATTCTGGCTACATAAAGGGGTGCTGCTTCAGATGTTAAACCATCACGGATCTCTAAAGAACTTGTGTCATCGGCATTGGACTTTGTGAAGTCTGAAGCATTGTGAAGGAAAAGAAAAGTTATTTTTCCTATAGTGCGCAAATTTCTATAAAGGACTAAAGAATGGCACAAAAAAATAGCATAACAGTAAAATCTTTGGTTTATTTAGCACAGAATAACACTCAAATCTCTATACGCTTAGGAGTTTGAAAAGGTCATTCAATCTACCTTTTCTGATTTTCATATAGATAAAGAAGAGTAGAATTGCATCTGAAATAATAATTATTTCATGCTTGAGGCTTGAGCTAATCAATGGTTTAAGTGAAATTTCAATTTCAAAATGCTGCCAAGACATCCTAGAAATCATAAAATGCTTCAGAGAATATGACATTTCTCTGTTTCTCTCATAAATTGAAAAAGAAAAAGTTCAGGAAATAATCACAGATAATGACCAAGTTAATACATGACTCACCAGCCCAAAGCAAAAAAAAAAAAAAAAAAAAAAAAAAAAATACCAGAATACTTTCTAGTTTCTTCTGTAATGATTCCAAGGTTTGCAATGCAGCTAATTGTTCAGGAAATAATCACAGATAATGACTAAGTTAATACATGACTCACCAGCCCAAAGCAAAAAAAAAAAAAAAATTACCAGAATACTTTCTAGTTTCTTTTGTAATGATTCCAAGGTTTGCAATGCGGCTAATTGATGCCACTTTAACCCACTCTTCAATATCAGTTATAAGCTGAATCTGTCACGCTCTATCTACATATAATCATAGTTACATGCCAAAGTTATAGCATCAATCATACATGTATTTATAGGAGGGCAATTCCACTTAGGAAGAACAAACTCAGCTAAATGAGATGAATAGTAAAAACAATCACTTTGACAATCCTGAATAGCCAAATCCTTAAATCAAAAGAAGCTAAAAAAAAAAAAAAACATCTTAATCAGTATCGGTATAATGCATGTTTGATTTTACATGTCATGTTTTTGTGAAATTGACACCATTTTCTGGTAAATTCTTTGAAAGGTACATACATGTATATCACAATCATGAATATAAATAGAAAACTGTTGGAATGTAAGAGTTCAGGTGAAAGAATGAGTATATTTGCAGGGTACTAAATGGTGAGAAGGGGGCAGAGTACAACATTAGCAAATAAACTCTAAAAATGTGAGCTATACATGTACAAATCTCTGATTTATTTTCTGTTTCCATGGAATTGCCCAGGAATGGCTTTTCCCACCTTTGTCCAGTTGCTGAATTTGTAACTTAATGCCAATTTTGAACCAAAGGGTCACTTTCAAAACTTACAAGGAATTACAGTAATGATTTTGTCATATGATATGTTGCATTATACCCTCATATTCCACTCAAGGCTATATTATGTAATCCATACCTTTAATAACAAAGAGGATTTTCATGTGAGATTCTGCTTCAATATACCAGATGATATCGATCTCCAGAGCTGAGTAGCGCCCAGACATGTATCCCATGGGAGCAAGTACTGTATATGCAACATTACCTTGGTCCATGGACACTGCCGGTATTACTGTACGAGAATCTATCAAGACCAAGAAATGAAAGAAATATATCATCATTAATTGTTAAGATCCAAAATTTTTCCTTTAAAATTTCTATCAAAATATAACTAAAAATTTATTACTGCTTAACAATACCACTGGTGGAGAAAAGATTCAAATATCTGGATATGTCACCCTCCACCACAAAACGACCAATAAGTCGCAATGGGAGTTTTAGAGTAAACATGTAAAATAGAGAACTTGGGGTTGAAATGTTGATTTTGGGTTTTTATATTTTTTGATAGTTCATTTATTAATCTGCCATCTGATCAAATGTGGGAGCCATCTGCAATGTAGAAATGTGTTTTTTTTTCTTTGATTTGAAATTACCATATCAGGGAATTTTGAAATATAAGTATGGCAGCATGCTCGGTTAAATCTTCAAACTAACACGCGTGATTGCGTATATAACTCAGAAGTTATTCTGTGGCTTTGAAATTCTAAACAAGGAGAGAAGTATATCTGCTTTCAAACTATTCCAAGTTTGAGCCTAAATTGATAATCCCTTCATAGTCAATACTAGTGAATTTTCATTCAACCTTTGAGACAAACAATAGGACAACAGTATGGCTCTCCTGAATGGTCACTCCTCTTCTTTACATCCTGTTTTCTATTATTCTGGTTATGAGCCAGTCTGACAAGCTCTCATTCTCATTGCAATTTTAAAGGGTTTGCATGGTCTTGACAAGACAAGCTATATATCATTCAAAAACTCCAAGCTTTCAAAGTGCGTTGAAATGTAAAAAGGTCAAATTTCCAACTTATCGGTCCTTCTGTGGTGGAGGGTCACCTATGATTAAATTATTCATTAATCCTATGACAACCCTCTGTAAAATTTAAATGCTTAACTGACTGTACAGTTTAAAACCACAAAGGTCATGTGTGAACATAGCTTGCACTCTCCCTTGAGATCTCTCTCTCTCTCTACCTATGCCCTGAACCAGATTTCAAGTTTCCCCACACATATGTTTGTTTAGGCTCCAGGTAAATCAGTGTTATATAAATAATAAGAAAGGAAATCTGTATAGTCTATCATAAGGCTTTGGCCTATCAGATGGTAGCACATTTTCTCTGTTTGTCTGTCTTTTTATCTGGTTTGTTTTTACCAATTTCCGTCTGCCAAAACAAGGGTTGAGGTGAATAGAATTCATTGAACCATATTGACTCATCATAATCAATTATCATGGTCATAGGAACTGAATCTATGTTAATACTTAAAATGAGGTTTCATCACGTGAATATAAGTCACGCTAAAAAAAGTTTTATTTTAATGAAGTTTCATCATATCCTCGAAAACCTCTTATCACCGCAATTTCACCACAGCATAAATCATAACCTATCCAATGATAATCTGTTAAATGATTGTAACAATTTGCAAAAAATAAAAAATAAAAACAAGAGATTCACATAACATGAAATATCATCTCACCTGTATAGATGGCTTCATCACTAACTTTTTCATTATCTGTGATGAAAGAATACTGTGCACTGAATGTTCGTAGGCCAGAGTAAGTATTAGGTTGATTTGGCTGAACACCAAGAGTGATGATCACTTCATTAGCAGAGCTAATCAGGATGTTTGGACGATTGATGCCCACATAGATCCGAGGAGTCTGACCAGGACCAAGCTGAATCTACACAGTGTACAAACCAAAATCCACATACATGAAATACTCTAAAAAGTTAACTTTAAAAAAAAGTATTTTAGAGAGCTAAGAGCTCCATACATGTACATACATGTATTTCAGGGTTTGGGGTCGGAGGGAAATTCCTTCTACAATATAGTATAACCTAAATCCCTTTTCTTTTCTACACCCACATTCCTTAACTTAAAATATCCTAAATTGTGTCAAATGATCTTCTTTTTTTTCCTCTCTAATCTGAGCTCTGCCCACTGGTCAGCCTCTGTCTCTCCTCTTTAATTCTTCCTTCCTCTTCTTCTTCGTCTCCAATCTGCCTGTCTGCCCTTTCTCTCTCTCTCTCTCTCTCTCTTCCTATCTCTTCTTTATCGTTGTTCAGTACTGACAGATGGTTAATAGCTTTACAATATTGAACCCAAACACACACGGTCACATTGGTTTCATATCCTTGCTTGTCATAACAAACACAGCTAAATTACTTCCATAGACAGGGACTAATTCAAGGACAGAGCTGCCAACCGGATCAAAATATTCACACACCAGTTAAATTATGGAACACAGCACAAATGCATTCAGCAGTACTTGAACCAAAACTTACCTTTAAATCACATTCATATGCACACATAACTTAGGCAGCTTATCAAAAGTCTCGTCCCTCGGTTTTTATCATCTTTCTCGCGCCCAGGAATTCACATCTTTCCCGATCCCCTGTTGTTTTGTCCAGGGAAGGACAGGAGGATAGTGGACCAAAAGATGCTGAGCGGGAAAGATGCTAAAGGCAGTGGTCAAAGTGGGCTTAGACTTATGGTAAGAAGCGTTTTAAAGTACATAGGACAAGCTGCTTTTAAAGCTACTTCACTTAAAAACATTGTAACTCTTGGGGATTGTGCCTTTAATTGTGCTGATCCAAAAATTTGGAAGAAACTGCAACTACAAGCAGGAAAAGCCTTTCTGTTGCTGGCTTCAAAGTTTTGTTGAAGACTCACCTGTTTTCAGAAGTTTTTGGATTACCGGTAGTCTTTATCGTACGTCTATGCAGTAGCATTAATGGGAAGTCTGTTACATTACAGCACAGTAGAGTATAATAATAAAGTAGCTGCCCAAAATACATTTGTATATCATTACCTGTAAGTAATCTCTGGTACCATTCTGAAACCCTCCGGTTAAATCATCATCCAGGTGAAAATCACTGAAGACCAGTCTTAGGTTGGTTTCATTCCGATTTCTGAAAGTGTATTTGCACTGATAGAAAGAGTCCTCTCGGGGGTAACTTGAAGGGAAGTTGGGTGCAGTTAGTGATCCTTCTAAGTTGAATGACCCTTCAATAATTCCACCACAGGCTGTCAGAAAGATTTTCAATGGAAAAGACCACAAATTTATATCAAGATACTGACATTTTAAACTGACATTTTTTCCCAAGAAATAATACACTTTTTTTCTTCAGTATTCAGCAATACACTACTAATAAATTAAGAACAAAGAGAAGAAAAAAAAGTTTGTGACTGAATTGCTATTAGGCATTTTATGTTTATTTCGTTGTGTGAAAGAACGCGTTGGAACGCAAAATACAAAAATGCAAAAACTGAAATGTCTATTTTGACATATTGGAATAGAATTTTAGCAAAGATCATGCCACAAGAAGATTGTATATCAATTTAAAAGGTCTACATGCAACCCGTGAATTTATCAATCATTTTTTGAAAATTTTTTTTTTTTTCATACTTTCCATTTTGCATTCCGGATGCGTTCTTTTGCACAACAACATAAAGATAAGACGCCTTACCTTGTATCTCCAGACTGTAATCACTTCAACAAACTGAATGCTGAATAATTCTTTCATTCCTATACAATCATGTAGGTTTACTACAGGGATGACCAGGGCCCCGTCTTACAAATCGATCGCAACTTTGAGATTGATCTCAACTCTTATCTCTTAAGTACACAGTTGAGATCAATCTCATACTGTAGTTGCAATCGATTTGAATCAATCACAACTCTTTGTAAGTCGGGGCCAAGGTATCCATAGGCAATGTATTAAATACAGTAGAATATTTTGTTCTGAATAAATCCTTGAAAAAATCGTGTTTTCCACAGATAATATTCACCATTTTCAAGAGCATCTACTATGGTTTGTAGTGCATAGTCTGGATTCTTAGAGTTCATTTTATGCATTATGATTGTCATTGGTTTGTACCTGCACACTACATGCACCCCCTTCTTATGGAAATAAGAAAAACTCACCTAATCCTGATACATTTCTCCAAAAGCAGTGGATCAGAAGAATCCAGCTATGGTATAGGTAGCTTGAAAATTTCATGTTTGTACCTATATATACACACATAAAAACAAAAATGTATTATCATTTACTGCCTGTACATGTATGTCCCATACATCCGATCAAATTTCAACTTGTATTACAATGGACCTTTAATTCTTTGTACACTTTGTGCAAGTACATGTACAGTGTGCGTAAATAAATGATAGTTGGCTGATTATAGCATTGTTTGCTGTACCAGGAATTGACCTTTGACCAATTTCTTGGACATACACAGTGACTGTACAAAATGGACGTAATTTGCAGTATAGATACTACAGTACTTTATGAGATAAAAAGGTCTTGCTGAATACAAGTACTGTAGGGATAGCCCTAAACAGTGGTGGCGGTTTCATGTAACGAATGGGGGGGGGGGGAAGAAACATCGAAGGTCACCGCCGAAAATCTATTTCAAGAAGTGGAAGGGGATGATTGTTATGCGAGCAAGCTAAAAAATAACTGCAAAAAATAATGAAAGAAGCCTCATTTTGCCATCAAAATACACTGTAGGCCTATAAAATATTGAAGTAGTTGGCCTAAATTTTGTCACCTGGCTCAAAATAGAAAAATAAAAATATTAAGCTTCAAAAATCGAGGGGGGGGATGTCCCTCCCCCCCCTCCCCCGGACCGCCACCTATGGCTCTAAAGTCTGCTCCCCCTCCAGTCCATAACGAAAACAAAGTAGGCTGGGCCGTCTATACATAGTTTGAGCCGAGGGCAGCACAAAGGCTACCCATGGAGCTGGGCCATTGATTTCTACAGAGCTACTGGCCGGGTGACCAGACTTTGAATTCTGAAATACATGACAATTTTTGGCCTTGACTTCAGAGGATGGTTGATATACATGTATCAAAAGGGAAATCCATGTTAGTAATGAATCTGCGAGTGAGCAGTGAGTGAGAAGTCTTTTGTAAAATTACTAGATATTCTGTTATTGGATAGTCTGTTACTAGATAGTCTGTTATTGGTGTCTATAAAAACTAATACTAGTCAACAGCACGAGGGAAGGGGTATAATGTCCCTGGGAAGCCCCCCCCCCCCTCACTTTGATGCAGTCAGGGTTGGCGATTTTTTTGATTTTTTAAAAAAAATCAAAAAAATCGGATTTTTTTTATTTAAATCAGATTTTTTTTATTTAAATCGGATTTTTTTTATTTTTTTTGATTTTTTTAAAGTTCATTTGAAAAAAAGTTTAATTACCAAAAGACCTCACCCTACAATGACATCAATTTTAATGTTATCATACATTTCACTCCTAATATTTTTCTTAACCATAATGATTTGTAATTAAATCTAGTCAAAATGGGCAAATAAATCAATTTGAAGAATCATGTACATGAACTTAATTCTATCATACATACATGTAGGGCTATGAAGGAAACTTCCATAAGGAATTCCCAGCGAGTAGAGAATATTCGCCTCTGTGAATTTCCACTCAGTATTAAAAAAAATCCCAGAGGAAAATCTCTAGACACTCCTCAGTGAAAGGTGTATCTAAATGTGCACTCAACAGCTTTGTGACAGTTTTACAAATTGGTATTAAAGCTCATACATTGCTATAGATAGAGATGCAAAACTATCAGTGTTGGAGACCAATATAAGAGACAGCTTAGTCAAAGGGTGACTACACTACATTATGTTACAGTGATTTTTACATTAATCTACAATTCTTATTCACATGTTCTCTAAAAATCTGTTTGATACATGAAGTAGGAAAAAAAACACTTTTGACCCTATACAACTGTAAGTTTGACTTTAATAAAGGATAAAACCAGCAAAACTGCTGATATTACTGTATTACAAAATGAAGTATTGTATTTTAAATCAGACACAACTTACAACTGTAATTGCTTGTAACTTACATGTACATGTAAGTACCTACATCTCAAGATTTAAATGTAGTTTTAAAAGTTTATTTTGAATTTTGCAAATTGTTTTATACATGTAGATCCCCTTTCCATTGCTACATGCAAATACAAAACTTCCATAGGACTGAACATAAAATGAGCTAGTGACTTAAAAGGTATATGAGAAAGCTTTTTTCAACAGTCAAATTGTGACTGTACTACATTATGTTAATTGTATGATAAATGTAACATGAAGAAATAAGCATCTGTTGATTAGATGATTTTTTTTAAATTTCACACATGATAGAAGTATAATTGTGATTTGTGAAGGATCAAAACTGGAAAACTGCCAACAAACCTTTTGTCATTGACTTTTACATATTATATTTTTTACATTATTGCTCTCTGAAAAGTCTTGGATTGTGTGATAAATGATCAGAAATAAATAAGAAACTTGTTTCACTATTGATAACTGACAAATAATGTAAAATTTCAGAAGAAAAACTTGACATTTACAAAAAATGGAGTAACTGTTGACGACACAAATCTCTAATTTTTAAGGAATCAGCTGATTTTATTGACTTGATTTTAATTTGTTTTAAGTAGATAGGAAGGATTTGTTGATTTTTTGTTGATATAAAGTTAATTCAAAGTTTTTCAATTGATATAAAGTTAATTCAAAGTTTTTCAGTTGATTTGAAGAATTAAAACTGCCTTGAAAAAACAAATTGTCAATGATATGTACATGTTTCAATGGAAGTGATTTAAATCAATGATTTTTTAAAAAAAATCATGGTGATTTAAATCGACGTGATTTAAATCCGCCAACCCTGGATGCAGTAGATCACTAATATTATTACTAATTTTTATTATTAAATATTTGGCATCACCTGGGCCTGGGAGGGAAAAAGCAAACTTACATGTAATCACTGTGACCTTCGGGTCACTACACCAGGGGTTTCACCCTACTCTTCTTCAAATACCAATAATAGTGCAGTGGGTTCTTAACATGCAAAGGTGGTGACTCTCCTCTAATGGGGCCTCCATTTAATGTCCTATCTGAGGGACGGAGTGTTTTCCATTTAAACATAGCATGCATCTACAAAACAGGGGGAGGGCACGTTACCACACAACGCAGGCTTCAGTTATCTGCCTGGGGTGGACTCAAACCCAAGATCTTTGGTACAACAGGCAAACGCTTTACAGACTGAGCCAACTCGCTCCCTCATCACTTTGATATTTATACCATAAATGATATGTGTTCCTATATACTGATAGTTACCTTTTTTTTTCCTTCGCCCTTGGATAGGTGGCCTCCCCTCTAGGAAAAAGGTACCCGAGTTTGTACATGTACTCCCAGTTCAAGTAATGGTGAACTTCCCAACTTTTCACATATTTTTCCCTCCTTTCTTGTGGCAGTCAGGGATTTGTCTACAAAAGTTTACACTATATTGTTCCACTGATAGGAGCAGAAGATGTCAAGTTATTCATTGGAGTACATTACAGGGATTTAGAAAGTTCAACACCCATCTCATTCTCAGTCAAATAAAGAACCAGTTCTCCACTACAGTGCAATCTTACCTGTAGCTACATGCACAGAGCTGGCCTCATTACTAGAATAACAGACATTGTACTTTTGAAAACTTGGCAAGCAAGCAATATTTGAGAGTTTTACACTTTTTAGTCATACAAGTACATCTATTTTATCTAAATACTTCCTGCTTTCAATTATCTGTTTCCACAATTATAGGACTAATGCATTCCAAGGAGGGTTGGTATAGAACTTGGGATTAATGGTTCAAATATGGGATGATCCCATAAAATATGCAACTTTGGGTCACAAGAAACTTAAGTAAACTACTGAAATGTCATGATAGTCAGAATCCTTCATGGAGTACAAATTAACTTTTCATTGTACCACATAAAACTTAGAACTGTAAAACTGGTCCATGCTCAAACAGGGCTTAAATTAATCCAAGGCCACCAAGGCCATGGCCGTGGATGCCCTTTTGACTGGCCTCAATGCCCCTCTCATTGGCCTTGGAGATTTTTTGTGCCCTTTCTAATTCTTCGTATTTATGCCGTAATATAGGAATGTGCCCTATAAAAAAGTGGCCTTGCCCTAAAATCATTGAAATTTACATGTAAGGCCTGCTCAAACTTCATACATGTAGCTCTTCTTTCACTCTCATCCACTGCATTTTTATCAGGCAGAAATCAAAAAGTTTATAGCTCTGTGATTGCCTTGACAGGCTTCAATACATTGTTTTCAGTGATATCTATATTCCACCAGTATGTTATAACGAAGGTGTGCCAAGGATGACAAGATCAAAAATATACTGGTATATACATGATTCATGTTACATGTATATCTGACCTAATAGTGACATCTGAATACATAATAATGCAGCATACTTCTAATGACAGTAAGCAAATGCATAAAAGACAAATTATAAAACAATTATGAAAATGCTAAAAAATGACAAAGGAAAGATTTCATTACATTATCACTTTTGGAAATTTATGCAAATGAAGATAAATATATATAAAAACATATGCTATAGAGCCTTTACTCTTTGTTTCAGACAATGACTTTGTGAACCTATGTTGTTTCCATTCTTCAACTCGAAAATCAAAATACCTTTTGATTTCAAAGAGAAAATAACACTGTATGGTAACTGATCTCTCTGTTAGAAATAGTTGCTGTTAGAAATATTTGCTTCCTAGAAAGTACAAAATCTTTGTTAAGTGAATAAATTTGAAACATGGGCTCTGGAATGGTGACAATATTTGGATGGAAAATGGCTATTTAACAAGAGCTCTGGTCACATGATTCACATCAACTGCTTTAACAAAAAAAGAAAAATTCCAATCTCCATAAAACATACATGTACATGTAGTATTTCTTTGTGAACAAGGCACAAACAAAAAAAATAAAGTCAAAACTAACCTTTAGATTCCTTTTATTCTAATGCAGCTTTAACAATGCAGCTACAGTTAATTGGTACACAACATTTTCCTCCAGTATGCAGCCAGAAATGAACAATCTCACAGGGGTGGAAGACTGAAAGTTAACTGAGCTGGAGCTTGCTCACATTACTTATATATCTCAGGTAGAGTAGGATCATTTCCCCGGACAGTAACCTGGCATATCAGCAATAATATCCTATGTCAAAATAAACTAGGCTAACTATCCATCTGGTAAAGAGGGAAGTCAGCTCAATCACATGATAGTTTACATATTCTTTGTAATCAGAGAGTATACATGTGTAATGTTAAATCTACTGTAAAATTTCAGGCTGACAATGGAGTTTGTATGACTCCTAACATTTCATTCCTTCAAGTAATATGTGTTACATGTATTTGTTGTTTTTATTTTATAAATGTAATTGTGCCATTCTTTTTATCTTTTTCTTACAACAAGACTATACTTTGATGCATGCCAGAATGAATTCTAATTTTTAATGTCTTTAATTGTATATAATGATTTCTGTTTTAATCAACTTTTTAATGTAAACATTGCACCATTAGTCCTTGGACTACATGCTTTGTACATTTTATATTAATAAACTCAAATTGAATTGAACTGAATTGAAATTGAATTCTTTTTGGAAATACAGTTAAACCTTGAATAACTCGGAGTCGCATAAGTCAAACCTTCCCTAGGGCAAATCAATTTTTAAACTAAACTATACAAAATGTGTTATTTACATTTTTAAAGTCGAATTTTGCATAAATCAAACTATTTTTTGTCATACCAAAAGATTCAACTTACACAAAGTTACATGTAGCTGTACTGCAATATGAAAAATAGATCAGTTATAGTTTGAAAAAATCTTTCTTTGGTTCAAACTGGCAAATTTGGCTGGCCTATTTAAGCAGCACAAAGTACATGTACAAACCACTGTATGATATCTACAATAATCCTCATTCCCCCCCCCCCCCCCCCCGAAAAAAAAAAAAATTCCATTAAGCTTACACTTTTACCTTAATTACCAGATGTACTGGAAATACGCAGAGGTTTGCAGTCAGATCTATTTATCATCCAGTACACTTCTTCTTGTTCAATTCTATGATTTTCTCTAGATGAGGCAGCGTGACGTGCTAAGTATTTCGCAAAGCCGTCTTTCCCAAGACCAGCGACAACTTCCCTGACAAATGACTTTATCGCTCCTCCGAACCTTTTTATCACGCCATCACAAGTCAGCTTTTTGTCAGGCTATGGGCAGTGAATAGGAATGTTAATTTTTTTTTTCTTGAGTCCCAAACTCTGATTTCATGAACAGTTAATATTACTAATGTTGATATAATTTATCTGAAATAACCTATATTTTTCTAGCCACATTTCAATCCTCCAAACTTGTATGTAAATGAGATTAATACTAATAGTCCTCACATCAGTCTACCATAGAAAATGGAGCAGTGTGTATTTACAGACCCGTAAGAATGATGACAATTCAGCAAGTATTTCCTCTGTATTCTGCCTTTTTTGCATGTATAACATTTAATGAAATCATACAAAATTTATCCGTAAATGAATTTATGTCAAAATTTGGATTATAAAATATCCAAATTCAATATTTTTCAAAACTGAAACAAAATTTGGGTCTTTCAATCATCCGTCAGCAATCTATTTTTTTCCCAAATCCAACAGCAGCTTTTGGTTTTTCAATTTCAGATGTCACAATTAATGTACAGCTGTAATTAAATTACTAATTTTTCATGGAGTTGGTTTGATGACATGCCCCCCACATGTACAAACAGTACAACTACAAGAAATGTTGAAAAGATTTCATGTAAAGACACTTTGAAATACATGTACATGTAATGAAATGTAATAACAGTACAGTATATGTGTATATGCAGAAATGTAAAATGTTCAGCACTGAAATAAATCGGTCAAGAAATAATTGTAGATCATAAGCCTTGAAATGACATCTTTCGTGTGAAAGAATTAAGTTCTCATACTGCGTGCAAGTAAATGAGTGATCAATGCACAGAAATGGGGCTTGTTGCTTTTTGCAATGATCGTGTCCAGAACAATTGACACTCATCTTGTTCTTATGACTGGGAAAATGACATTTCTTTATTAATGTTTGAGATTTCAAAAAGATTTTCGTTCTTTAGTTTTAACTTTTACGTAACGTTAGAATTATTATCTCTCTCTCTCGTTTTGATCCCTCCGTTCTTCGGAGATTAGCAGGTTGATCTGCAGCAGGAAATGTATTCAGTAGGTACAGTGTCAGTAAGTGTTGTCCAAGTATCATTAACGTTGGGATATGGCAGGGATATGGTTCAGGAGATAGGTATGGACTTTGAAGCAACGTCAATGAACAATCTGATGTCTCAGTCTGAACAAAAATCATGAGAAAATCAGAGAATACGAAAAGTGAACAGATGACATGCTGCTATGACCAGTGAGTATACGTCGATCCATGGGTGTTGAAAAACGACCCTTTTTCTACGTTTTTGTTTACGCGGATGATGTACAGGCTTCAATGAGACATATCCCCCCGGGGGAGGTTCAAACGGTAAAGGATAGACTAAATTGTAAATAAGAGGGGGGGGTAGGACCTGTTTTTGCTGCCCATATCTCTGCATTATCTACCGTTCCTCCAATTAACCGCACAAAACAATATCGCAGAGGTACAATAACTGCAACTGTACTGGCGGTACTACTGCTACTGTGTCAGTAGTGACATACGGTACGGTCCTAATTATAGTATTAGCGTCAACCAGGAACAGGAACTGTCACTTTCCTGCTTCTCCTGCGAGCTACCCAAATTAACGCAGCCAAATCGGAGAGCGGGTTTCGGCCCGAGAGCGCAAGCGAGGCTGTGCCAATCCGAAGCCCATAAGGGTCATACCCGCCCGGCGAGCAATCTGATAACAATGTAAACAGTGTTGAAATTGCGCAGTCATAACAATTTCACATGAAAAATCGAAGGAATGAAGTGTTGGTAGTCACAACTATAATTTGTTCCCCAAGATATATCGAAATTTACCTTTCAGTTGCCGTCAAACAAAGCAGCCAAATGACCACAAGCAGCGGCTTTGCATCCAGGATATGTTTACATGTACCGTATAGGCAGCACATGCAATGTATGCGATAAACATCAATGCGCGGCATGCATAGTATAAGTGGTATTGATGTCGGGCAGAAACCTATGACAGAAAGCCAAGTTGTCAGCTGTTGCGGGTCAGCTGTATTTTGTTTTAAGGGTCCTTTAAAACTAGACCTGTGATATATAAAAAAAAAAAAGATGTTTTCCCAAACTATTCATATGGCCTGTAAATTTTTCGAGCCTCCTTCTTAATACATAAATTCAATTGCACCCTCTATACTACTAAAGGGCTTATAGTTAATCATCTTTTGAAATATAAAGTCTTGACATAAATTCTGACATTCCAGCCGCGCCGTCGCGGGCCACTAGTCTATAGGGCGCGCCTTCATCTCCAGAATCTTCCAGTTTTTAGATTTTGCCAGCGAGCCGCCGTAGAGAAATAGAGGAAAAATAAACACTCAGTTCAAGAGCCATGCATGGCCATGGAAGCCAAGGGGCTGCAGTCCCCTCCCCACATTATTTCGGATAAAAGAAAAAAAAAAACCTTTAATCGTTAAACACTTAATATCTAAACTGTAAACTGCTCGTTTCATCATAGGCTTTCAAAATCATAAAACCCCAAGGGCTTCAAGTGTTACACTGACTCCACAGCCCCTTGTTTGTGTACGTCAGCCCCCCCCCCCAAAAAAAACACGTTAGGCAGCCCCTGCAGTTTCAGTGAAAATTTCATTTAATCATAAACATCTTGATAAGGGGGAAAAAACATGGGGTGATGCTTTCCGATTACCGGGAATCTTTAAACCAAGTTTTTCTTCACAAACAGGGGGGGGGGGGGGGGAGAGGGGGTTCAATCACAGCCTTTATCCATATGCCCGCATACCCCGACTGTAAATTTAATGGAGGCTGGACTATTTAATGATTCTCATCCGATTTTCTCATTGTATGATGTTTTCGAAAATCATATAGAGAACGTGACTTTCAGCCATTTTGCAAGCGATCGGTCGAGTGAAGCAAGCGAGCAAAAATCTTGAAACGGAATAATTCCGGATGAAAATGAACCTATTTATTCTATTTATTATTTTTTTAATTGTTATTTTTTTTTTAACTCAACGTTTTTGGCGAGCCTTATCATGCATCTCACGGACCGCAGCACGGGTGCATCCAAACTGAAAATATAGCGCCCTGCCCCCCCCCCTCTTTCTCTCTCTCTCTCTCTCTCTCTCTCTCTCTCTCTCTCTCTCTCTCTCTCTCTCTCTCTCTCTCTCTCTCTCTCTCCCTCCCTCCCTCTCCTACGTAAATTATAGTTAATATATTGATATGTTTTGTTTCAGGATTGTAATACTGACCGTAACCCTTCTTTAGTGCATTTTTTATTTCCACAACAATAAAAAAAAAAAAAAAAATGCAAAAACAAACATGAGCAAAATAAAAACAGGACCATATCACAGAATATACGAATCATTGTGAAGGGAAACGGAAGCCAGAGTGTACCGAGTTCGTAACATAGGCCTACATGTACAAACGAAGATTGAAATTTGGATTAGTTAACGATATACTATTTGATTTCATCTCTACTTCTATAAGTCAAAGACAGAAAATGAAATCAGCTATAATAACAACATAAATACAGCAGTGAACATAGTGATAATGATAATAAGAGAACATAGTTCAACCTGTTTCTATTAGCGGATGATTCGGTATCCTGCATGTTAGCGAAATGAAAACAGCAGATTGATTTTAGAAAGTATGATTATGGAATTCAGTTGATAACATAAACAGGGATTATGGCTGGCATTACTTTATAAGTCATTTATATAGTGAAAAGTTGAGTAAAACATGAGTAAAAAGGCCCGGGGCCATTTATGGGGAGCCTAGGATTTTAATTTATTTGAAGAAAGATAAATGATGAGAGAGAGAGGAAGGGACAGGGAGACCAGTAGGATCCATGATAGGACAAAGAATGTCCGAATTGTCCAAGGCCTGTTGCATAAAACTTACCGTAACTTTGCCATCATGCAAACGCGGATACCGACTGGCAAAATATTCATTGTAATAGAATCTCTGCTCTCATTTTCCTTAATCTTATTTTTCTAATGTCATTTTTCTAACGTTATTTTCGTATTTTATTTTATGTCACATTATGTTAATGTTAGTACTTTATATATTTAGACACAGAATGTTTGGGGAAAGCGAATGAATTCTGCAGGCGAAGTGATCAAATTTATGATTTAAATATCCTATAGGCCCATCTCGTATTTTGATGAAGAATCATCACTTCTAGAATGAAAAGGAGCATCATTTGCTTGCTCGCCTCATATAAAAATCACTAAATCTGGTTGAAATTGAATGAAAGTGTGTAGGAGAGACGAAGGAAAATGTGATAGAGGCACACAATTGAAAGTGCCCCATGGGCTTTAGACGGTTTCAGTAATAGACGTTGGTCGTCGGTAATCGGTGACAATGTTTGTCGGTCATTAGTGGCCTCTACACCCCCCCCCCCCCACTGAAAAAGGTCTAGCTACGCCCCTGGCTAGAGGGGGTGCGGGGTGTGACTGTGTGACACCCCCCCCCCCATTCAAAATTCATTGTCGGCAAATTCGCGATCAGTGTCGGAAAAAAAAAGGGAGAAGGAAGAGGAAGGAGGGAAAAAGAAAAGAGAAGTAAGGTGCCCAAATAGAGTCATATTTTGGCTTATTTGCTTATGTATTTTGATGACGAAATAACACTGGTACCACGAAAGAGAGTGTATATTTTTCCTGGCTCGCTGCTTTCGTTCGTATTATATTTAGATACAGGATGGTCTTTGATAGCGAATAAATTAGGCAAGAGAGGTGACCAAATGTACATGTATAAATTAGATATCTTATAGATCCATCGTGTATTTTGATGAAAAATTATCACTTCTACCATGAAAAGGAGCGATATGTATTTTCCTCGCTCGCTCCGCTCGCTCGTATAATATTCAGATACAAGATGGATTTGGGAAAGTAAACGAACTCCGCAAGCGAGATGACCATAATATGTGCATGTGCAAATCAGATATCTTATAGTTCCATCGTGTATTTTGATGAAGAATAATTCACTTCTACCATGAAAAAGATTGAAAATATTTTTTCCTCTCTCGCTGCGCTCGCTCGTATTATATTTATGTAGCATAGTCTGTGAGATTTAAGGTAGAGTGTGAACGCACCGAGCGGTACTTGAACTTGAAATAGCCAGTTTGAAGGGTATATGAGTCGTAAGGGACAGTGAACTGATAAACAAATGGATTTTAGATATAGCTATATGGCTTAAGGGACCAAAAAGGTAAAAAAAAGAGTGGAGAGACAGGTCAAGCAGGGTTAAGAACGTTAAAACTGCCCTGGACAAGGAATCTATTTTTGATCGAATTTAGTTATGTATTTGTTGATATTTTGAATAATAGCGGTGTCGGAATAATGGTAGTTAACTGACACATCTAGAGCCTAAGCTGTCACTGGCCTCGAGAACAGTGGAAATAATGAATCCAGTGTACCCACGCTGAATGGTATAAGGACTGCCCCTTCATAATTTTGACCAATCGGAAAGTTAAAACAATAATGGAATATTGTCCAAATGAGACTTTTATTGTTTTGTTTGTAAAGTTTTGGCCAATGGAAAAAAAGTTTAGCCCTGTCCATCAAAACATTGACGGTGGGTATGGATCAGGTGACCAAAAAGTATTATGGAATAGACAAGAACTATTATGGGATGGAAAATAAGGGTAAATAATAAGAAATCTTTTGGACTCGAGATGCGAGGTAGGCAGCTTGACTATTGTTAATTCAGTAATACTCCCCAATCCTCCCTTCCCTTCCGCACTTGCATCCCTGCATGGCACCCGAGTATTTTCCACCCCTTTTCCTTTCTCCCTCCATTTAATTTCTGTCACCATTAACTCCTGAAGATCCCTCTACAATATTTTATTTTAAAGTTTCGTCCCTGGAAAATGGAAAGTTTCTGAAGTACCAGTTTTCTTCGGGTTTATATTTGGAAGCCAACGAAGAACTGAAAGTTTGAATTTTGACTCGTTTGATATTCATCCCATCCAAGCTGGGTCATTTTTTTAAATTCTACACCTCAACGAGACTGAGTAAACGACATTTAACAGTTAAGAACCAGAGAAATGGTGAGGTTCCGATTGCATCCGGGAGTGATTTGTGTTGAGAGGTAACAAGAATCGGGCGATGGACTGCACACACAACTAAGCAACCTCGTGCCGTAGCACCGGAAGGGCTCGAGAGAGGATTTAGAAGTCTGCAGCAGACGTCATGATTTCCAAGTGACAACGCGTCGACGGACCAGCTGAGAGGAGCAGAGAAAGAGCTAAGTTAAATCGAAGCCCCAATTAGTAAAAGGCCTTTAAAGAACTTTTAAAGAACAATTGAACTGATAAAAGACTTTAAGAAATAAGTATTTCCGAGCTCGAACACTTTAAATAATCCTTTTCCTTTTCCCTTCCCCTTTTTACCGGCTTTTTACCCACTAACCCGTAGCGTAAGGTGGTTGGTGAATGATTAAGCTCGTAGTAATTATTATGTAAAGTCCAAAGATGATATGCATTGTACGTTTAATTAGCGAAATAATTCGCTGTTGACGGAAGCAAGGAAGTGTAAGAAAGGTTTCTATAAATAAAGCAAGCGACCAATTAGAACTGTAAACTGAACTGTCTAAACGTGTAGTAATTAAGATGGTCCAATTTGTGTTTTAACTAACGTCCCCACCTCGGCAGCGGTAATGTGGTGCTTCTACGCTGAACTGGACTGACAGACCTTATATACCAAAAACAAAATCTTTCAGCATACAGGTCCGCCGCAGCCAAGGGGTCCCGAGGGGGCGTTAGATTTAGATACAAGATGGTTTGGGAAAGCAAGCGAATTCGGCAAGCGAGGTGATCAAAATGTACATGTATAAGTTTATAGGTATCTCATAATTTTATCGTGTATTTTGATGAAAAATTATCACTTCTACCACGAAAAAGGGTATTATATTATATCCCTTCCTCGCTCGCTGCGCTCGCTCGCATAATACTAAGATTTAGGATGGTCTTTGAAGGCGAATGAATTGGGCAAGAGAGGTGACCAAAATTTAGATATCATATATCATCGTGTATTATGATGAAGAATAATCACTTCTAACATGTCTAAGCAGTATATATATTCTTCCTCGCTCGCTGCGCTCGCTCGTATAATATTTAGATACAAGATGGTTTTGGAAAGCAAACGAATTCGGCAAGCGAGGTGACCAAATGTACATGTAAAATTTAGATATCTTATAGGCCAATCTTGTATTTTGATAAAGAATCATCACTTCTACCATGAAAAGGAGAATAAAGGCCGGTATTTTTCCTCGCTCGCTGCGCTCGCTCGTATAATATTTAAATTTAATTAAATGGTTCGGGAAAGCGAATGAATTCTGCAAGCGAAGTGACAAAATATATCATTTATATATCGTATATGCCCATCAAGTATTAATTTTGATGAAGAATTATCACTTCTAAAATGAAAAGGAGTATATATATTTTTCCTGACTCGCTGCGCTCGCTCATATTAAAGTCACCAAATCTGGTTGAAATCGACTGAAATGTGTAGGAGAGACGAAGGAAAATAATTATGATAGAGGCACACAACTGAACATGCCTAGTGGGCTTTATACGGTTGAATTTAGGCGTTGGTCGTCGGTAATCGGTGGCATTGTTTGTCGGCCTCTACACACCCCCCCCCCCCCCACCACTGAAAATGGTCTAGCGACGCCCCTGTGTAAAGGGATAAAGGGAATGTTCGTTTTGTTCCCGCCCCTCGCAAGATTATTGCATATAACAATTTTCATTATCAAGATGGATAAGTTCTCTAGTGCTTATCCCCAATAACAACATTCAATCATCTAAAAATTTTCAACTGGGCACAGCAATCCCGAGTTACATTTTAATAGAAGTGGTGTTTCTTGAAACCCTGTTTACCAAAGGCGCCACAAGCTGGGGAGGACGGACAAATGCTTTTCTTTGTTGGGGCAAATCAATTTTCGCCCCCCCCCCCCCCCGTAGCTCTCCAAGACAATTATGTAGTGACCTAGCGACATGACCGACTCTATGTTTCAATATTTCACAAGTACCTCTTCTCGCTTGTTCGCTTTGCTCCCTTGCATATTAATGAGGCCCAATAAATTCAGTGTTTTAACACTGAGAGACCCTGCTTGATATGTAATACGAATTTGTTTTGTATAGCGCATGCAGTCTTTATATCTACCCCCCCCCCCCCCCCCGGGCCCCCACCCGAGTATCCTCACATTATAGACATACTTCTCCTTCTCCTTCTCCTTCTCCTTCTCCTTTTCCTTCTCCTTCTCCTTCTCCTTCTCCTTCTCCTTCTCCTTCTCCTTCTTCTTCTCCTTCTCCCTAGTCTTCGTCCTCTTCTTCTTCTTAGCTTTCTCTGCTCTAAATTTCATAGCAGGAATTAGGATTCAAAGAGAAAGACTGGGATAAATGTGTTCGACAGATTCTCGCTCGCGCGCGCTGTACCGATCCGAACATAGGATCCCGAACTACACCACCACTAGTGGGGGAAGATATAGCCAAAGACATTGAATTACAAGACAAACTACTCTCACCTACTTCCGCAGTACATTTTGGCAAGGGTAAAATGCTGTGTTGAAAACGGACTCGGAAAAATGCGTCCGCCATTGATGTGTGGAAAGATGTCTAATTTATTCTTGATATCATATTTCATATCTAAAACTTTGTTTTTGAAGTCTGATTTCTGCACGAACCGAACGAAAGGATTGATAGTTATAAGAACATTTCATAAAACTTTATTTTCAATAAATAGCACTATAAATCTCCAGGATCATATACCTGCTTTTTGACACAGTCACGGGTCTGCCATAGGGATAACACGTGAAAACAGGGGTTTTAAGATTGATTAAAATATAGTTCCCCTTTTACTGATTTAAATTTATTTCAGGTGTAATTCACATGTAATTTGAGACTTTGGAGAAGTTTAGTAAAAGCTCAAAAAATTCAAAGACTTCCCATAAATTTCGGGGACTATGCATGCTTTTGACCTAGCGGCCGCCGTAGGCTAAAACGCAAAACTAGGGATTTTGAAATGATTTTAATTCCCCTAATGTTCATATGAATTTACAGAAGAAGTAATTTACATGAAATTTCAAACTCTGAAAATGTATGACTTAAGGCTCCATGAGTCAAATAGACCCCCCTTAAATCCCCGAGAATATGCATAATTTTTACCCAAAAAAATCTCGCCTGCCATAGGTTTACACGCATTATAGTCCCCCTATTATTAATTTGAATTTATTTCAAATGTGATTTACATGTAATTTGAGGCATTGGAAAAGAGAAGTATAAGGCCCTAAAAAAAAATCAAAGACCACCCATAAATTTCGGGGACAAAAACACAAAAACTCTCAGGCGCCGTTTGTAAAACAATTATATAGACAAATTATATGCTATATAATCATTATTTAACAAATAATAACTTTTATTTACATATAGTGGATGTAAATGTACATTTTTATTTGTAAATAATTCTTAACCAGTTTTTATTATTTATAAATAATTATAATTCATACTTCATTATTTGTAAATAATTATAATTCACTTTTCTATTATTTATAAATAATGACAATTCGTATTTCATTATTTATAAATAATTACAATTCACTTTCAATTACTTAAAAATTAATGACAATTTATACTTCATTATTCATAAATAATTACAATTCATTTTTCCATTATTTATAGATAATGACAATTCGTACTTCATTATTTATAAATAATTACAATTCACTTAAATGTGACGTAGAATTATTTATAAATAATGAAATTTCGAATTGTCATTAATTATAAATAGGCCTAATGGAAAAGTGAATGGCAATTATTTATAAACAATGAAGTATAAATGGTCATTATTTATAAATAATGGAAATTGAACATTCATCTATTTATACATAATGAATATCGTGAATTCATTGTTTATGAATAATGGAAATTGCAAAATTCATTACTTATATGTAATGGAAAAGTGAACTGTAATTATTTATAAATAATTAAGTACAAATTGTCATTATTCATAAATAATTGAAAATGAATTGTAATTATTTATAGATAATGAGATACGAATTGGCATTATTTATAAATAATGGAAAAGTGAATTGTAATTATTTACAAATAATGAAGTATGAATTACAATTACTTATAAATAATGAAAATTGGTTAAGAATTATTTGCAAATAAAAATGTACATTTACTTACATAAGAGTTATTATTTGTTAAATAATGATTATATAACCCATAATTTGTCTATATAATTGTTTTACAAACGGCGCCTGATAGATATGCGTACCACGTACCATGTACTACAATACGTATGCGTGCTTTATTTCGGTACTGAGGGTTCTTCGTAATTAATATTCTTTGGCATTGCTAGCTAGCAGAAAGATGATTTAATTGCTCTGTGATTTTTGCATGCAGTGTCCTGCGATCATATACCAATGCAGTACCGTACCACTAACGTTAGTCCACGGCATTGGCATTGTGCAAAATTTGATTAAAGTAAACTCCACATCACCAAAACCTAATTAGGGTATATCAGATCTTACCGGTAAGTATTGCACTGGCATCATAACTGAATGACATTGATTGAATACGAAATGACAACCAGCTTCATTGCTTTCATTCGTTTCTCCTTATTACCAATGAGTTCAGTTAGCATCAGTTCCTTGCACAAGCAGGGAATGCAGCTAACAGTTAGTGCATGCACGCGCACTGCAGGGCCAGGGCCTAACGGTTGACAGAATATCAAAGCTCGCTAGGTCCTAAGACTCTTTTATAGGATTAGGAGGTCTATCATGTGCAAAACAGACAACAAGGTGACCAGGGCCTATCTAGTAGTATCAGGCCTTGTGGCCTTCAGACAGTTTGATGTTGACATGTGTGCATTAAGACCTTTCATTTCAACAAGAAAATTCATCTGATTTAAGTGATCGGTAAAGTGAATAAATAGTTAACAATAACAGTTAGACTTAGAGATCTAACTGTTCGATCTAACATTTAACTGTTAACGTTAAGTCTCTTTGAAATTAAAAATTTTAAATGAAGTTTTGGTATGAGATCGTCAGTTGGATTGAGAATCAATGATCAGTAATTTTAATAGTTCAGAATGATCAACTTCCTTTCTTATTAATCTGCATTTATTCTTGCACATATGCAACAATTTTTTTGCTAAGGCGTTTTATCTTTATGTCGTGCAAAAGAACGCGTCCCAAACGCAAAATGGAAAATTATTGAAAACCAAATTTTTCAAACAATGACTGATAATTTCACGGGTAGCATGTAGATCTTGTAAATTGAAATACAATCTTCTTGTGGCATGTTCTTTGCAAATATTCTATTCCATTTTGTCAAAATAGACATTTAAATTTTTGCATTTTTGTATTTTGCATTCTGGACGCGTTCTTTCGCACAACGATATAAAGATGAAATGCCTAACGTGATCTGTGTTTAACAAGCTGTGCTTGTTGAACCCTATAACTTTGTTGTTATTGTTCATGAATTTATTCTTGTGAAATGTTAATGAATTTATTGTTATTGCTCATGAATGTGTTGTTTTCATTCTAGTGCCATTGTAGTGGAAAGAAAAATAAACTTGAAACTTGAAACTTGAAACTTGAATGAATTTGGATGACCATGATGAAGGGCATGAACCTAAACATGTGCAAATCGTTTGAATGCGACGTTGCCAAAATTATTAAGGGGGGAGGGGGGGAATGTCTTATTGAGGCCTGTACATCATCCACGTACATGAAAACGTATTAAACTGTTAAAAGGGTACTCTTCAGCATCGGGCACGTAATGCACATAGGGTATCTAACACAACAGTATCAAGAAAAAGGGTCTAAAACAGCAACCTTGTTTAAGGGGGGGGGATGTCTTAGTGAGGCCTATACATCATCCACATACATGAAAACGTGTTAACCTGTTAAAAGGGTACTCTTTTCAGCATCAGGTACGTAACGCACATAGGGTATCTAACACGGCAGAAATCAAGAAAAAAGGTCTAAAACAGCAAAGATCAGGAAAAGGGGTACAAATTTGAACAGAGAGAGAGGATGATGCAATCCTTGGTTAAAATCCTTGTTTACGGGTTTAAAATGGAGATGTTAAACGGGTTTTCCTATTTAGGGTATCAAAACTACTACCTCAATCCTCGTTTAGCTAGGGTACTTTTCAAAAAATGACATGCGGATGATGTACCGGCCTCAGTGAGACATCCCCCCCCCCCCATCAAGTATTAGTATCAAATATCCTCTACATATTATGTGATGTCGACATTTTTAGGTAATACTATTAAAGTAGGCCTAAATTCAATCATTTTTTGTGAAGGTAGCAAAATGTAGTGGGACAATAAAACTACATGTACTACACAAAATGCATGTTGTTGTTGTTACACTTGTTTTCTTTTTGAATGTATTTTTTTTTTCTTTCTCTCTCTCTCTCTCTTTCCTGTTTTCTCCCTCCTGTTCTTTCAGGTACATGTACTATAGATCTCAGCCATTATTGTGTACCAGGTTATTTCTTGGTCTAGTAGAACCATATTTTGGATTGATGCAATTGGATAAGGAGGTATTCCAAGTTTAATTGGATAGCTCTAGATGTCTGTGATCAATTCAAGTAGGATCTTCAGACAGGTGTCTTGATATTCTCTTCTTTTTTCCTTTTCTTTTTTTTTTAATTTTACCGTGGGAGCCATTGACCATATCCGTTATCGAATAAGCGGCAGATCCAGATGAGGGTAGGGAGAGGGTGGAAGATGTTACCCTTTTTCTTACTTTATTTTGGCATGTTTTGTATCTAGCAAATCAAAAGTTGCCTCTCCGCAAAGAGTCGTTTGGATCAGTCAGTGTTTTCTTGTATGTCAAAACATTATGTACAAGCGGAACAAATAATAATTATAATTTTGAGAATGATAAGGATCTGGAACCATCTTCCAGCTTGGAGGCAAAGCGAACATCCTACTTCAAGGAGGCTGCTTTACCTTGCATCAGAACAATGCAGCCTTCTACTGCATGGATTTTACTTGCACTAGACAAATCATATTTTACTGTAAATTGATACATGCTTTGTCTACACGCCTATTCTGCACGTAATGGCACTCCTTGCAACTGCTCTCCTCACCAACCATCCCAGTATAGCTTCTCGAGTGAGCTGTCTACGGGATTACCTTATCAAGTATCAAGTATCAAGAAACTCTTACAAAAGTTGTAAACGCACATTCTGGTAGAGTAGGAAGTCATCCCAGTGTAGCCATCTTTATATCAATTTTGGATTGCATTTTCATTGCACCATTAATACAATTCTTGCATGTTGCAATCTTTGTTCCTTCATTTGGTTCAGTTGTGACAGTCACTCTTGTGTGTATTTGGGAGATGGGTCAACAACAGTACCATCAACACCTTGCACTAGCTGCCCTTTCCGCACCTATTCTATTAAGTGATTACAAACTTCTAACACTTCATATTTTCCCTAGGCTCTCAAGTGCTGCTAGTTCTACTAACTCATCCTTTTTCTTCCCTGCACTTGGGATCCCTCGGTCAGTTAAATATTTCTTGAATTGGTCAACTCTTACTCGCGACATTTGCTATCTTGGAAATAGTTGTTGACCCGCAAGTGGGAAAATAGGCCTCTCATGGTATGGATGTTGGTGGCGCATGCATTGTGAAATACAAGAATTGATCATTAATATTCTTTCTCTTTTTTTTCCTCCCCTCAGGAACCATATGGCTGAGTAGTGAATACACATGTGCTATCAGGAATGAGAGATATTTGATCAGTATCATCACAACAAGTGTGCCATAATATGACTGATATTGACAGTGCTATTGGACATCTGCTAGCTGGAAAAGCCCCAGATATTCCTCTTGAAAGGTCAGTCTTCAGATCTTATAAATTGTTTCAGATTTCTTCCCAGTGCATAATGAACATCTTTGGAGCTAGCAGGGATTGGGATTTTTTTTTTTTTTTTTTTTTTTTTTTTTTTTGGGGGGGGGGGGTGTCAGGAAGATAACAAACAAAAAAAAAGGATGAATTTTATATGCATCAGATCATCAGATAGCTTTTTTATCTTTCACGGTTGAGATTATTAAACCAACCATGTAAAGTTTGTGTTATACAATTTTGTAGCAGGGAATCATTTACAATCCAAATGATGCTTAAGTTCAGACTTAACAGGTCCAAGACCACTGCATATTAAAAGGGAAATCAAATGGAAAGTATAAATTCCCAACTCCAATTAAGCTGTGAGCTGGATTCTATCAATCCAGGTATCTTCTCCAGGTTTGGAGGTTGATTGTAGTATCTCTATATAACTCTGTCTGTTGCCATTCTGTTGCACTCTTGCTGTTTTAGTCCACTCCAGTTCTTGATGTTCTCTTCCCAGTTGATTCTGGGTTTCCTTCTCAGCCAAGTGCCTTCTACTTTTCCCTCGAACATTATCTTTAAAGTGATGTTGGTGCCTTTTAACGTGACCAAAGTATTTGGCTTTCTTTCCTTAATTAATCCTGCCAGCACAGTTTGTTTACACCCTGCCATTTGCAGTACTATTTTTTTATTGGTTTACATTCGTCCATGATATTCTCATCTCTCTCGTCCATGATATTCTCATCTCTCTCCTGTATACCTGTATGCCTGCATTTAAAAAAAAAAAAGTAATTGTCAGATTACAGTACTCACTTGAATTTATTTTCATTTATTCATTTTTTAATTTTTGTTTTATACTGTACCCGCAGGCACCCAGAGTTCAGACATTTATTCAGGAGTAGGAGCTTATAACGTACATACATGTACAAATCAAAATTATGTTGAGTGAAATATAAATGAGTGCAAGACTGCAAGCCTTGCACACAACGAAAATAGGGATCCAACCTTTCCTTGTGTTTTTTAATGTTGGAATAGAAGTGCTAAGAATAATTGTAGATAAATGGCTAAATAAATGGTGGGTTATTTTACCTGACTGCTAAGAAAGCATGTGTATGCTTGTTAGTAAGCAACCAGAGGACCGACGGCATTAAGTCCCCTCCGAAGGACTTGGTAATGAGGATTAATACCTTACCAAAGGGCATTACCGCATCCGCTTGGTTTCGAACCTGGGTACTCCCGGTTACGAGACCACTGCTCTACCACTGAGCCACAGCGCCTCCTCGATAATACCAATTTACTAACGGATGATGATTATACAAATAAATTGGAAGAGATGTATTATGCACAATGTAGAAGAACAGTCCAAGCATTTAAATTATGAACAGCAACAATATGGTTGAACTTTTGAATAACATATGTAGTTTATTTGTGTGCTGTTGATTAGTAGTAATGATTGTTAATATATTCCTGACTTCCTGTCATTGAAACAGCATTTTAGCAATAAAATAAAAGTTGTCTGGAGTGATGATTTTGAATACCATTGCAATGACTAAGCTAAACAGGGGTAGTCTGTGTTTTTCTTTGTAAGGGTGTATACAATTCATTCTCCTTTGTTCTACCCACATACATTGTCACTAAGTCATGAACTGTCTGCATAGTTATCCAGAGACATTGTGTTGTGTGTCTGGACAAATCATTTGCTTTATTGAGTGAGCAATATTTGTTGCTGATATTCTAGAACCCTATTTTCACAAAATTCAACATTAAACTGTAGGCTCATCATTTTCATAAAGTGTCATGACACACAAATTTCTGTCCTAAGTGTTGAACTTTATACCCCAAATTTGAAAGTGCTTTCTTTGTTTGATGATTCAGATTATCTTAAGGCAAAAAATTTTCTGCATTATCACTTTTCTTTCTTACTTATTTGAAAGTTTGTTTTAGATGGCCAGCTCAAATGACAGAACTGCAAGTTGTGTGCTATTTTTATCACTATTCTGTATTATTCTTTTTTTTTTTTTTTTTAGGTATGACATATGTCGCAAGTCTTGTGACAATGCCAAGCCTACAGTACTGGGGTATAACACCATCATAATTGTAGCAGCAGTGATACTGGATGATGAAGGACGTATTGTACTCATTCAAGAAGCTAAAGAATCATGTCGAGGGAAGTGGTATTTACCTGCTGGGAGGCTGGAGAAAGATGAAACTTTAGAGGTACGTTGGACCTCCAGACATATGTATGCATTGTGTATTAGTGTATTGAAACCTGCATGGAAAGACCACTCAAGGGAATTGAGAATTTTCCTTTGTAGATTGTAACCAGGTTGTCTCATGTCCAGGGGTGGATTCAGGGGGTGTGGCTGATTCAGCCACACCCATTTTGAAGCCAAGGACCTTTCTTTTTTTTTTTTTTTTTCATATCAGCAAATTTTGCGGGAAAAACAGGCACCTGAAAAAAAGAAAAGCTAATCCCCCCCTTTTGAAAAATTCTGGATCCTTCCATGCATGTCTGTATGTTCAAGTCAACTTAGCACAGATTGCATCAAGAGACACCGTTCAGGAAAAAATCCTTTGTTTTTAAATAAGACGGGTAATTCTTCAGTACTTTTGGTTGCTAAAGGATTCTTTAGATTATCATTTCAATTTAAAAAAACTAAAATGAAAAAATTCTTGCAAAGTCATTATTAATTTTTTGATCTGTTAGTAGATTTCTAGATATAAAAACTTTTTTTTTTTTTTTTTTTTTTACTAAATATATCATTATGCAATTCTCGTAAGTTGCTCTTAGTCGTAATGAATATGCTCATTTGAAACTTGCCCATCATATCATCAGCTAATTTACATTTATTGTGCCTCCGCCCACTGTAGGTGGTGCTGGAGGCATTATGTTTTCGGGTTGTCCGTACGTCCGTCTGTCCCGTTTTCGTTCTCACGACTACTTAAGAACCGTTTGACGAATCAACTTCAAACTTGGCTCATGCATGCATATGGGAGGAACAATGATCTGATTAGATTATGGGGTCTCAAGGTCAAAGGTCAAAGGTCATAGAGGTCATTATGTACATAAAATGGTTCGTTGTCGCAGTAACTCAATAACCATTTGACGGTTTAACTTCAAACTTGGCTCATGTATGCATATGGAAAGGGCAATGGTCTCATTAGAGTTGGGGGTCACAAGGTCAAAGGTTAAGGTCAAAGATGTCATTGTAGAAATGAAAATAAATGAATAAACATGAATGTGCCATATATTTTCGATCTGGCAATGGCGGAGGCATAAATTTTGACCGCTCGCAGTCGAGGATTCATCTAGTTCATTGTGTAGTCTGACTCCCCAAATAGGTCATCACATTCCTCCTAGAAGTTCATTTGTTTGTAGGCAGATTTTACTGCATTCAAATACATGCTGTGAAGAGGTCATTTTGTTTGTCAGCATATATGAGTGGGAAACTGAAAATAATCACAAAAATCACAATGTGTGAATGACCATGAATATCTTCTAGAGTGTGAATTGTGCCTTTATCACCCTTTTCACTACCTTGTTGGCAAGTTGCTGAACTGTGACTACCTGGTGACAAATCTACTGCAATAATTTAATTGTAAAAGTTTAACCTAAAATGCTTGATAGAGCATAGTGATAAAAATTGTAAAGTAAACCTCATCAATTTTTTTGTTTTTATTTGTTAGGTGATCATCTTTCCAACTTTTTATTTCTACTTCATGTTTGTGTGAAAATCTATATGAACATGTAAGCATTGATTAATATTTAAATCATTCTCCCATTTGTACACTTCTTAATATTTGTTCAAATGAATCATTTAATTTGATATCCTCTTATTAGTACATAAATCATGATTTATAGGATAATTCACTATTGAAGACTAAATAGTCTTGTGTAGAACTTTTTTTTTTTTAAAGAGGCTGACTGCTGAAATTAGGGTCGATCCTTAGTGTAAGCAGGCATGGAATGGTAGGCACTTGATCGAAGAATATCCATCATACTTTAACTATTTCGTCAATGGAATAAACGCCATTGTCATCAATTCCACAACGACAAAAAAATTACCAGCATCATGGGGATTTGAACCCTTGACTAGCATGACTAGTAATACAATGTATATCGAGCTCTGACAATGGCTTTAACTACTGCGCCACGAGCAGTTGACGAAGTTGATGGTGCACTTTATTCATTAATACCCGGATTCATTTCTAGTCTTAACTTCTCAGACGTAAATTTCGTGCGCGCTTACACTAAGGATAGACCGAAATTAGAACATTAATGTGTAATGAATTGAAAGTATGTTTTTTATACATGTAGATGGGAGTGAAGAGAGAAGTAAAGGAAGAAGCTGGATTTGATTTTGAACCAACCAATATTGTGAAAGTAGAGAGTTCATTGCTGGCTGGTTACTGGATAAGGTTTACTTTTACTGGCAATATCATAGGTGAGTTCAACTTAAATTGATATTGCAAGACTGATGTCACTGATCTACAATAATATCCACAGTTCAAAGACATAAATGCTAGTATTAGATTCAACAAAATTTACTTTGTAAACCAATCAAAGACTATAACTTAAGATCACCAGTTTGAAATGCATCATCGACTGACTTAATGTTCTATCTTCTACAGGTATGAGCTAATTCTTAATGATATTATATTAGGCTAGACCAAGTTTGATTTGATTTTTGTAATCATTTCTAGCAAGCTTCAGCAAAAATATGGGTATGATAGTTATGTCTCATGAATGGGGGATTATTAATTTGCATTACAAAGAGATGAATTGAAATAACCAGTGGATATCTTCCATATTTCCAATCATTTTAAGATGAAAGATCTGTCACATAATTAATTCATATAACATGTAGTTTTAGGAAAATTCTTGTGAGCTCCACTCTTGTCATAAGATTTCGTATGAAGAGAACAGAAAGTTTCAAATTAATTCTGGTTATTCTTCTTTTAACTCAGGAGGTTCTCTGAAGACCGAGAAGGAGGCTGATTCAGAATCTATACAAGCAAGATGGTGCTCTATGAATGATATTTCCAATTTAAGATTAAGGTTAGTGTACCGGTACTTCTTGTTTGCAGCTTCTGTCAGTGGCAGTCATAGATTTGATTCCACATATTTTTTGTAAATCATAATTGTCTGTTCATAAGCGTGATTGAGTAGAATGACTGAATGTGCAGCATGAGTACATGCCTCCGTTGATAATGCCTGGGGAAATCATTAAATCTGAATACAAACGTTTTCATTGTTTGTCATACTACAGAAAAATCATTAAATCTGAATACAAACATGTTTTCATTGTTCATTTGTCATACTACAGAGCAGGGGATATTCTACCAGTCATTGAGCTTACCCAGTTGTATTACCAAAGTTCTCCTACAGATAGACACCCGTGTATCATGCCAGCACTCAATCCTCATAAACATATGTGTATGAGAATTATCCTTGTCAGACAGAGACAGTAAGTACTTCTTTTCAATCCCCTCTGCCCTCCCCTCTCCCTTTCCCTCTGCCCTCCCCTCTCCTTTCCCCCCTCCCTTCTCCTTCCCCCCCCCTCCCCTCCCCTCTCACTCTCCCTTTCTCTTTCCCTCTCCCCTCCCCTCTCCCCATTCCCTCTCCCTCCTTACTCTCCTCCCATCTCCCCCCATCCTCCAACTCCTTACTCCTCTTACCCTCCCCTCACTCTTCCCCTCCGCTTCTACACCCTTCAACTGTTATCCTATAACATCAACGTACACATGCTTCAGAAAGAAACTTACATGTACTAATTCATCCACCATTGTTTATTGGTTCTGCATGCCTTAATGAGAATGAACTCTTTATGAACCATGTTGATATTACGTATCATAGAAATCTTAAGTTTGGGATGATTGGTCATGGGTATCCAGTGTGAATCCTATTCTTATATTGGCCAGTAATCAGCTTTAATTACTCACTCATCTACATCAGGTGGACTCAATGCTATTTGAATTCTTTTCTTCTTATAATCTAAAGATATATTTATATACATGTACATGTACCTCCAAAAGAAAGAAAGGAAGTAAAAAAGAAAGAAAGATGAAATAAAGAAATAAAAGAATAAAAGAAAGCAAATAAATAAAGAAAGAAAAAGAATGAAAGTAAAAGAATGAAAGAAAAGGAAAGGAAAGAAAGGTAGAAAGATAGATAGAAGGAAAGAAAGAAAGAAAGAAAAGGAATTGATTACATATGTTTTGTGATACTGAGTCCAGAGCATGGTTATGTATGACTTACTGCAAACAAGAGAATTTTTGTTTGTGTGAGCAAGCACTTTATACCATGCTCCTCCCATTTTGTTGGCATTGTTTCCAAAGGGTACATGCACTTTGGGAGATCTTTATTTAGATTAGAGTTCAATGTATGCACAATATTTGCATCAACTCTGATAGAAGTAGGTAATCAATATTGAGAAATGAACATGCATGATTTTTAAAGATATACTATTTACTTTGAGATGAATGTTTTTTAGTAGAGTTGATCCTAATATAACAAGATGACCTGGGGGTGTTTCACAAAGACTAAGATTGACTAAAATCGCACTTAACTATGGCTGGCCATTCATGCCACTGTTTTCTTTCGCTATGGATCTCTCAAAGGATTTGCAAATCATGGTAACAAATCTGCAGAATTGACAACTTTTTTTTATAGCTCATTGATGAAGAAAGCAAAAATGTAAATTCTTCAAATTTGTGACAATGATTTGCACATTCCTTGAGAGACAGGTGGTGGCTTGAATGGCCTGCCATAGTTAAGAACGATTTGAGTCAATCTTAGTCTTTGTGAAACACCCCCAGGTTATTGAGGGTTTAGGAAGATTTTTCAGGTCTAATGCCACATGAAATATTGACATGGTGGTACTGTGTTCACAATAACAGTAGTTTTGTTTTTGTCACCATTGTTTTCTTCATACTTAGTACAAATTCCATTTGGGGCCTGGGGGGAATATAGGAGGATAATTTTTTTTTTTTTTTTTTTTTTATTAGTTTGGTTGATGTCAACCTCCCTGGAGACATTTTGAAATATAGACTTTGAGAATGCATTATGTTAAATTTTTCCATTTATTTATTCAAGAGACTTATAGTGATAACTTTTATTTGGTTGACAAGCAAGTGTGTTTATGTTGTGCTTCTTGCTTGTCTTGGTTTTCTTTGTTTCTTTGTTTGTTTTTTCTTTGTTTCTTTGTTTGTTTTTAACAAAGAGATGAAGGCAATGCTGTAGTTGAAAAAGATACAAGAGCCTGATAGATTAGTTTAATACAGATGGAGGTTTAACAAATTACAAAAGTTTTAAAGCCTGTAGAAAATAAGTGCTTTATTGGAGTGAGCTGTTTTATGTTTCATTGTGAAGGGCATCACTAAAGGAGTTAAAACCTGATGTAAATGGATTGCCTTGTCATGTACAAATATCAGAATCCATAATGCGCTTTCAGATATGAGGCAGCTTTGTGGTGCCATTTTGTGTGCACACATTTTTCATGTTCAGATATGAAGCGACTCTGTGTCGCCACTTATGCTAATGAATGCGCATTAACGCATCAACTCCCAAATAAGAGAGCATATTGTCAAAACTTGCGCAAACAATCTCATGGCAACAATTTTTGCGCTTACTTTTTAGAAATTTGATTGGTGCGTATTTTTTTGGTAGCCAGGCAGCAAACCAAAATGTGTCCTTCCTCGGTGACATTTTTTTGTTGCCCTATAACCCATAGACCTGTACACAAAAAAATGTGTGCACACAAAGTGGCGACACAAAGTCGCCTCATATCTGAAAGTGCCTTTAGTGTTACAGGCAGGCAAAATGCTTACACTGATGGAATCAGGCTAGTTGTCACATATGTATGTTTTTATGCCTCCGCCCACTAAAAGTGGGTGCCGGAGGCATTATGTTTTCAGGTCGTCTGTCCATCCGTCCTGTTTTCGTTCTCGCGATAACTTAAGAACCGTTTGACAGATCAACTTCAAACTTGGCTCATGTATGCATATGGCAGGGACAATGATCTGATTAGATTTTGGGGTCTCAAGGGCAAAGGTCCAATGTCATAGAGGTCATTATGTACATAGAAACAGTTCATTCTCGCGATAACTCAACAACCATTTGAGAGATCAACTTCAAACTCGGCTCAATTATGCATATGGGAGGGACAATGATCTGATTAGATTTTGGAGTCTCACGGTCCAAGTTCAAAGGTCATAGAGGTCATTATGTACATAGAAACGGTTCATTCTCGCGATAACTCAACAACCATTTGAGAGATCAACTTCAAACTTGGCTCATGTATGCATATGGCAGGGACAATGATCTGATTAGATTTTGGGGTCTCAAGGGCAAAGGTCCAATGTCATAGAGGTCATTATGTACATAGAAACGGTTCGTTCTCGCGTTATAACTCAACAACCATTTGACAGATCAACTTCAAACGTGGCTCATGTATGCATATGGGAGGGACAATGATCTGATTAGATTTTGGAGTCTCACGGTCCAAGTTCAAAGGTCATAGAGGTCATTATGTACATAGAAACGGTTCATTCTCGCGATAACTCAACAACCATTTGACAGATCAACTTCAAACTCGGCTCAATTATGCATATGGGAGGGACAATGATCTAATTAGATTTTGGGGTCCCAAGGTCAAAGGTCATAGAGGTCATTATGTACGTAGAAATGGTTCGTTCTCGCGATAACAACCATTTGACAGATCAACTTCAAACTCGGCTCAATTATGCATATGGGAGGGACGATGATCTAATTAGATTTTGGGGTCCCAAGGTCAAAGGTCAAGGTGTCATTGTATATATGAAAATAGGAAAAAAAATCAACATGAATGTGCCATATATTTCCGATCTGTCAATGGCGGAGGCATAAATTTCGACTGCGCGTGGTCAAGGATTCATCTAATTTCACTTTGTAGTAATTCATTTTGATGACATGACAAGGAATGAAAAATTATGTATCTGTATGTTTATACATGTATTTTCCGCTAGGAGTTCATTTGATGTACTACTGTGTACTGAGGGTTCACCTCATTTTCCTATAGTAAGAGATGGGTGGCAGGCAGAGGACTCCTTAAATAGACTAGAAAAGGTGAGCTATGAATGCTTAAATGAAGCACACTCCCCCCCCCCCCCACCCCACACACACACATGCAAAAAGCATGTTGAATCTCAGCAGCATATCAGTTTTAACACTCAACACATATAGTATTTGTTCATGTACCTATACCACATGATACACTAGTGATATAGGCAGGCACCCAATGAAGAATGATCCACTGTATTACAGAATCAACCTATTAGATTTTCTCTTAGATGTACAGAGTGCAGTCAGTCCAGAATTCTTACTAGATTTTTAAAGAAATCGTTTTGCTATGCTACTGTATGCTTTAATGGTATTTTCTCTTGAACTTGTTTTTACATATTTAAATTTACATATTTAAATCCCTTGTACAGTTTTGGTAGCACAATGAGAATTGGCATGAAACTGATTAAATATAGTCTCACATCATCCGCCCTGCATAAAAGATATGTGTGAGATCATGTGATATTTTTCATTCATGATTTTTGGTGAATTTTAATGTAAATGACTGAAAGGAATGCAATAGAACATTTTGTCGCTGATTTTACGAACCGTCATAAACCTCAGTTGAACGCGAAAATAAACTTTCGAGAATATCATGTTTATAAAGTTTGGGCGGTCTGCCGACGTTCATTTTCGCCACAGGGTATTCATGTTCATAACTAGTGCATGCAATTTAGCACTGTATTTGCATGACTCTTATACAGTATACAATACAAAAGAAGAAAATCATGATATTATTTACATGCTATGATTTATGTCTCTAGTCAATGCATATTTGAAGAGATGGTGCAAAATTGACCGCAAGAAAATATACATTATGAAAAAAGATCATGATATTGTTATGCACGCTATGATTTATGTCTCTAGTCAATGCATATTTGAAGAGATGGTGCAAAATTGACCACAAGAAAATAAACGTTATGAAAGAAAATCATGATATTGTATACATGCTATGATTTATGTCTCTAGTCAATGCATATAATTGAAGAGATGGTGCAAATGACCACAAGAAAATATACATTATGAAAGGAAATTTATAAAGATAAAAAGCATATGAATTAAGAAAGGGAAATGTAAGGAAATTTTCACTCTGTTAATTCATATGCCTTTCGGCCATCCGATAAATATGATTTTTATTCGGCTACTTAATATAGACAAAATAAGCTCATAGAAGTGGAAGAAGATATAAACCTGAGAAACATATAAAAAACAAATAGGAAAAAAAAGTCACATGTGCTAAATTGGATGCACAAATTGTATAATTGGATGCCCTATGGCGACATTGAATGCTCTAACTTAGCTCGAGGGGGTTTCACTGGCGAACTCGGTTGCACTATGAACGAATTCGTATGATGGTGCAAATGACCACAAGAAAATATACATTATGAAAGGAAATTTATAAAGATAAAAAAGAGCATATGAATTAAGAAAGGGAAATGTAAGGAAATTTTCCCTCTGTTAATTCATATGCCTTTGGGCCATCCGATAAATATGATTTTTATTCGGCGACTTTATATAGACAAAATAAGCTCATAGAAGTGGAAGAAGATATAAACCTGAGAAACATATAAAAAACAAATAGGAAAAAAAAAGTCACATGTGCTAAATTGGATGCACAAATTGTATAATTGGATGCCCTATGGCGAAATTGAATGCTCTAACTTAGCGCGAGGGGGTTTCACTGGCGAACTTGGTTGCACTATGAACGAATTTGTATGCCCATTGGCGAATTTGGTTGCCCTAAAGCGATTATGACTGCCAGTTGGCCATTTTGGCTGCACTATAGCGAATATGAATGCCGAAAGGTGATTTTGGTTGCCCTATCCGCGAAATTGAATGACCTATTTATACTTTCTCATGCACTATGTGCGAAATTGAATGACCTATCTTAATTCTTGCATGCACTAAGTGCAAAATTGGACGGGAAAACCTATACTACTACTACTACTACTACTACTACTACTACTACTACTACTACTACTACTACTACTACTACCACTACTACTACCACTACTACTACTACTACTACTACTACTACTACTACTACCACTACTACTACCACTACTACTACTACTACCACTACTACCACTACTACCACTACTACCACTACTACTACTACCACTACTACTACTATACTTCTGTTGTTGTTATCATTATCATTAGGTAGTCGCAGTATATGCAATCCTAATCATCATTACCGTAAGGTTGTCGTAAGTCCCTTTTGCCCTAAACCCAACGGACTGTACATGCCGGTACATGCACTCATGTTACACGCATACGATTTGTGATTTTACGAAGCGTCATAAACCCGCGCGCATGCATTTTATGATGACGTCACAATGCTTTAGGTCACTTCACAAAATTGCTCGAGACGATATGACGTTTTGATCAAATTTTTAATTGTTGATTATTCTTGAAATAATTAAAATTTTGGTCTAAAATCTAGTCAGTGGATAGAGTTAAGGACAAGCTTTCAGAATATACAGAAAACTGAATTTTGAAAAATTTGACCGATAAAATGAGGTTTATGCCGGTTTGTAAAATCAGTGACGATATATACTCTGTCTTGTGCTATGACTCCCTGCACAACATTCACAGCGCTTCATTGTGCTTGTCACACAATAGAATTCCTGTTGGTTTTACACGTTTGCAGGCACTGTGTGATACACATCAACGTTTTTTGGGAGGGACCCGAAAACTAAGTTTTGACATTCTGATTATAAAATACACCCCTTTAAATGAGTTTTTATGTCATATCTTTCACATCATAATAGTAATAGGATACAATCTTTCATATTATCTGGCCATGAATTCAATAGTGAAAGTTACTTTTTTAGATTTTCCTAAACTATACACTTATCTTTATTTGATTGCTTCATTCATAGTTTGCAGGTATCTATAACTTACTCTCTCTTAAAGGCATTGGTTAACATTGTTATGATTTAAAAAAATCTTGTTTTGTTACTTGAAAATGGGATAAACATAAGGGTTATAGTGTAAAAATACCAGTCTGAAAGTTTCAAAGTATAATATCCACAGGAAGTATTTTTAAATATAAAAAATGTGAACCAATGTTTAAAAAATATACGAGGGTCGGTTGCACAGAATAGACATAAGGAGTGCGCATGCGCGCATGACTCACCTTACCGTACTGTGTGTATTGGCGTATCACGCGGCGGGAGGCACATAACGGCATTTTCAAATTCAAGCAAAGTAGCCCTCTTAGTGATTGTCTCGTGAGACGAAGGATAATAAAATTGCCGTTTGCGTCTAACTTACACTTTTTCATTCCAAATTATGGTTGGTTTCAGGGTTTTTGAGTACAAATACAAGTACTCATACACATGTTTCATCTTAGTTTGAGAATTTTTTAAATCAGCTACTCACAAAGTTAGCCAATGCCTTTAATGCAATTCTTAATGTTTCTTTATGATATGAATAAAAGTATTTCCTCATTGTTTTTATTGCCTGTAAGACCTGAAGACACCTGACTGATTTCTGTTTTACTCCATCTTTCTCACAGGAGGCATTCAAAGGGAAGAACATGTATGGCTCTCATTACATTGTATGTATAGAGCATGTAGGTAGTCCTCATGGCTCAGCTGATGGTGTCTGTCTCAATCTCCTTACTATGACTGAAGTAGATAGAGAAATCAACAATCCACACTACATCTGGCATCCCATATCAAGTAATGATCTTAAGAGACAACTCGTCAGTAGAACCAAAGGTGGTATGAGTCTAATATGTCCATAATTCATAGATACTATTGTTGAAACAGTCCTCCGTCTTATTTCTGTCCTTTCATGTGTATTGAAGGTTGAAGAGAAATCAAATACTTATGAGTCAGTGTAAAGAGTACAGTCAAACCTGTCTTAGTGGCCACCTCATTGCAGCATCCACCTTCCTACAGTGGCCACTAAAATTGATTCCTGTGGAGATGTGTTTAAGAACCTGTCTATAGCAGCCACTGTCTATAAAAGCTACATTTTTGTTTCCCATGGGTGGCCACTATAGACAGATTTTACTGTATGTTTATTATGAATGTTCATGACTTCATGCTAGCATATTCCCTCATATAGCAATACATGTGTATTAGTGGTGATAGTGAATATACATGTACACTACAAAGAGTATTGTTATCATTCATACAAAATCTTTGTTGAATGTGCATCAATGATATTACTGCATGTTTCATCCTGTAACTTCAGTTTTTTTTTTTTTTTTTGCTTTTTTTTATTTGGGATTCCACTTCTGATTATATGATTGCACATGCCATACTCTAAACAGATTGAGAGCAACTATCTGTCGAATTTAACTTCAAATGAAATATTTAATTGTGTCAAAATCTTATAAAGATTTGTGAGCTTAATTTTGTTAATTTGATGAAATTGTGAAAAAAAAACATGGAAAAGAGTATGAAGTGGGTGCACTCTGCTGAACATGAGCCAACAAAACTGCAATGTGGTGTCACAGTATTGCATGTTGAATAAAAATCGCCCTGTTTTCATATTACCTGTTACCATGTCATGAACAGACCATCATGAACAGACCATGCAGTATGTCATACCTCATCAAAGCACCAACCTATGCATATTGTAGCGATATATATTTTACGATACCCAATCATATTGCCAATTAGATATGCATCCATCTCAGCCCAGTTTATTTATATAGTTCATATATGTATATTCCTTTCATACTGTCATAGTTTTAATGGATAGTGAATAAAATAAAGGCCTAAAAAAATGGCCTTTGAAAATTCTGGCAATAGAAATATTATGAATGAATGAAATCTTGTCCCAGTATGCTACTGAGAATAATTTTTTTTTGTTGTTTTTGTTTTTTTGTCTCGCCCACCAGAGGTGAAGGCGAGACTAAGGGATCCAAATGGCGTCCGTCCGTCTGTCATCCGTTGTCCGTCACAAATATTAAAGTTTACCTGCAAGACTCTCTTATGACGCATAACTTGGCAACTGTTGCTGCAATGGCAACCAAACTTGGATGATAGATGCACTTGGGGTACATTCGTGTTATGATGCCTTTGGAGGTCACATGGTAAGGTCAAAGGTCATTTCAGGTCAAACGTTAAAGTTTACCTGCAAGACTCTCTTATGACAGATAACTTTGCAACCGTCCCTCACTTTTCAACCAAACTTGGGTTATAGATGCCGTAAGGGGACCTGCATGTAATGGTGCTGTCGGAGGTCACGTGATAAGGTCAAAGGTCATTTGAGGTCATATGTTAAAGTTTACCTGCAAGACTCTCTTATGACACATAGGAGAGGTCCCCCTGAACTTGGGGGACCTGCATGTAATGCTGCCATTGAGCTTTGGATACAATTCTGTTGCATGGCAAGTGGGCGAGACACAATATCGCTAATGCCTTGGTTTTTTTGTAAATGAATTGAATATTGCCTGGTTGAGTGTAATGAGAAAGAATTAATTGTAAAATTTTTAAGTCAATGTATTGCTAATTCTTTTCCAAGCATATTTTGAAAGACAATGTTCTTTTTGTCAAATCTGAAATATATCAAATATCCAATAGAGTCTGGGACCTTTACCAACAATGTATGTTAGCTTTAATGAATATTATACAACTCACTGCAAGATCCTAATGAAGTGATTGGTTGAGCACAGTCATGTGTAATTCTTTTTTTTTTTAGTCGGTCACACGTTTTTCATTTAAAAAGTGTGCAATAGTGTATAGTCCTATCCAATAATTTTTAGGTACGCAAGCAGGCAGCATTGTGAGTAGAGCTACCGGTAAGTGTGCTTATGCTATACGCATGTGCAAGGAGTTATCACAGACCTCCTTGGTATGTGTGAGTTTATAAACATGTAGCATGCACATTGGTTTATTTAGAGGTTATTGTGCTTAAACTTTTTGTGCACGCTGAAGTAAGCCTGCCAAACTTATGATTTACTAATCATCGATGATGTGAACCAATCACTGTAAGACTATTTGCAATCAAGTAACAATGATCTAGGAGTTGTGTTGTATAAAGCAAATGATACATGTCTTCATTCCTTTATTATACTGTCTCTGCTCTTGTGTATATGGAGCTATCATATGAAATCTGATGGCTTTTTTCAAAAGCTAAGCACATGGCCCCAACCCAAGTGCTGATAGATTAAGGTGTGTTCAGATATGATGCGACTTTGTGCCGCCACATTTTTTGTGTACAGGTCTATGGGGTATGGGGCTAAAAAAAAAAATTCACACATTTTGGTTTGCTGCCTGGCTGCAAAAACATGCGCACCAATCAAATTCCTAAAAAGTTAGCGCAAAATATGTTGTCATGAGATTGTCTGCGCAAGTTTTGACAAGGCTCTCTTTTATTTGAGAGTTAATGCGCATTCATTAGCATAAGTGGCAGCACAAAGTCGCATCATATCTGAACACAACAAATGTGCCACCATCATAATTATTTGAATGCACCTTTAGATTGTATTATGAAGTCATTCTCATGCACCAGATGTATATTATGTTGGAATGAATGAATTTTTATTAAAATAAAATTTGTAAGTTTTTATGTATGATATGTTACTATTAATGTCTTGAGATGTAGAGGTACTGAAAAAATATTTGCTGCCATTAACCATGAACCAAATAAATACAAACCAGTGAAAAGTCTTTCCTGTGTCTATACATGTAAAAAATATATAGTTTTAAGTAAGTTGGTGCTGTATATTTAGATATGTTGATGTAGCTGTATACTTATACCAGTACTCATATGAATGAATTGTACAAAGTTGTTGATTTAGATTTATGCCAGATTGTTTTGTTGAGACAATGATACATCAGGGAATTTGAGATGAAATTGTTTCGTTGTGTTGATAGCGGTTGTCATCAAAGTGAGATATTTATGTATATTAATGGTTAGTTTATTTATTATATTTTCTGAACCATCATAATACTGAGCAACAAATATAAGCATCCCTACACAGTCTTTGCGTTATATGCTATTGTTTAGCAATTTTCTTTTTTATTTAAGAATGTTGCCTCTTTTTCTATCAAAATTTTTTTTGTCTCTACCTGTATCAACAATCTCTGATGTTGTTCTTATTATTCCTGTTATTTATTATTGCTACTTGCCCCTATCTGAAGGTCATTGATATAATTCTGGTCTATGGTTCTGTGGAACAGCAGTTTAGTATCAAAGGAGGATATACAACAATGATTTTCATAAATACTCCCACCGTAAGCATAAATGATTTTTAGCTTTTATAACTGTTACTTACTAACTATTACCACGCTTCCCATAAGGCCCAAAGCGCTTACAATTTCATATATGTGTAATAAGAAAAAAAAAATCTTACAAAGTTCGAAAAATGCAAAAAAGATGTGTTTTTAAGACTACATGTGTAATACATAATTTTTCTCATTTATGAAGAAATATCGGTGCAATTTTGTCCGTAGATTGTTTATGCAATTACAGGCCATATATTAAAAAAAGCTCCCACTCCTCATTTCTGTACCAAAAAATTCATTTTGCACAAACTTCCCATAGTAAAAGGCTAGATGTTTTATGGCATAATTGACATTCCCATGTTAGTGACCTGTTTTCATGGTTACTAGTATTTTCTACTGATTTGTTCCCAAAAATGTTCCTTGCTTGTGAGAGGACTCTGCTGCTTGGAGCTCTTCACTACATGTATTTATTATTTACTTTAATATATGCATTGTAGATAACTTAAGGCAGATACTCTTCTATTTTAGCTTATACTGATATATGGTTTTATATGACACCTGAATAGATCCCTGTCATTTGATTGGTTGTTTGATATTGATCATTTGTCCCATTGCACTATGACGTCACCATTCGTGCAATTGTGGCTCCATTTACCGTGCAATCTTGGATCCATACGATTTGCTCCATTGAACGCTTGCGCCCGGCACACTACGTACATGTACGTAAAACGCTTGCGTTTGCAATGTGCATCAATGTGCATCACGAACAGCGCGCTAGCGTATAGCACTGTTGATATATTGCGATTTGATCTATATTTAGGTGTCATATAAAACAAATGATGAATGTTTTTTCATTCGTGCAATGGACAGAATATTTCATTCGGTGAAAGATGAAATTATTGATTCATTCAACTCGGCTGCGCCTCGTTGAATGGATCAATAATTTCATCTTTCACCGAATGAAATATTCTGTCCATTGCACTCATAAACATTCATTATCTGTATAATATTGTTTCTACAAGAGAGCAATATGTAATGCTCCATTGATAGTGGTGTAGTTTATTGAATGGTATTAAGTCAACAGTACTAGAATTTAATTGCCACATTATTATTTATGAGCCCAATGATATTTTTATTCCGTATATTTTTAGAAAATGATTTGAAACCCTGCATTGCGTGCACCAGGCAGTAATGAGCAAGATATTATATTTGAAGAAAGTTGCAGACAACATGGTGAACAGAGGACTGTTAATTAATATCCATATCAAATGTGAGATGCTAAAGCTAAAATGATTTATGAAAGAGTTTGCTTTTGGTTTTGTTTTTATTGGTCTAGATAAAATTACAGAGGTAATGAAAGCTGAGCTTCTTGCTTCGCATATTTAGCGGTAAAATTATACAGTTCCTAGGAATTTATTTTGCTTATCGCACCATTGCCCATAAACTTCATTCATTTCAAATGTTATTTTGGAGGAAATCATATGTAGAGAATATTAAAAGGATTAGAATCCTAATGGAATCTTTCTTGTTTTGTCTTTTGTCTTCCAGTTGATGCCCACAATCAGTGAGTTGATTATTATGTCTCCCATTTATTAAAGGAGAACGAAACCCAAAACACTTTAGCTGATAGTCTTGTTGCAAATTGTGAGTTAAATCTGTCTATAAATTACTCCTATTTGATTACTTAGAAATGAAAAAAGATCTCTTTAGAAGGTGCAATATCTTGTTGATTTTATGCCAGTCAATGGATATCTTCATCTATGACATCACAGATTAATCAGAATGGCTCGCAAGAAAAGTACCTACACCCTTAGAGAGATCCTTTTCCTTTCTAAGTAATCAAATAGGAGTAATTTAAAGATAGCTTTTAACTGGCTCACAATTTGCACATTTTCATGACAAGTCCTGTCACACACCTCTCATTTTTTTTTCTCTTTAGCTCTCATTTCTGTTATCAACTCTACCACCACCTCAATTGCCAACAATCTTGACTACTTTACAACTTGGCTACAGAAAAAAACTTGAACTCACAAGTTTGAATGAATATCCATTTACAGGAGAACGAAACCAAAAACTTTAGGTGATAGTCTTTATCAGCTAAAGTTTTTGGTTTCGTTCTCCCCCGAACCCCCCCCCCCCCCCAGTTACGGGCCTGCGGTTTACTTGTTTGGGGTATCAAAACCACTCCTACTTCAATCCTTGCTTAAGGTGCTTTTCAGCAAGTGATGTACGCAGATGATGTACAGGCCTCAGTCATTTTATCCTCCGACAACTCGATCGCATCTGGAGCTAACAGCCACGACAGTTACTGCCCCAACCATGCCAACTGTCACTGCTTTCCAGGTAGCCCCGGGACGCTGCCACTCCGTGGCAGCGTCCTGAAAGGAGTCACTGCTTCTCGGTGGAGCTCTCCTCTGCCACAGTGAAAACTCCTACTAATAACATTTTCTTAAGTGAATAAGATTTTGATAAAATATATATACAATGCTACTATCTTAAATATGCTGGTCGGAAATTCTATTCACCTCAAATATGTCTAGAATCCATCAAATTTCCCTTTTTGCACGTAGTGGCGTAACAGCCGGGGGGGGGGGGGGGTGGCCGGGGGGCGTAATGCCCCCGAAGGATTTCAGCGGGAAATTCCACCAAACCACCGGGAAAAATGAAAGGAAGGGAAAGGAAGAAAAATTAGGAGGAGAGAAAGGGAAAGAAAGAAGAAAAGGGAGAAAGAAGAAAGAAAGGGAAACAAAAGAAATGAGGGAGAATTTAGTACCAAAACCCTGGAGCTTCCGGGGCTCCACTCCCTGGACCCCCGCCGGGGCTTTGCCTCTGGACCCCCACCAGGGGTCCTAAGGCGGGCCCCTGGGCCCCACTCGGTGACAGAAGCTACTCGCGGTGCTGGCTTAAGCCCGCATATTCTAGACACCCGCGTGGCCAATTAGGGGGGCTATGGGGGCGGTCGCCCCCTCCAAAACGCCAACAAAAAAGAAAGAAGAAATAAAAAAAATAGAAGGAAAAACAGCGTGAGCGAGAAAAGAAAAAGGTAAGAGAACGTGAGAAGAGCGGGAGCAGACAAGGAACAATTCAAGAAACGTCGGAGCTTCCCCCGCACCCTCCCCCCTAGGGGAGTGATTCGCACGCTTCGCGTTCTCACTACCGCCCTCCTTAAAATGAAATCCTAGCTATGCCAGTGCTGTTTTAATTACTCGCGCTCCGTCTCGCGCTGAATATAGTAAATGAAATTCTACATAGTTGTCTGCACCATCACCTACTGTCACCGCACATCTCATCCCAGTTTAGCTTGGAAAGAGCTGCTTAAGGGATTATCTCGTCAATCATGAGTCATACTCCTTCCACTTTATGGTGCTTCCTTTCAGCTCTGATAAAATGTTCCCCCTTTTCAACTAGCAAGTGCGCCCCACCCTGGCCCTCGCCTCTTCATAATATAATCTTTTCTGATAACTCAATTTTAGTTATGACGTCATCACTTGCGGAGACAACGTGCAACTGAATAGACCGAATGTGAACTGAACTGGGATTCTCCACTGAATATTCCCAGTATCAAGTAAGTGTATTTATTCAATTCTGTACTGATGCCCATTTTGTGATTAAGGTTATTCTAGCAGTGCAGCTTATTGTCATACTTGTGTAGCTATTTCAGATATTTTTGGGGTCTAAATCATTGTGATTGTGCCGAAAATTGTCTCTTCAGTCCCGTACCATTGTTTTTGGCGTTAGCAAAGAGTACAAATAGGGAGTTCGTTATGTTTGCGACTCTTATAACTTTATTAGAATTAGGCCTAGATTGACTTAAAACTCATCGGCATATGTTATAAAAGTTAGTAGTGTACTGTAATTATTATTCTGTGGCATTCCTTGTCATGTTCGTTGCTAAAAAGAGTGACAGAATTCAGAAGCCACTTTGAAATTGCATAGACTTAAAAATTTTCAGGAAGATTAACGTTACTTAAAGTTAACATAATAATATTAACTTAAGATTTTTTTTTTCTTTTTTTAATTGGGTGTTCAGCACTTAGTCATACTTATACTATAGTGGTATAAATGGCAGCATAAGTTTGATAGGCCCTGCAACTCCTCACTGTGGGACTCATTTCCCAGATCTAAGTAAGTGCAATTGCTTGTTTCAACGTTGTTTATCATTTTTTATTTTTTTATGTTTACAAGTGTCCTCTAGTCTTGCTGATTTAACTCAAGCTGAGTAAGGCTTTTAACTCCAGCCAAGCAATGCTTTTAACTTCACTCGACAGTCTTAAGAGGTTGCCCCAAGTAACCTCACAGAGTGGAATGTAGAGTCTGTATATTATGTTGGCGATCAATAGGCAAATGGTGTTCCTGGACTCTTCCACAAACTTCCTAAAGAGAAGATTACTGTTCCAAAACAACAAAATTTTCACATGATCAATGTGATTCAGATCCACTGAAAGGAATGGTATGGTAATAAGATATTTCAATCTTCCTACTCTGCAAAAAGAAAATATTTTCCCAGAATTTTGCTGAATATTGTGATTTGTATTTCTTTGACTTAGAGGTTGACTGCCACAGAATCTATACACCACAAAATATTAATTTTCCCCTGTGTGCCCATTACAGCCAGGCTCTGGTGTAGTGTACATGAGTGTTTAAGGCACATCTTCCAGACTGCATAGATAGGTTTGAAAAAAAACGAACAAAAAATAATTTGCATGAGCTCTTTTTATCTCATCCAGAATAACATGGCTAAGAGTTTACGGAGCAAGAGTAGGCGTAAGCTGAAAGCTATCAAACGAAAGAAGAATGCCCCTAAGGAGCTGATCAGACTGAAGAAGTGCTTGAAGCTTGAGGGATATGATAAGGAGGATCCATCCAAGAGGAGATATCAATGTAAGCACGTACTGAAGAGAGGTTGTTCTTTCTTTATTGTGAAAAATATATCCAAAGCAGTTTTATTAAGTTTTATTATTGATAGTCAGTAAACCTCATAGCTCTTCTGAATGAATTGGAATGTTTGATACATGAAGATTGTGACTCTGTGAGATACACAGTAGTCCAGAGTGATGCAGCTAACAAGGGAGAGAAAGCTAGGTGGTAAACTAGGAGTTGATACTTTAACTGAAAATGCTGTATCAACATTCCAATCGTAAGTCTGTTGTATCATTGATGTGTAAGAATATACCAGAAGATCATGTAGCACAATTTCTCTTTCTTCAGATTAGTTTTGATACATTTGGAGGTAAACAGGAAAAGAAACTATTCAAGATAATTTCCTGGATAACTACTGACATGATATCATAACTGGCTTGTTATTCATGTTTGTCATTAGTTGATGATATACGAGAGCTAATCAACAAACCTGATGTAAACCAAGCCACAGGGAAGGATTATGATGTCAGGTTCTTACCAGGCTCTGATGTAAAGATGGACATAGAGGGAAAGAAGAAAAGAAGAAAGAAGAGAGGAGAAGAGAGTGATGATGAAGATGAAGAGATGGCTGATGCTGCTGTTCAAGAAGATACTACTGAAGGTAACAAAACTTATATTAAGCTTTAAAGAGAAAGATGTCACGAAAATAAAACAATTTTTCTTTTTTCCTGCAATAATATTTCATTACAGCTTTAAAAAATCTCATTTTGTTACTTGAAAATGGGATAAGCATTAGCGTTATAGTGTAAAAATACCAGTCTGAAATTTTCAGAGTATAATATCCACAGGAAGTATTTTTAAATACTAGAAATGTTTGAAAAATATACGAGGGTCGGTTGCACAGACCTAAAGTAAGGAGTGCGCATGCGCACATGACTCAACAGACTGCACTGTGTGTATTGACGTATCACGCGGCGGAAGACAAGTAACAGTATTTTTGAATTTGTGCAAACGGTCCTCTTAGTTCATTGTCTCTCGAGACGAAAGCTAATAAAATCGCAGTTTGCATCTAACTTACAGCCTTTCATTCCAAATTATGGTTGGTTTCATGGTTTTTTAGTACAAATACAAGTACTCATGCACATTTTTCATCTTAGTTTGAGAATTTTTTAATCAGCTGCTCACAAAGTTAGCCAATGCCTTTAAGAGTGGGCCGGGGTATATTTCACAAGATAGTTTTTGTAGTGAAGACTGTAATGAACTAAGACACTGATATTTTTTCAACTATCAACAGTACAGATTTTCTTTGAATTGATATGCTCTGAAATTTCTGTGATAGCTGATATAGCGATTCTGCAATGAATAGAAAAGTTCAAAACATTAAATAAGCTTTAAGTGTCATTTTTATGATTTTTTTTTTTATAAAACTCATGTTGGCGGTGTTAGTGTCTGCATTCAGGGTAACATGACTTTTTTAACAAGCTGATTGGATTGAAAGCAGCACAATCAGTAAAATAGTCACACAGGTTGGTTTAAATTTGGAACAAATTTGTGAAGACAATAATCATTTTTTTTAATTTTGGAAATCATTAGATTACTGCTATAAATGTATGAGCCAGAGGAGGTTGAATTGGTGTATTGGTTACCTGAACTGAATATGGAATTTGATATATAACAATAATTGTTTTTATTTCTTCTGTTTTTTAAACAGGCATGGCTGTGGATGTCAAGTGGAATACAAAGAAGCTTCAGAATGAACATGGTAATTACCCTGTCTGGATGAATAGTAGACAAATCAAGAAGATGCAAAATAAGAATACTAAAGGGAAAGTCATGAAGAAAGGCAAGAAGAAACTGGCATGGTAGCTGGCCACCTACCACAAAAGACAGTTATTTTGAAAGACTTCTAGTTTGATAAGACTCATATTTTGAAGGACTTGTGATTAAAAGCATAACGAGGATCAGGAAAAAGAGCAATATGTCAACTGAGACTTGTCCTACCTCCAGGAAAAGGGATGACATACTGTTGTCTGATGTGAAGCTTAATCCAAGGTAATTTTGTGAGAATGATTTCGATAAGATGTCTTCATTTCTTGATTCCACTGACTTTATTAAGGTATCAGGTAAGCTTAGGGATTGTTGGAGATGGAAGGTAAGCACTATATAGGTACCAATCATGCAGACGCAAGCTGAAACCCTAATCCTAATCCTAACCCTAATCCTAACCCTAACCCTAACCCTAACCCTAACCCTAACCCTAACCCTAACCCTAACCCTAACCCTAACCCTAACCCTAACCCTAACCCTAACCCTAATCCTAATCCTAATCCTAATCCTATGAATATTTAAGAATATTTATGAGCTTGCGTCTGCAGGATTGGTACCTATTTAGTGCTTACCGAGATGGAACTCTAGAAGCAGCAGCATAATATGTCTTATGATTGTGCACCACACACCACTACTGTACTCAACAAGATGGCAGCATTAAACATGTGGAGAAGCAGTATGTAGAATAAGCTTTGAAAAATCATCCAATCTTGCTCATGGAAAATTGAAAATTCAAACTGGTCTTACACAATGTTAAAATAGGAATAAGTGGACATGGCACACCATGTAATTAGACATCATTATCGGGTAGAATGGGGGCATCTAAGGCAAGCATCCCTGAATATACCCCATGTTTACATATCAATGAAGTCTTTTCTTCAACTAGTAGCCCTTTTCTCTTCAGCCTGTGATTGGTGATGTCTCCTCTAAGAATGTTGAAAAGGATATATGTCATCTCCTATCTTTAATACTCACTTTCCCTTCCTGTCTTTATTGACAAATTCAAGATATACCGGTACTGTAATCATCTCATCGTTATGTACCATACTGATACATGTACATGTATATACATACATTTCTGCCTTACCTTGTCGAAAAGAAGCAAATTTTAGTTATTGGATATTTTCATATGCTCTTCTACCAGGCCAAACGTTATGCATGAACACTCATCCTGCTAAGAGATATGTTAGGCAAGACATCATGGTATTGCATATACATCAATGTAAATGACAAGGTACATTTTGCTCTTTTTGCAGGAAGTGTTGCTTGATTCCTTTTGTCAAAGTAATCCCATGCAATTATGCATAAATCTGATTATGTTGATCTTGGTGAAAGGTACTATTGACTGGAAACAGTGACTTTTAAAGACGCTAGGTCGTGGGCTTTCATGGGGAATTTGACACCATGGGTGCTTAACCAGTAACAGGGTTGTCCATCACTGTGAGTTTTATGACTAACAGACCTTATGTAATGCTCTGTATACTTCACCCTTTCCCCTTACCTTTATCTCACTTTCCCTGGCCCGAGAAGGCTCGAAGCAGGCTGAAGAATGTTTGTAGTGGGGCAGCTTGTTTTGCTCTGCTCCAGAAATGTAGCTCTATTGCAGGTATTTTTCACAAAGCCTGGTGTCAGCAAATTATTATCCACTCCCCATGAAAGCCCCGACCTCGCGTCTTTAAGGGGGATAGTGGCTCCTAATTTGCAGGACACTTAGAGTAACAATACCTTACCAAAATGGTTTAAAGGGTAAGTCCACCCTAGAAGTTTCACTGTTTCAATAAAAGGAAATGAATTTGAACAGCATTTTAAAAAAGAAATGAGCAAAATCGGTCAAAGAATAAGAAAATTACACCCAATTACATTTTCTAGTAAACTACTCTCGGCTCTGCAAATTGGCAACACCCATGACATCATATGCGAGCAGGTCTTCATTCACTTTGTACATGAAATTACACATTTTCTTACCCCATAGTCAAAGTATGTAATGTAAAAAGCAATTCTTCTGAATATACATTGATTATTGGGGTTAGAAAATGTGTAACTTTCAAGAAAATTGAGAAAATGTGAAATTTCATGTACAAGTGAATGGAGACCCGCTCGCATATGATGTCATCAGTGTTGCCAATTTGCAGAGCCGAGAGTAGTTTACTAGAAAATGTAAATGAGTGTAATTTTCTTATTCTGTGAACGATTTTGCTCATTTCTTTTTTTAAATGCTGTTCAAATTTATCTCCTTTAATTGAAACAGTGAAACTTCTAGGGTGGACTTACCCTTTAACACTTTGCTTAATCTCAAATTCAAATTATTGTTTAAGCCTGATACATTTATTCATGATTTCATTTTAGCGCTTCTCATTCCTCAAATGAAATGCATTTTTTCAGGAGTTATTATTCTTCTATTTGTCATTCTTTTAAAGAATATACATTTTTTTTCCCTTCTAACTTTGACAAATGTGATTTGATTACTCACTGATTTCCAAGAACAAATATAATTAAAGAAGTGAATGCTCTAAATTAACTTTTGACAGTTTCTTTTTACTCATCATAACTCATGTGACTCACATTGTTTCTGTACCATTTTCAAAAGTGAAATTTAGAATTTGAAGTTCATGTAGTGTGTCACAAATATTAAGATTCAGCCATTATCTTCATGATTTTGAAAAGATTTTTCCATTACCGGTTTATAGCAGTTATGAGAATATTTTGATAGAGGCGATCATCGGAAATAAAAGAATTTTATTTTCAAGAATCCCATGCCATTGACACTTATACATGTATTTACTTTTATTTGGCTTCTTGAAAAGAAAAACCATACAGTTTCTGATTTGGAGAGAGAGAGGGAGAG
>CM057151.1:60496127-60525876 GCA_029962745.1 Echinometra lucunter | reverse complement strand
TACCAGGCCAAATTATTATTCTTCTATTTGTCATTCTTTTAAAGAATATACATTTTTTTCCCTTCTAACTTTGACGAATGTGATTTGATTACTCACTGATTTCCAAGAACAAATACAATTAAAGAAGTGAATGCTCAAAATTAACTTTTGACAGTTTCTTTTTACTCATCATAACTCATGTGACTCACATGTTTTTCTGTACCATTTTCAAAAGTGAAATAATTATATGTTCATTGTAACTCAGATAATTGTAAACTTCGTAGACTATTTGTTTATGTAATTGCCAATTTCACCTTTTATTTTGTGATGACTTCTTGACACTGTTATGGGGGGGGGGGGGTAAACATGTCCATGCTGTAATATTCTGGTTGAATTCAAATATTACAATTTGATACAGATTAATGTTAGCTTTTTGTGATTTGGATTCAAATAACAGCAAATTTCTACCAAATTCACTGATTTGAGAGAGAGAGAGAGAGAGAGAGAATAATTCTGTGGATTTTTGATCTTCGTGCCTTAAGTGTCAATTGAGGAATTGTGTTATACTGTTCTATACAAGGGAGTCAAGGGACATTTTTGCTTTTACAAGTTGGGAGATGAAGGTGTTGTACTAAGGTACCATTCTGATAGTAGTTTTTTATGCCTCCGCCCACCGTAGGTGGTTGCCAGAGGTATAATGTTTTCGGAACGTCCGTCCGTCCCTCCATCTGTCCGTCTGTCCTGTTTTCGTTCTCGCGATAACTTAAGAACCATTTGACGGATCAACTTCAAACTTGGCTCGTGTATGCATATGGGAGGGACAATGATCTGATTAGAGTTTGGAGTCTCAAGGTCAAAGGTCAAGGTCATAGAGGTAATAATACACATAAAAATGGCTCGTTCTCGCGATAACTTAAGAACCATTTGACAGATTGGCTGTAAACTTTGCTCATGTATGCATATGGGACGGACAATGATCTGATTAGATTTTGGGGTCTCAAGTTCAGAGGTCAAAGGTCATAGAGGTCATTATGTACATAGAAATGGTCCGTTCTCGCGATAACTCAACAACCATTTGACGGAGCAGCTTCATACTTGGCACATGTTTGTATATGGGAGGGACAGTGATGTGATTAGATTTTGGGGTCTCAAGGTTAAAGATCAAAGGTCATAGAGGTCATTATATACATAAAAACTGCTTGTTCTTGCGATAACTTAACAACTCTGTGACGGTTCATCTCCAAACTTGGCTCATGTATGCATATGGAAGTCTAATAATTGTCTCATTAGATTTGGAGGTCACAAGGTCAAAGATGTCATTTTATACATGAAAATAAAAAAATCAACATAAATGTGCCATATATTTCCGATCTGGCAATTGCGGAGGCATAAATTTCGACCGCACGCGGTCCAGGATTCATCTAGTTATAAAAAATTAATCACTTCCTGTTCCAGTGATAGCATAAAAGTTTTACCTAGGAATATCCTCTAAGCCAGGGGAAAGTACTTTGTCCTGTATGAGGGGATTATGTTATATTTATCTGTGCTTAACTTTCCTCTTAAGATTTTGAATAAATAATTATACAAGAATGTGAAAACCAACATGTGATCTGTAAAGACAGCATCATCATCATCATCATTAAAGTACACATTTTCCCTCTAACGAAGGGTCAATGACTCTCGTACCATGATGACACTTCCTCCTCGTCTTCTTGTCTTTCTTTATCGATTCTTTCCATGCAGTCTCTGGTCTTTCTTTCCCCCCTTATTCCATCCACTTTCGGATCCCACGCTCTTTTCACAGGCTCATCATCTTCCGTTCTCAGCACGTCCCATCTATCTCATCCCTGAATCCACTTCTCATCACCACTTCCACCAGTTTCTTCCAGACCAACCTTTCCATGAGCTCACATGTATTCTTTCTATTGCAGTTTCACATCACACATCTTCGTATCTTGATTCTTTCTGTTTTCCTGATTATCCCTTCTTCAAAGGATATTTAGAATTAGAAGTTCATGTAGTGTGTCACAAATATTAAGATTCAGCCAATATCTTCATGATTTTGAAAAGATTTTTCCAGTACCGGTTTATAGCAGTTATGAGAATATTTTGATAGAGGCGATCATCGGAAATAAAAATTTTATTTTCAAGAATCCCATGCTATTGACACTTATACATGTATTTGCTTTTATTTGGCCTCTTGAAAAGAAAAACCATACAGATTCTTATTTTGAGAGAGAGAGAGAGAGAGGGAGAGAGAGAGAGAGAGAGATCTAGTGGCATAGAAATAGGAAGAAGTACATACACTAGAAGAACATATCACATAACCGGTTTACTGGGTAGAGGAATGGAGCTACCATTGAAATATTTTTGTTGGAAAGAGAGAGAGAGTATTACTAAAATAAACCGGGAGAGTACATGGTCGAGGAATAAAGACCGGATAGAAAGCAAAAACGTTGCTGTAAGGTTTCAACGATTGAGATGGAAAGGGGGGGGGGGAGGAGAAAGAGATGGGGAGGGAGCGAGAGAAAGAAAGAAAGTACAAAGGTTGTATGAATAGAGAGGGGGGTGGGAGGAGGAGGGGAGATATTTAGGAGTTACCGTAACTAGAGCATGGCCGTACGCAGCGGGGGGGGGGGCAGGGGGGCAATTGCCCCCCCCCCCAAAAAAAAAAATGAAAATTTGCATTTTTTACTGGAAATTTTCACAAAATCTGCGAAAGGTGTGCACCAAATCCTTCATTTTCACTTTAAAAAAATTCAAAAGCACCCTCGCGATCAGTTTGGTTGCTTCGCTCCCTCACTTCTGAGCTTCTTCAAAAATTTTTACGCATCTTGCCCCCTCCCCCCTAAAAAAAATTTCTGCGTACAGCCCTGAACTAGGATATCCAACATCTTAAGTCATAGGCATAGACAGGCCCTCATACCTGGGGAGGGGGGGGGGGGGATAATTAACCAATTCGTATATATTTTTGTACACACATATATGAGTCCACCTCAAATCTACGCACTTGTCTTGACATTTAAGTTACATCGTTTGTTGTGCTTCCTCTTCGGTAAACATCTTCTACATACCTGTTGAACAAAAATAATTAAGAAAGCTTACCAGAGGCTTGCCCGAAAAAGCAACAACTAACACTATGAACATGGCGGACAAAGAAAGCGGACAAAATAAACAACCTCTCATTCTACCTATCACATTGGTTCTGGTAGTCAACAGAACATCCCTTCACTGCTATTGTCTAAAATATGTGGAACAGGTGTCACATGCATATTCACCTGGAACTACATGATTAAACAAAATAGCTGTGAAGGGATGTTCTGTTGACTACCAAAACTATTGTGAAGGGTAGAATGAGAGGTTGTTTATTTTGTCCGCTTTCTTTGTCCGCCATGTTCATAGTAAGAGGCTTGCCGAAAAAAAAAGCAACAACTAATGTATGCAAACTGGATTCCATCTATTCAGATGCCATAACAGTTGAACTGAATAGTTGGTAACTGGGGGTTCTGGAGAGAAACGCGCATAAATTTTAATAACATTAGTAAACAGGTCTAAATTTTGTCATGCTCACATAATAGTCTAGCTTGGACTCCTGTAACTTTATTTTGGGCTCTGCAAATCTAGAGAAACTGCTTAAAATACAGACAACAGCGGTGGATCCAGTTATTCAAAAGGGAGAGGCGACCGATTTTTTTTTTTAAAGTCCTCAGTATTTTTAAGTGTCTATGCACGTACCCCCCCCCCCCCAATTTGCTGATAAGCAAAAAGAAATCAAAAGGAGGAGCCATGGCGATTCGCCCCCCCCCCCCCCATCCACCTCTGGGCAAGAGGTACAAAAATGAGGGAAACAAAAATGATTCATGATACGTCTCCAACCTTTTGAGTTATTATTCTAGAATTAACAAAGTAGCACTTCAGTGATTGAAATGTAATTGGACTGTTGTGAAATTTGTCTATTGTGCTTGGTTTGGCTTGTCCATATAGTGCGTCCGGAAAAGAAAACAGGAAAGGTTTATTGTAGATAAATTATGAAATGTATCAAATGTAGTTGTTTTTTCATAAATCAGGAATAATATGCTTTTGAAGATAAATGATAATAATTCATGACATTAATCCACACACTCACAGAGTAACATTGTTTGAGAAATGGCGCGTCAATTTTGGTCTGATATTATTGAAAACATAATGCAAACATGGCGTGAGGGAAATGCAAGTTTGAAAAAATAATCATGGACTAGACTCGCTTTGAGATGATATGCATTCTTCCAGGGTTTTCATAAGACATATTATGCCATTGCAACTTTGAAAGTTCTAGTTAGAAGGTGCGTATATTTTCTCATATTTTCAGAATCAATAAATATCCCTATGTCTATGAGGAAATAGTGCCCCTCATACGATGGGAAAGTACAAACTCCATAGATAGAAAATTGTCATAACCCTAATATGTTTACTGCCTGTTGAATGACTATGGATATAATGGAAGAGTCCTCGTACCTTGTTTTTTTGGGGGGTTTTTTTGTTCTTGTTTTTTGTTTTTGTTAATTCCCTTTTTAAAATTCTCTTTCTTCACCCCACCATCGACAAAAATCGGCCATCTTTTACTTAATATTTCTGTTTGTGGAGGATATGAAAATATTTCTGACAGTACGTAGTTTGGCCTCGATAGCCCTTAAACAGTGTTGTAACCGTAAATATAAAGTCTCATCTATTCTCCTTTTCATGTGGAGATTGTACTCTCTAGTGTTGCAATGACTGCCCCCAAAAGGCCAAAATTCAAATTCAAATTCAAATTCAAATTCAAATTTATTTCCACATTTCCATAAAAATGACAAAAAATATAACATAACAAACAGATGCATCCAAAAGGTCATATAAAAATTTATAAAGTAGTAACGATATAAAAAAGTGAAAAAAAAAAAACAAAGACAGAGATGTGTATATGGAACAATAATACATGTATAAAAATGTGGTGGGGTCTGCCTGCTGCATAGGGAATTTTTATTAGGAAGTTTGGAGCATGCGAAAAGGACACCCGTACTGTTAACAAATTTTAAACCAAAAGAAACAAATAAAAGCCTAGGAAAGAAAATAATAAAATAAAATTCGCGCTTACTGAGTTTCGAATCCAAAGTCTCCCCATTAAGGAGATGAGAGTCTATCTCCCTATGACGCGGGCTATACGCTGCCTTACTACCATCTTCCAGTTCATCTTTACGCTTTATCCTAATTCCTGTTTGCAATGATTGCCGTCAAAAAGCCAAAATAATAACCTCAAACTGTTTGCTCCATAGAGATTTTTAAAACTTTAAATAGGAAGTATGGGGCATACGAAAAGACATCAGTTAATGAAAAAAAAATCAATGAAACATAAAGAAACGAAACAGAAAAGACCCAAACAACAGAAGTGAACGCCTCATGGGTTTCGAACCCATGAGGCGAATTTTCCCCATTGCGAGTCAATCGCGCTATGCAGAGGGCTACACTGACTCTCTACCAACCTCCTGGTTATCTTGGCACCCTTTATCCCTTCCCATCTGTGATGACTTTCAAAGGCATCAATTTTCTTTTCTGTACAATCCCGACGTAGCATGTACCTGAAGGTCACATTCATTTACCGTATATCAGTGCCTCATTGACATACCAAAGATATAGTCGGTTAGACAGTTCTATTTAGCTAACAGTATAACCTAGACAAGTTCTTTCCGTTGAAGTTTTTTCATTGATTTAGGTTCCTATGTAGTTTATGAACATTTTCAGCTTGGCCCAAACAGCAACCTTGAGCTATTTGCATAATATGCATAAATCTGTATGAGTATAGGATTTACAGCGCAAAGACAACTTACACAGAACGTTCAAACTGAACTACGTGCCAATTGTGTATGTGCGGTGATACGGAACTTTAATAGCGTTGTCAATCTTATTATTATTATTATCATTATTATTATCATTTTTATTACTGTTGTCTCAGAGTGACTAAAGCCCACCGCACACTACCGATACGACTGCGACCCGATTTTCGAACAAATGGCAGTTTGCATTAAATATGAAAGTTTAAACAAGTAAAATCATCTAGTATGAAGTTCTGAATAACGATAGCAATACTAAATGCGAAATTCCAATAAAGGCGAGCCTTGTGGACAGAGTAAAGGCGAAATCAGCTTCAAATCAGCCGATCGCAAAATTGCTGTGCCATCACTGCGATTCGGAATTGAATCACGCTTTTTTTCTACAGGGGGGCTCGCAGTTTTTCGGAATTTTGATTTTAGTATTCATAATTATGACTATTGAGAACTTTGATCATTAAGATTTTACATGTCTGTTTGTTCAATCAAATGCTATGACAAACTTTTCTAAAATCGGATAGCAGACGGATCGCATAGTGTGCGGCGGGCTTAAGAACTATTAGAGGTGTCACCAGGGCCCTCTCGCATAAAAGTTTAGATTAAACGCAAATTGATTTTCAACCAGTTACAATTGAATATTTTTTTGACTTGTGTGTAATTTTTTGAGTTTCGTTTAATTGCAACTTTTTACGCTTGAAGAGGGCCCAGATTGTATAAAAGATGGAATGTGGAATAGTGCAGAATGAAGTAGGGATAGAAAAATAAACTGATCAAAGAAAAAGAAACTCCGTATGGTCAATCTATCTGATAATATAACAAGTAAAACAGTACTGTTTATGTATCGTTATATGAATAATATGTTACCAGCTGTCTAACCTGTCTTTAATGATTATTTTATCACCATTGATAAGAAACATAATGTCAATACAAGACAGAGAAATAATATTTTCTTGCCATATTCACAATTGAAACTCCTAGAATAATCTGGGCCCCTTATTCAAAATTTGACCACTGTAAACTCTTTTAAAGCCAAAATAAAGCTACACCTTCTTGCCCCCTATCAATGACATCCTTTCGACATAGAAATTTTGATATAACTTATGTGTCCTTCTATGATGTTTTTGTTTTTAGTATTGTAATTTTGTTTTATGTTTTCTTTTTTTTTTATCATAACTTCTTGCTTGTTTTATGCTTTTCTACTTATGTAATCATTATGTTATGGATCCCCCTTAATGTCAAACCACTGGCTTTTTTAGGGTGTTAGATCCTCACACTTTTGATGTATATATTAACTCGTGCGATTTTTATGAAATATATAAATTGAATTGAATTGAAATTTTTAAAAAGCAGACTCGAGTAGTCTGGATATGTAAAGATAAGCCAAGGGAACGGCCTCATTCGATGGGAAGCAGAACACAGTGTAGAGGGGAAGAGAATGAGAGGAAGACAGAGGAAGAGATGGATGGATTGTATTAAAGGAAACAAAAACCTCAAGTAAAGTACTTTTTAATCTAAGACTTATTAAAACAGAACAGCGAAATTTGAACGAAATCGTTCGCGGTATAAGAAAGTTATGTCCATGTGACATTTTCTGTTTGTGACACTATAGCTATTGGTGATTATAATTCATGGAAAACTCTCAATATGTCTTGTACACAGAATTTCACATATTCTTCATTTTCTTGAAAAACACATGATTTCATTGTCCTTATCCCAAATATGTTTGTGGAGAAACATTCCTATATCATACATCTTGAACTTGGCTTAAGAGAATGTGTGTGCAAATCTTAAGAAAAATGAAAATGTTTCATTATGTGTGTACAAAACACATTGAGCATGTTGAGAGTTGTCCACATCAATAGCTATATAGGGGGGGATTCACGGGCTGATGAGGACGACTACGAAGAGGACGACGACGACGATCATGATGATATCTCGGAGTGAAGAAACATACTCTGATTTCAACATCACCAGTACTAGTATGTACCCATCAGTTTGGTGATACTTTAAGGTCAAGTAATCAGATTCTGGCCAGACTAGGCCAACCTTTCTTTAAAGACGGTTTAACTTCGATTACATACCATCAAGTCGATAATCAGAATAATAGAATCCAAGACGGTATTGATTAGAACGCCGGATTGTTTCTCAATAACAAACCCTACACAGCATCGCTACTGCTTTATGAACGGGGATGTCATATGCAGGTTTTATGGTATATTTAACATCGTTTCTTTCCAACGAGGGAATGATATCAATATGATACAGCACATTGAAGATGAGGGAAACAATGAGCTTATTTCGCTGATAACCGGAAGATATAGTTGAGACTACTTGACAATAGAACACGGTAAGATCACTATGATTAGAATACATTTGTACTAGACACATTATTTTTTGTTGATGTATATCTAGTTAAGTTGAAGTTAATTTCCACCCCTCTAAAAGATAAAATGGTGATCTGAACTTCTGTACCCGGATCAGATGAACGAGATGTTTGGATTAGTTTCGTTATTATTAAGATCTCGTTACATAACAGTTTATTTGCTAATTCCTGGCATACAATCATAATCACTTTTGGACTGAGATCCTTTATGTTGGGCGTACTATGTTAGACAAATATGAAAAATTATTTATATAATGTTTGCCGGACAGTTGTGGATTTCAGAGTTATTCGAGGGAGGAGGGTGCTAAATTTCAAATGTCGCTGCAGCACCCCTCCCCCTATACTGATTTATGCTGGTCAGATCACTAATCGAATTACCCAATTTATATACATGTAAATGATTTCAGAATAAGTGTAATAGATTTATTTCTCTTGGCAAAATACATTACAGCAGCTTAAATTCTTGTGGAAGTCGAATCCTCTTGAGTAAAAGTTACGGTAAGGGTTGGGGTACTATAGGGTTAACCCTCTCTCTCTCACCCTCTTTCCCTCCCTCTCTCCTTGTCTACCTCTTACTCTCCCATGCTTTTTTTTCTTCTCATTTTTATTTTTTCCATCTAATTCTTTTTAGAATTCTTGACCAATGCTTCTATGTGTTACTTTGCATGCTCTCAGGTGAACCCACAGGAGTAAACCAAGATGAACACAAAGACACTTTCCACCGAACCCGAAGCCACTGGAACTGCTGCGGAAACATTACAGGGCCTAGGAACAACTAAAGAAGACGATGCTATGGTTGTCAAGGGTTACGCCAGGAAACCTGTCAAGGTCAAGTTTCCAAAGAGTTGGGAGTTTATGACACTAAGTCAGAGGAGAGAGAATGTCATTGACAAATATTCTATCTATGGAAATCCCTCAAATGCAACAGGGTAAGGATATTGAACAACGGTTCGTTATCAAAATATGTTAAAGATAGAACTTACATTCAACTTAGGAATACGAAGGGCTGACCTGTTTTGAGCGATTTGATGAGACAACTAAAAGATCAGAATACACTTTGATTTGATTAATTAATTAATAAGATAATATATAATAAGATCTATATGATAATCATTTTAACGATGGATGTAGATGTCTTTACCAAGTACATAATTTTCAGTCATCATCATCATCACCCAAATGATGATGGCGACGACGATGATGAAGAGGATGAGTAAGAGGATGATAATGAGGAGGAGGAGGAGGACTGGATGAGGAGGAGGATGAAGCTGAGGAGGATGAGGGTGATGCCGGGGGTGATGATGATAATGATTTTGTGTGTCAGATCTTTCCATTAATCAGTGAAGAAGAAATTTGATGTACTCTTTGCTTTTGTTTTCAGACTGCCTATCCCTGGTCAGCGAACGGCCATAGTACGGGAATTATCGGATATTGGATGGAGAGAGGAACGAGGATACATGAAGAAAGTGACTGGTTTCCCTCTAAGCGCTTGTGTTAATGGAATGAGAAACGAAACCAAACGAAGAGTGCGCCATCTCTCGCCAATGCGACTACCAACGGCCAACACTATCTGTGATGAATACAACTGGATGCACAATGGTGTCCATGGGAAGATGCTACTTTCCAACAAGAAATACAGACATATTTTACAGTCGAACCAAGCTGAAAATCACGACGAAAGACAAAAACTTCATTACTGTGAGGTACTTGGTCAAAGGGTATGTGCAGATTGCATTGAGCATACGAATAGGACAATGGCCATTGAATATCAACATGAAGCATTCCCTGAAATCGAGGTAACAGCATCGAGACTGATAGCACCTAAACTCTCAAAACTTTTATCAGACAGACTGAAATCAGCTGTACCATTACCAGAATCTTATCAGCAGACGATGGAATCTGGGTTGCTAGGCGACGCACAGAGTCCACCTCCTTATAGACAACCATCAGCTCTTCGAAATCAACGTCGAGTGACTATCTATAGCGACGCCATGATCAATTCACTTCATCAAACGTTAAAACGGGATAGAAGGATGACATCAGAAACTCTTCATGATATTCGAGAAATGAGGCTTAAGAAAGGAAAACGTGCCACCATGAGACAGATACCGTTTGAAAAACTAAACGAAGCTAATGCCAATATATAATATTTTATTGTACACGTTGTATGTCTACATAATTATTCTGGTGTTTATTTCTTTTTATGAATTTCAAATGTTTCTCATGCACTGATGAGAACATATACAATAGACGTCACAGATAAGAAAAAATAACGGCATTTTAGTGATTGAGACAGATTAAATGAAGACTTGAAGAGGAATAGGCCAGTTCATGGATACAATATGAGCATGAGCAGATATAGCTCATTTGTGACAAAAATCTAAAACCCACTGACCCGAATAACTGATCCATGATACCCAGGTGGATGTATTCTTTTCAAATGGGGAAATAAAAGCTATTCATGAGGCACCTCTGCCACTCAGGGAGTGATTATCAAAAGTGCACTGAAAGGGATCTCTCCATGTTTAAAACATCTCACTATGCACATGACGGACAAAGAAAGCGGAAAAAATAAACAACCCCCTCATTCTACCCTTCACAATGGTTCTGGTAATCAACAGAACATCCCTTCACTACTATTGTCTAAAATATGTGGAACGGGTGTCACATGCATATTCACTTGGAGCTACATGATTAAACATAATAGCTGTGAAGGGATGTTCTTTTGACCACCAGAACCATTGTGAAGGGTAGAATGAAAGGTTGTTTACTTTGTCCGCTTTCTTTGTTCGCCATGTTGTAGTGTCTGTAGATATTTGATATCATTCGGGACATGAAATAAGCATGAACTGGTTTATTCTTTGTTCTCAACGGACCTCTTTACTAATGTATTCAAATTTATGCATGTTTGTCTCCCGAACCCTTGTTCGGTTCACCTGTTATGCATAACGGCATCTGAATAGATGGAATTCTGTTTGCATACATTAGCTGTTGCTACGTTGGGCTATTAGGCCTCTGGCAAGCTACACAGTTGTCAAGGGAAAATTTTGTTCAACAAGTATGCATAAAATTAGTATACAGGTCTTTTCTGATTTGTAAGGATGCATCAATGAAATTGACTATATGAAATGAAAAATATCTTCCTTGTCCATGAATGGAAAATGAAAATTATAATTCTTACGTGTGTTTAGTCTCTTTTTTTTTCCTTTGTTGTTTTTGTCATCTTCTTATGAAATATAGCTGTAATTTTGAAAAGATATTTCAGCTGGGTATGGAGACAGATCCCTTGAATTTCTTAGCAAGCTACAAGATACAAACGAATCTGCTTTATAGTACACATCCCAGACTAGAAGTAACAAATGTACAAATGATAAAGACTGTCAATTATTCCCTTGGTAATTAAAATTAATAAGAACTCCCCCCCCCCACCCCCCTCCCCCCCCCCCCCAAAAAAAAAAAAAAAAATGAAAACAGAATATTCACAGGGATGATTTAGGAAGGATTTGGAAATGCAGCAATGGTCAGTATAGGAAAATATACAAATGCACAAAAAAGAATGTTGTTGTAAAAACGTTATAGCCCCAAGAAAGTATATTGTTTGTGTTTGTGATTTCTCGTAAAGGGCCTCCTTTATATAGAATGATTTATATCCCCCGAAACATGTGACTATATGCTATACAACACTGTAATGACTGTTATCGACGTTACATCGTCAGAGCAGTATTTGAAAATTTACAAAATAAAATCTTTCTAACTGTTTCTGTCGAAACATACTCAGATTCTTCCATAACCTTCGTGTGTACGCTTCAATGATCCGAGTATCATCATGTTTATCATGGTAAATGGGTAAATATAATAGAGTTTTCAAAAGGGTGCGCGCCATACGCTTTCGGAACCAGACTGATGGGGATGTGTATCGGAAATTCATATCATACATAAGTAGATCAGGCCCCGTTTCATAAAACTTGTTACCAGTAACAACTACCACATTTCTGTGACAAATTTGCTCTCAGCCAATCAGAAGCAAGTATTTCTGTAGCATATAACAGTTATTGCAACTTGTTATTGATAACGGGGCCTAGATCCTCCATTATTGAGCAAATCGATTGCATCAGATCTTCGCGAGATAGATTGTATGGTCTATCCATGCTGGACAACAACTTAAGCTGGAATTCTTTGGCAGTAATTTGAATCACAATTCAACGCACCAGGCTAGCTAGTCAAGGTAAGTGCTCTTCATGTTAGGTAGAATATTAAGGTGCCAGCCTGTGCGTTCATGAATAAACATTACACGATGACGTGTAAGGCTGCGTCATGAATAAACATTACACGATGACGTGTAAATGAATCCGGGTATAAATGGATAAAGTGCACCAATTGCCTCGTCAACTGCTCGTGGCGCAGTGGTCAAAGCCACTGTCAGAACTCGATATATAACTAGTCATGCTAGTCAAGGGTTCGAATCCCAGTGACGCTGGCAATTTTTTTGTCGTTATGAAATTGATGACAATGGCGTTTATTCCGTTGACAAAATAGTTCACTTTATCCATTTATACCCGGATTCATTTCTAGTCTTAACTTACACGTCATCGTGTAATGTTTATTCATGAACGCACAGGCTGGCACCTTAATATTCTACCTTCATGTTACTAGAAACGTTCTAATCCTAACGTTTTCAGGAAACCTAGAAAACCACTAGTGACAATAGAAATGAAGGCAACCATTTTAAAATTTTCAAATGACCTGTATACCACACGGTTGTCGACATTAACAGAGCAGTCTGTAAGCATGCAATATATCAAACTTTGTTTTTTCCTACCTCTCTTCAACATAGAAACTAAATAAGATAGACTAAGGATACTGGATCTTGATTGAATTATTGAAGGAATAATCAATCCATGATTAACCCATTCGTGACAGGAATTATTTTAAGGCCTGATTTGATCAGCTTTTATTCTTCAAATTGGCAACTCCAACATTTTTTCTTTTAATGCTACATTTTTCTTATTAAATGTCATGTATCTGAAATGAATTATAAATTGACAGAAAGTATGATGAGAAGTCAAAAAGTTGCCAATTTGCAGGGAAAAACTGATTTTAAACTTTCCATCGCATTGCCAATTTAAGGATTTTCATGCTTATTTTCCTTTGAAAATTTTTCAGCATCAAGCAACAAATATTGATGCAACCAAAACGGGCACAGTAAGTGTAGAATTTTTTGCTCTTTCTTTTCATTTATTTGGTATGATTTTTAGGGCTCTGCATCAAAAGTTATTAGACCAAACCACATAATGTGGACCCTCTGTCACGAATGGGTTAAGCTTGGGTGGGGACTATTTGGCTGCATTTGAGTTATTCTTGTTTATTTTGTGTTCCTTTGTTGGATAGGTTCTGGATTAATATGTCGGAAATAACTGCTACTGATCCTACTGCTGTAGATGCAGAATGGAAAAAAATCCAGCAAAACACCTTTACAAGGTGGTGCAACGAGCATCTTAAGGTCACCCAGAAGTATATATATAACCTAGAAACAGATCTTAGTGATGGTGTCATCCTTATTGCCTTAATTGAAGAGCTTTCCCAGACAACAGCTCCCAGGTTTAACAAGAAGCCAACCTTCAAATCGACGAAAATCGAGAACGTCTCCATTGCCCTCAAAATAATCGAAGACCTAAATATTAGGTTAGTCAACATTGGTAAGTGATTCGTACTGTGATTATCATGTATCATCTCTATTCATTATGAATAAAGAAGCAGTGAACAGACCCAGGTACATGGCACAGTGCAATAGAAACTAGAAGGATGCCTTTGGCAGGGTTTAAAAACAAACAAATATGTCCAATGAATATGCACAGGAAATAAAACATCATATCAAGACACATAACAAAATTGCACAAACATCGAAATGAATTGAGAAAATCGATGAGAGAATGATAATTAAGCTGTTTTCCGGATAATTTTTGAATTAACAAATCTCTCTATTCACATAGAAAAAAATAAAGTATTAATTACCCCCCCCCCCCAAAAAAAAGTTTATAATAATAATATCAATAATAATAACAATAACAATAACAATAATAATCACCTTTGATAACCACCTCCCCGAAAGATGCTGAAAATCATTTTAGTCCTCTTTTTCAATTCAATGTCGTAATGAAACTTGGTGATAAAGCGTACGATTGGTTAAAAAAAAAAAACACCAATTTTCTCCTCCTTCCTTTCACTGGACCCTACAGATGCTTCTGACATCGTGAAGGGTAATCTGAAACTTATCCTTGGTTTGATATGGACTCTCATCTTGAAGTATTCCATCTCCATACCGTTCTGTCATGGTGATGATGATGAGGAGGAGGAGGAAACAAAACAGACACCGAAACAGAAGCTGCTAGAATGGATCAATGGCAAGGTTCCAGATAAACCAATCAACAACTTCACCCAGGATTGGAACGATGCTAAGGCCATAGGAGCTCTTGTAGATGCTGTTGCTCCTGGTAAAGCAGTTCTTCCTCTTTGCTTTTTGCCTAAATTCCTGTCTATAGAACAAGGGCGTTTTCAGTCGTCAGTATTTATGTTCATGTTGTGACTATTTCAGCATACATGTGGAGCTGTCACTGATCAGGTTACACAATAAGGATAATTATATATAGCATTTCAGGTACACCTTCTGTCTAGTTACCTATTCGGAGGCGCAGAGGGATATATAACGGGGGCATTGGCGTAAATCCCGGGGGGATGGGGGATATCCCCCCCCCCCGTTTTTTGAGGGGGGGGTGGCGTGTACAAATATCCCCTACTTTTTAAGGAAGAAATGATATTTGAATTAATCTTTAAATATAATTTTTATTAATCTGTCGTAAACAACCATCATATTTTATAATTTTCTATCAGAAAATGCGATTGAAAACCAGAAAAGCAGTTATTTTTGGCTCGCTTGCTTCGCTCACTCGCAAGATAAAAATTAAATTGTGTGTAAGGGGGGTCTGTGCAGGTGGGTGAGGGCGTGTGTTTATACTTAAGTGAGTTCGACAGAAAAAAAATCGGCAAAAAAGTCGATCATCCCCCCACTCCTCAAAGTGGATTTACGCCAGTGAACGGGGGAGGGGGGGGGGGGATCATTTGAAATATGACGAGAACAAATATATTTTAAGACCAGACTTGAATGATTCTGCAGACTTTGCATTACGTACACTGGAAGGAAGCGCATTCCAGAGAACAGGAGCACTAGTAGCAAATACTTTTGCACCAAAGGAACATTTGACTCTACAAGAATAATTAAGGCATATTCTCACCCAAGTATCCTTCATAGCATGAAATATCAATTTTCTCCTTCACTTAAACAAAAAAAAATCGTTAAAATTACTCGGAAAATGTTCTTCAACAAATTGCCTTGATTATTTTAAGTAAAACTAACTACATATATTTAAAGTAGAATTTACTTATTTTCCTTCTACTTTTTTACTCAATTGAATTGAGTTACATAATTATTGTAATGTGTAAAATAATTTTTAAAAAGTTTTTGCTTTTTAAGCACGACAGTCCACCACTCATCCGACACTCACTGACACCCTTTCAGCTGTGATTTATGTTTTAATCAAATATTACCAGGAAACATCTTAATCATATAGACTTCACTTTGACAGTTACCAGTACTTCAGAAAGTACTGACATTTATTATATATATATATATATAGACCAATTTCACAACGCAAGAGGGCAGCAGACTGTTCGACATATTTCGACATACTGCGGTGGGCGCTCCAACTTTTATAGTACACAAGTCAATAGCGCGTTATGTACATTCGTTCGATTTTTTGTCTATTTTGACCAGTATATGCAGATTTGTTTTAATATTTGCAATGAGAAATTATCAGGGAAGTTCAGGTCGCAGCTGTGCGGTGCTCAAATGCCACAAGAATTAGAGAAAGTTTAAAAATTGGAAGCTAACTGAGTGCAAAATTCACTCGCTTTTGACTCATGAAGCCTGTTTGTGTGAGAAGCCGTACTCCCTATACAGGTTTCCGTAAGCAATGTGAAGGAATTCGTCGCCAGTGGGTAAAAACGTCAACAGAAAGACTTTGAAGTCAAGAAACATTATCATTATGTACTTTGGCGTAAAATTTAATGAGTGAAAACATGACTTTGTAAACAGGGTAAGATTTAGGGCTCCCGTTTACTACGGCTTCTATGCTGCAATCGAACTTTTACTGACAAAACTAAGTTGAAAAACCATCGAAAGTACAAAAATACATCATACCTTCATCCGTCAGATAAGACCATTGTCTTACCTCATCTACCCATGTATCCATGATTTATTTTATTGATCTAGAATAAAGTAAATGGAATAATATCGGGGCATATCTCATATCTTACATTCATTTTGTACACAGAGCCAATCGCGGTCAGCGCGCTTGCCCACCGCAGCAATGGCGTCGCCGATAGAGGGCCAAATACATAAACCGGAGGTGAAATTGGTCTATACTCGATTGATGCATCCTAACAAATAAATCGGTGGGAAATTTTCCTGAAACATCAAGTTTTGAAATTTTCAAACTGAGTGACGATTCAACATTGCTCTTTTTGCTTAAATGAATTAATAATTATTACACTCCTTAGTTTTCATCAGTATTTTTCCAAAACAAAACAATGATTGTTTTATTCAAAAAATCATATTAACTTGCTCTTAATGAATATTCATGTATTATGTTAATCAGTCTCTGCTTGAAAAAGATAAGTACATTCAATATAAATTGTTTGAGTAATAGTATAATTTCTTCATTTGAGTTAACATTACTAAATTCATTCAAGTTAAAATTACTTGAATTTTCTTGTACTAAATTTTACTTTAAAAATTCACGTATATTCAAATAAATAGAAAATTTGAGTTATTAAAGCTTAAATCAAGTGCGTTAGGGGCAAGACTTATGTTTTGAAGTAAATTCTACTCTAGAAATATGAGTAAAAATTACCAATGGGCATATTATTTTTTACCGTGTTCTCCTTCCATTCAAAGCCTTCGCAATGCATTTCAAACCATGGATTTTTACTTTTATAGCAAACTGTACGGTAAAGGGGCAAATGTAATTGATAATTCCTTTTAAATCCTAAAGGTCTATGCCCTGATTGGGAGGACTGGCAACCTCAGAATGCTCTCAAAAACGCAACAGAAGCAATGAAACTGGCTGAAGATTGGCTGGATGTACCACAGGTAAGTAAACCTGATCAATTAGTCTCAAATCCTATGCCCTGGGGAGCGTTTCATCAAGCATTTGTTGTCTGACAAGTTGTCAGATCTGACATCTTTCCTTGATTTTGATTGGCTGAGAAGCATCGTTACTGTGGCAACTGTCGGATAAAACAGACTTTGTCGGATAAAACATCCGACAAGTCCTTTTCGTGAAACACTCCCCAGATCTCAAGTAAAAGTCTTCCAACTTGATTTATATTCCAGCTAGTCATACCACTAGAATAAACATTCTAACACCGACCTCTTTTCTGCCATTGAGAGTAATATGAATATTTGCTTAGTCTGTTGTTGATCTCGTGTCGGCCTCGTATTGATGATGCTCTTGTGTCGGTCTCATGTCGATTTTATGACGCTCTCGTGTTGGTTTCATAGTGGTCTCATGATACTTTCGTGTCGGTCTCGTTCGGTCTCATGACGCTCTCGTGTCGTTTTATGTCGGTCTCATGACACTCTCATGTCTCATGACTCTCTCGTGTTGGTTTCGTAGTGGTCTCATGATGCTCTCATATGTCGGTCTCATGTTGGTCTCATGATGCTCTCATGTCGGTCTCATGTCGCCCTCATGTCGCCCTCAAGTCGGTCTCGTGTTGGTCTTGTGTTGGTCTCATGACGCTCTCGCGTCGGTCTCATGTCGGTCTCATGTCGCCCTCAGGTCGGTCTCGTGTCGGTCTCATGATGCTCTCGTGTCGGTCTCATGTCGGTCTCATGAAGTTCTCGTTGGCGTGACTGGGGTGTAAAAGGCTAAAAGGCGGACCTGTTTAGAATCGATGGATCGGTTTCGATTGATTCCTTGTCACTGGGATAAAGTAAAAAGTCTGTCTGAACTTACAATCATTGTTACGACTATGGATTAGGATCGTACTTGAAATCAAGATGAAAATTAAGATCATCCCATTGAATTAGGCATGCAATTCACATTGATCCATTTTCGTTCTTAATACGATGCCTAAACCAATAGTAGATCAAAATAAACGGAAATATTTGTTAACCTGTTATTTTAAAATAGAATGAAAAAAAAAAAAGAATTAAGAGTTAAATGTATCGGCCATCCAGGTTCTTTTTCCCCTTATAGGTATTGGTGCCAGAGGATATGACCAACCCCAATGTAGACGAACTTAGTGTGATGACGTATCTCTCAGCCTTTCCTAAGGCTAAACTCAAACCTGGTGCACCACTACGACTCAAGGTAAAACATGAAATATTCATTGCTCACAGTTAAGAGCGTGAAGTTTTGAGATCAGGCACAGCGCACAGTGTAAGAACTATACCACTGACTATATACGTCTGCGGAATATTGAATTAAAAAGATTGCAGCATGAAAAAATCAAGTATAGGCTTAGATAACTCCATTTCTACGTTAGAATGACAAAGAAGTGCTTTAAAAATCATACAGATATCTTAGTATATGGCTCAGAAACAAATGTGAAAAAGGTTTTTATAGGAATTTCATTGGTAATAAGGAAAAATTGATTATGCACACTTTTTATATTTACTATAAGGTAAGCAAAAGTTCTAATTTGCAGGAATAAAGAAGGGCTCATAAAATCAAGTTGTGTATAGCCATTAAAGTTAATAGGTGGGTCTTTCTTATGAATGCAATGGCAGTATTCCAATGGTTCATTATACTTTGAATGTGATGATACAGTTAGATCATGGTTAGAGAGTAAATAAAAACAAAAGCTTATCTTAAAAACAGGATTTTTTCCCTTCGGTTACTTCAAAGGCATATATACATCATCATCACCCCCCCCCCCCCTGGAGTAAGCATGAGTCCTCTAGATGTTTATTGGAACATTATACTCACTTCTGTATTGCATCATGATAGATAGTTGGAATGTCCAGAGGATTAGGTGCCTGTGAAATTCACGTTGTTGCACGTTGTTCATTTCTAGGTCTTACATTAAGAATTCACAATGATTTGTCACTTTTTTATCCTTTAGGTTGACAACAGCACTTAAGAAGCACATTCCACAGGAAGCAGTCCTTTTGGCCAGGTCTGTCGGTCTAAAAAATCAATTATCAACTATATTTTGAGAAGGACGCCAAAGACTTAAGTCCCTGGAAAACCTGGTACTATATAGCAACTAGTTGCCTGGTGTTGGATATTATGCGGAGGGAGGATGCGGGGGGGGGGGGGGGGGGGCATGTGTTAAAATTGGTTCAGAACCCATGGTCAAAAGCTTCAACCCTTAAGAGGCACTTAGAAAAGAAAACGACAAAATTCAATACATGTAGCAATTGGTAATTATCTATGACTATAAGGATGGAGGAATTATATTAGTTACTGGATACATGTTGCTTTCATGCAGTATTAATTTACGTGTAAAACCTGATTACAATTTGTTATGAATCTACAGTACGTGTGTCATGGTTTTGAAAACGGCATCTGAAGTGACCAATCATTGTGCTGATTAAATCTGACAATCGCCATCATTCAGTTTGCTTAGTATTTTTTTTTTTTTTTTTTTTTTGGGGGGGGGGTGCTTTTTGTGTGTGTGTGTATGTGTGTTGTTTTTTGTTGTTTGTTTGTTTGTTTGTTTTTTGTTGTTGTTTTGCTAATGGCATTCTAGTTTCTTTTTGCACGTTTGGACATGACAGGGGCCGCGGAACGCTTTTGGAGGGGCGATGACACCCAAACAGGTCTGGACCAGGGGGCTCAGCCCGCCTAAGCCCTTGGGTTTTTTTGTTTTTGTAAGCTATGAACAATTTTCTTTTATTTTTTTTCAGTTTATAAGGTTTTCATTTCCCCCTTCTTTTCAAGTTTTAGTCAAAATTGGGGGGGGGGGGCGGGGTTGAACTCCGTCCCCGCCCCCCCCCCCCCCACTTCCGCAGCTCCTGCAAGATTTATGCCGACTTTCTGCTTCCAATGTGGTTCAAAACTAATTAAAAAAGTTTCAAATAAGACCAGGGGGTGTTTCATAAAGCTGTTCGTAAGTTACGCACGACTTTACGCAAGACTGGAACATGTTCTTGGGTGCTAATCAGATTCTCAATCATTTACAAAAAAATGTAGCACAAAAACATATCACCAGTCATGCGTATAAAGTCGTGCGTAACTTACGAACAGCTTTATGAAACCCCCCCCCCCCCCCCCCCCGGATGACAATAATGCCCGCGTCTTCAAGAACGAATACTGTGATCATGGTGATAAAAAAGTTTGGGGATTAAAAGCTGAATCATTCTCCTACATATTGTTATAAACTATTCAACCTTCTTACTTGATTTAACCTTATTTCCTCTACCAAATGATAACTGAATGACGTACATGTATACAAGTTATCGGTATATCGATGACAGGTTGTTAGCTTTCAAGCCTTTATCAGTTATGTGTACATTTTCAGTAGCATACTTTCATTGATTTATACCTGGTTACATACTGCATTATGATACTAGTACTTATGATAACTCAATAATGTTTATTTCCCATCTCCTTACTTTGTTTTCCTTTATGCCCCTCCCCCCCCCCTCTCTCTCTCTTTCTCTCTCACACACACCCTCACTTACCCCCCCCCCCCCCACACACACACCATACACTTCTCTTTCTATATTTAAATATTCTTATGTGCTTACCGCTACATGAACATTTGGTTGAATCAGGGAGATTGGAGTTCTCGAAAAGTGAAGATTCATTAGGATTATATAATCAGTGCTTAATAATTTATAATGACTTTTAGAAGTATCTGATATCCTTACAGAGGCGTAATGAGTCGAATATGTGTTTTTCTTTGGGGGGGCTGTGGTTTCCAAAAAAAAATAGGACTTCAACCAGCTACCAAGCAAAAAAAAAAAAAGAAAAAAAGGAGGGGGAGTCCTCAAGGAAAATGAAGAATACCAGAATGAAACATGATCTAGTCGGCCAGATATTCAAGAAAATTCGATTCAGTGACAAAGAGATACAAGCAATAATTAGAGAAAAACCTTGGCCGTAAATTTTTTAAGGCAGCAGCCCCCTCCCCCGTAACCTAGTGCCTTTATGTTATTATGTCTACCATTTTCCCTACCCTTTTCTTTCTTTCTTCACGATTGCTCTTACATGCATGCTCTTACATGATCTATTTATTGCATAATCTATGCTCTCGAAAAATGAGAGCTCATTAGAAATATATAATCAGTACTGACTTTGTTATAATGACTTTTAGAGGTATTTGATATCCCTGCACCAGTGCACCCCTTATTTGTATGGCTACTTTTTTTTCTCTATAATAACACTTAACCCTTTGCTCTTTCCCTCCCCTTTTTTTGTATTTTTCTTCTTTTTTTTTTCATATATGTACATTTATCAGTATCCTTGTTTATAATTGTATTTATTTTCATACTTTTCTTTTTATCTCTCTGCTTAACTCCATAATTTTCCTTTCTTTCTCACTCGATCTATTTACTGCCTTCTCTTTAACTTGTTTGAGTTCAGCTATATGCATGTTGTTCGCTAGTTTTTTGTAACGATTCTGTTCTCTCTTCTATTCGTGCTGTTATAATGGCTTTATATATTTCGTGTCTTTGATGTAATCTGTTATCAATTTTGTTATTGAAACATTTTGATGGAAAACCTTTGTAATTTAGCTTTACCGCGAAGAAAGTAGTCTCTTAATGCAATATTATGAAAATGAATTGAATTAAAGGGAATGGAATTGAATCAAAGTGAATTGAATTGAACTGAACTGTAGTGAAGTGAATCTTATCACTAACGACTTTGTGGCTGCATTGCCTGCATTTGAAGATGAAAGGGGCAACAATAATTATTCAATTCCCAATCGTGCTGTTGAGAACTTCTCAGCTTGATCAGTTGATGTAACTGTAAAATAAGTCAATATTTCTTGTTGAAATTTGAATGTTCACATGGATACCATTGTGCATCCATTTGTATTCGGCACAGATACGTGTTGGTGGTGGGTAGTCGAATGGGCATAAGATGGCGCACTCTATTTCCCCGTAAGGCTACGTGTTTATTTCAAAGAGACCAAAAAAGAAAGGGGAAAAAAAATCACGAAAAATCATTGCTTGGGATGAGACATTAATTTGCATGTTTTGTTCTAGTAGCTGAAACACTTCTCTAGACCTCCTGAAAATATGAAGGTGCATTTTTCTGCTCGATTTCTTTCAAATGTCAGGTTTTTTAGCCTGTAAACTAAAGGCTCTATGAAATTCATATGAGGCCCATTAGAGTTCTCTCATATAGGACTCATCTGAAGCACCAATAAATACTCTTTATGTACATATATGAAATACTGTTCATGTAGCATTGATTTGATATAGTTAATTTAAACCGTTACGTCATCTTTGATACGATCAAAAGAGGATTCCCCCAAACTGTTACTAGACTGCATCCTTGATGTAAGCAGGGGTGTACCTGTACATGTCTGACGAAACGATTCGTCGAAGAAGTCCTTAGCTAATAGTTTGTAGTTACCATAATTATGACATATCATGTACAGCTATCATCGTAACATCGGAGACTATGAACACGAAAAATATATAAATAAATAAGCAATACATTTTAGTGGGTTTCTAGAAGTAGAAAATTTCACTGTGTGGACAATGCCAAAGTAAAATGAATATCATAATCGCTGTAAAGTTATGAAGAACTGAATCTAGATTTATATGTGACATTATACAAAAACTTTATTTATTCATTTATTTATTCATTTATCTGTCTATTTATTTGTTTGTTTATTTATTTATTTCGTTTTAGTTATACAGGGTGGCTCCGTCAGTAATCATGTAAAGTACTGTTTTTTCAGGCGCCCTGTATACAAATACAAGGTAGCAATCATGACAATACAAGCAAAATAAGAATAACTCGTTTCAACTAAAAACAAACAAGAGAAAACAATATAAACAAAAGAGAAAAGAGGGGATGTTGGTAATGCGACTGAATAACAATATTTTCCAACAAGCGTTAAAAAAGCCTAAGGAACCGAAAGCTGACTAAATTTTCATGAAAACTGGAAGTATTCCTCCCTCCTCCCCATAATAATCTAGATAAATGTGGATACCATGACAGCAATTAGTTAAAAGTGGTGAAGTGCCAAAATTCACTTGCCTCGAATGAAAACTGCAAAATAGTACAACCCATAACAAATTTTCTGTTAAAATAGCTTTGGCAACTCTCATGGAAGTATCTCAAAAAAATCTTCCAAACCTATGTCAAATGAAGAATCAACCAATTAATTCAACATATTATATATCGAATGTTCCTACAGAGGAAAATTTGATTATGTACGTAGGCCTACCATAGATCAAATATTTGCATAATTTTCATCCCAAAATAGCCTACCTTGACATAAATTCACATCCACTAGAGAGAACTAATACAGCCGCAGAATTCATGTTTGGTACATAAAAAGAGACAGGAAGGAAATGGGTGATTCCACTTAAGTTGTTTATAATTCGGACATTGGAAAATATTCAAAGTGAATAGTAAAATAAGTAAATTTATGTGAAAATTGGTAATTTTACATAAATTAAGCAAACATGTGATGTGCGCTACTGATGTACATGTACGTAATGTGTACATACAAGATTTGACATGGCTAATTCTTCATTAATAAGGTTTAATACATTCTTAACGACATATCGGCTTTGTTGAAGCCCACTCCCCCTTAAGTCAACTAAAGGAAATGACTTTACATGTAAAATGAAAAATCATTCTCTCTTGACAGTATAATTTATAAGTAAGCGTTGCTTGTCAACACCGTGCGTTTGAATTCGACTCTACTTCATTCCATAATTCTGTCTTAATAGGGGGTTAGGTTTAATCCCTAATCTTTACGCATGTTATGTAATAACTACGATCAGTCACTCATGATCAGTAAAGCACAGCTCACACCTTACGATCCGACTGGCTCACGACTGGTCCACGACTGAGTGAGAGGAGATGTGACGTCACAGCTCTGGTCAGTCGTGAGTCGTGGACCAGTTCGGAAGGGCAGTCGGAAGGTCAGTCGGAAGGATTTGACATGTCGAATCTTCACGACTGGATCGCAAGAGATAGCAGGCTCAATCCATCTTCCAGCCAATCAGACAGCAGTATTGATATGACGTCAGGCATGTAAGAGAGTAAAGAGCGATATGCGCAAGTCGCAGACAGAGTAGTCGGATGGGTCTGGAATCGCAAGGTGTGCGGTGTCGAGGCTTACGACTGCCCCACGACTCACCCCCTCTCACCCAGTCGTGGATCAGTCGTGAGCCAGTCGGATCGTAAGGTGTGCGCTGGGCTTAACCCGACTTAAAGACAATAATAATTGACATGTGACGTAGTGATGTGAATAAGAAATAAAATGATAGGATGTGACATGATGATGATATTATATCAAATGTAAGTCTATAATATGGATCCATGCTAATTTGCATCTTTCTGGTGTGGTGGGGTGGGGTGGGGGGGGGGGGGGGGGTTAAATTCATGTCATCATTAACATTCTTTTTGCGACTATTATAGTGTGCCCCCAAGGCAAAATATTTTTTTCCTAATAGGTTTGCGCCCCGGACTACACCAAGGAGAGGGATCCAAAATTATGAGTGTGTTTATTTTCTAGTCTGTATATGAACATCACCACTTATCAGGAAACAAAGTGACACTTTACTTTCAGATTAAACGGGAGGGAAGGCTGCACTCTAAAAACTAATATGTTAAATCACCATTCAAAAGGGGCCGATGAGTGACTACATTTTCAAAATGGTAGATTAATACTTTTAGAACATGCTGGATTCCATTCTTTATAGTGTTGAATCCGTATGTGTAAAGTGTTACTTTACCATTTCGAAAATATATAGTCACTCCGCGGTCCTTTTAAATGGTGAATTAACATTTTAATCTTTAGAGTTTGTGTCATTATACTCAGTGTATTGATATTCAGTGATCTCGGCCTACATTGCATCGTGTGATGAACCATGAAGACTCACTTCTCATAATAAATTACATAAAAAAATATGTACCACTTCTCAAAAACAAAAACAAAAAAAAAGAAAAGAAAGGAAAGATTCCCCACCCCGTCTCATGACTGTGGAATGAATGATTTTAAAGCAACAGTGAACTGACCCTTATTATGATGTATTTACAACAGTGCCAACTTACGGCTACTCAAATCCAGAGACTCTTAGAAACATTATATCCTTTGTGGCTTCTTGTGAATTTCCTTAGTATGAATACAAATACATTTTAACAGATGTTACTCAAAAAATAAAGCTCTCATTGATCAGAATAGAGCATGCTGGGAGCAAAAACGGGAAAAAAATCAGTAGTTTAGGACTGAGAGGGCGCTATTTCAAAATCCCATACAAGGTGCCAGTTCGCTCTGGCTTTAAAGATATGTTTTAAACGTCCCCCCCCCCCCTCCATTATTCACATTTTACACTGTCACATCTATTCATTTATCTGTAGGACTCCATTCATATAACGGCATTTAATCGAACTAAAGTGTGTAACTGTCTAGTACGTAATCGATCGGTAAAAATGATAAGAATACCCAGTCGGGTTCGTGTTTGAAACTAGACTGATTGTTTACATGTATATGTTCTCAGGTGTATGCCCGCACTATCAATTCAATGTTTACTCTTTTCTTTAAAGCTCCAACATGCATACTGCTGTGAAAGAGATAAGAAAGAGGAAGACTGTAGATCTATAGACACTTAATTTGCTTTCTGGCACCTTAGTTTAACTTCTTTACACTCATCTCCATATAGAACACACGGATGTTCTAGGTAAAGATTCAAAAGCTCATCTCGATGTCTGCTCGAGCACTGATTTCCTATCATTAGTACATGGATTCTGCTCTTTTACTAAGCTGTCTGAGTCTCTCTACGTATCCATGCGATTAAGAAGCGGAACTAATCCGGTGCCTTCGTGGAATCAAACACTGAAGGTCTCTTGATCCTAGATCGGACAGTTGTAGCGGAAAAGCTTGAGTATGTAATTCTTTTTCCCCCAGCCTTGGCTTAAATAAAATCTTCGTCAATTTTTAGCTAACTAGAATATACTGTAAGTATACAGAAACGAGGGAAACTCTTCAAAAGTGTATGCTGTAAACATTCAATGCCGCAAACACATCACTCACTCTCTGTCTGGGGATAGTGTACTTGAGGAACCATTTAATACGAGGCCCCCGTAAAGAGGTCATCGAGGATTATTCGTAATACTGGACCATTTTTCTCTCTCTCTCTCTCCCTCTCTCCTTGGGTGGAGGATTTATCCTACAATCACTCGTCCCATCTCATTGGTACAACCGTGGCCTACATACCACAGAGCGGGGGTGCACTTCCACGATCCCATGGGCCATAGGGTAGGAAGCCTGTAACAGGTAGGTAGACTGCAGGAAGGCAGAGAACTTGGTATTATCGCTCTTTATTCTGTACAGCGAAGCTGAAACCTGTAGAAAACTACATCGTATATCATCAGCTCTACATGCTTCCCAACTTGTAGTACGGGTCGTAAGGTAATTACTTTCAAACATTTAAAATTTATATTGGATTACGACGATAACGAGCTATTCACTACATACACCTTGTATAATAAATTGAGATCTCTTTGTGATTATTATGGTAGTCTACTGCGGTGACAGTCAGTAGGAGTGTCCCGAGTAACGCATGAATGATCAGCTTTTATGACAGGGAGTAGATAAATATAATACCATTTTGAGGATAGTGCCATTTCTGAATAGAAGCTTCCCTGAATCCAGGGTACTATGGCCATATAGGTTTCTCGAATCCTATTTACATATCGGTCATATTAGTTAAAACGAGAAAATATTGTAGACGAGACTGTAGCCTATATACTGAATCACAGAAGTAATTACAGTTCCCTGACTGAATGTGGAGGTAACAACCTTTTGGGAGGAAATCCTTTGGCTTTGATTTGAAGCATAATTCAGCACGACATTTAGGTAAGTGTGTAATTCATGTTATGACAGTACTTCCGATAATCACACCTACTTACAGGAGGGGCGGGGCATTATACGATATTACAACACGTACGGAAACGCGATATAGAGGAATACTTTCGTTTCAATTTCATACACAAGTCATGTCTGTCTACTCTGTGTATGAATTTAGTAGCATCATTGTTTGTTCAAAGATATTCATGAATTGTTTGATGCTCCCATGCTATATACTGCTGCTTTACTATTTTATTAAGCATTGAGTTTTGATGCAACATGTAAACGTACTGTGGTATTGTATACGGCTTTCAAGCGATGCTTTGGTAAAGGGGTGTCGCTCTATCTGAAGCTTCAGAACATAAACAAATGCGTTATTTGTTCTGTCAGTTGTTATATATATAATGGTATGAAGGTATAAAGGCTGTTAGTTGTAGTGGTATAGTCATGGTAATCATCGTCATATTACTCTTATGAGTACGACTACCTATAATATACTTCAAGTTCTACTACTATTGCTGCTGCTACTATACTGCTGCCACTACTACATCTTTTACCACTACTATACTACTACTACTACTACTACTACTACTACTACTACTACTACTACTACTACTACTACTACTACTACTACTACTTCTACTGCTGCTGCTGCTACTACTACTACTACTACTGTTACTACTACTATACTTTTACTTCTACTACTACCACTACTACCAACACCACCACTGCTACTACTACTACTACTACTACTACTACTACTACTACTACTACTACTACTACTACTACTATTACTACTATTACTACTGCTACTACTACTACTACTACTGCTGCTGCTGCTGCTGCTGCTGCTGCTGCTGCTACTACTACTGCTGCTGCTGCTGCTGCTGCTGCTGCTACTACTACTACTACTACTACTACTACTACTACTACTATACTTTTACTTGTACTACTACTACCACAACTACCACCACCACCACTACTACTACTTTTACTACTACTACTACTACTTCTACTACTACTACTACTACTACTACTACTACTACTACTACTACTACTACAACAACAACAACAACTAATACTAATACTAACACTACTACCACCACCACCACCACCTTACCATTATCACTGCTACTGAATTGGGCATGCATTATATGCTGTGCCAATCAGGTGGAGGAGAAATGTAAATTGATATAAACTTGGCAAGGATGGAAGCAAACGTCATTGGCATTGGTTATTATTATGACATTCCAGTGAACTTCATTGTCTATTGTTCTTCAGTTAAGCACGTGTATTATCCACTAGTTACGTCGGAGAGAAGTATGTAAATAGGTTTGTCGTTAATCAGCGTCAAATTTAATCGATTTTTGTGAATTTCTAGTCTGAGGAATAGCCCTTTACTGTTTAATCCTTATTTTATACCGATTTGTCAGCACACTTCAGATTTTCGTGCCATATCAAACACTTCGATATCGGAAATCGATTTCTGTTTCATTCCCAGTGTTATTTTCGGGAGATGAATATTCCACATACTTGAACGAATTTCATCTTTATTTTAATAATTTTTATGCCTCCGCCCACCGTAGGTGGTTGCCAGAGGCATTATGTTTTCGGGTCGTCCGTCCGTCCGTCCGTCCCGTTTTCGTTCTCGCGATAACTTAAGAACCGTTTGACGGATCAACTTCAAACTTGGCTCATGTATGCATATGGGAGGGACAATGATCTGATTAGATTTTGGAGTCTCAAGGTCAAAGGTCAAGGTCATAGAGGTAATAATACACATAAAAATGGCTCGTTCTCGTGATAACTTAAGAACCATTTGACAGATTGGCTTCAAACTTGGCTCATGTATGCACATGGAAGGGACAATGATCCGATTAGATTTTGGGGTCACAAGGTCAAAGGTCAAAGGTCATAGAGGTCATTGTGTACATAGAAATGGTTCGTTTTCACCATAACTCAACAACCATTTGACCGATCAACCTCAAACTTGGCAGAGGTATGCATATGGAAGGGACAATGATCTGATTAGATTTTGGAGTCTCAAGGTCAAAGGTAAAAGGTCATAGAGGTCATTATGTACATAGAAATGGTTCGTTCTTGTGATAACTCGGTAACCATTTGACGGTTCAACAAACTTGGCTCATGTATGCATATGGAAAGGGCAATGCTCTCATTAGATTTGGGGGTCACAAGGTCAAAGGTCAAGGTCAAAGATGTCATTGTATAAATGAAAATAAAGCAACATGAGTGCCATTTATTTCTGATCTCGTAATGGCGGAGGCATAAAGTTCGACCACGCGTGGTCGAAGATTCATCTAGTTTAAATTTGAAATTGGAATATCTAATGATCTTTGGCGGAATCAATATAGCATGCAACTCCATAGTAGTATGTTCCGATTATGTTGAAACTTATGTGCCTGAATGTTCACAA
>CM057151.1:60406776-60495627 GCA_029962745.1 Echinometra lucunter | reverse complement strand
TTTTTTTTTTTTTTTTTTACAATTTATAAGGTTTCTATTTCCCCTTCTTTAGCTTTAGTTGTAAGCCGATATTGTGGGGGCTGCAGCCCCTCCCCCCACCTCCGCGGCTCCTGCATGACTGATGCCAACTGTCTGCTGGAAGAGTGGTTCAAAACTAATTAAAACGTTTGAAATATGGCTTGGATGACAATAATACCCATATCTTCAGGAAAGTATACTGTGATATAAAGGTTTGGGGATTAAAAGCTGAATAAGTATCCCACATAATTATAGTGTTTTTCAGCAGTAAGTCTTCTATTTTTTTTCTTTTGTACAAATGTATTTATGTTTATGTGTGATAGCATGTGAATGTAACATCATTCCATTTTATCTTATGGACACTAAACATGCTAAAAGAACCTTATGAACCATATAACCTTATGAACCTTATAAACTATTCAAACTTCTTACTTTATGTAACATGTTTAACCTTATTTCTTAAATCTACTATATGATGATTGAATGATGTTTATACCTGCAAGCTACCGGTATATCTATAACAGGTTGTTCAAGCCTTTATCAATTCTGTGTATTTTCATTAATTCATACTTGGTTACATATTGCACCAGTATTTAACTGATAACTCAATATTGTTCATTTCCCATCTCCTTACTTTTTTTTCCTTTAGGGGTCTGTGTCTGTGTGTGTTCCTCTTCCTCTGCCTCCCCCCTCTCTCTCTCTCTCTCTCCCTCTCTCTCTCTCTCTCTCCCTCTCCCCCCTCTCTCTCTCTCACACACACACACACACCCCTCACACAAATAAATAAATAAATTTGTTTTGGGTGGCAGCAGCCCCCCATTTCCCACTCGTAACCCTTTATACCTTATACCCTTTAAAAAAATATATGTCTACTTTTTTCCCAACTCTTTTCTTTCTTCACGATTGCTCTTACATCATGCATGCTCTTACATGGTCTGTTTGTTGCGTAATCTATGCTCTTGAAAAATGAAAGCTAATTAGAAATGTACAATTATGATAATCATGATAATCTGTATTGAATTTGTTATAATGACTTTTAGAGGTATTTGATATATCCCTATACCCCTTATTTATATTCCTACTTTTTTCGTTTTCTCTATATATCTATTCATCTATAACACTTAACTCCTTACTCTTACCCTCCTCCCCCCCTCATTTTTGTATTCTTCTTTCAATATTCTTGTTCATATTATGTATTTATTTTCACACTTTTTTGGATCTCTCTGCTTAACTCGATCATTTTCCTTTCTTTCTCACTCGATCTGTTTACTGCCTTCTATTTAACTTCGTTTCAGTTCAGCTATATGCATGTTGTTTGTTAGATTTTGTAACGATTCTGTTCTCTGTTCTGTTCATGTTATGTTATTATGAGCCCAGTATTTCATGTGTTTATAGTGATGATTTGATATAATCTGTTATCGATTTTGTTATTGAAAAATTTTGGTTTTGGTTGTAAGCGTTTGTAATTCGGCTTTGCCGCGAAGAAATTATCTCTAATACAACATTTGGAATTGAATTGAACTGAACTGAATTGAATTGAACTGAACTGAATTGAATTGAATTGAACTGAATTGAATTGAATTGAATTGAATTGAATTGAATTGAATTGAATTGAATTGAATTGAATTGAATTAAATTGAATTGAAATGAATTGACTCTTTATCATTAATGACTATGGCAGCAAATGAAGATGGAGGAACCACAATCAATCCAATTCTACATCATGCTGCTCAGCTTGATCAGATGATGTAGAATGATGTTGAAATTAGAATCTTCACATGGAGACCATAAGCATCCATTTGTATTTGTATTTTATTTGAAAAAGCCATTCACGTGTAAATGGACATTTTGTTTTACAATACATAATATAATGATTATTGTGCCATTTGTATTCGACATAGATAGTGTTGATGGTTGGTAGTAAAATGGACAAAAGATGGCGTACTCTTCGTTTTGTTTCATGTTCCATGCCCCTGTCAAATTCAGGCCACAGACCAGTAATTATTTGCCCGTAGGGCTACGTTTAAAAATGAGACCCCCCCCCCCAAAAAAAAAAAAAAAAAAAAAAAAAAATCAAGAAAAAATCAGTGCTTGGAATGAGACATTGCATGCTTTTGTTCCAGTAGCTGACACATTTATCTAGACCTCCTGAAAATAATGAAGGCACATTTTTCTGCTCAATTTCTTTCAAATATAAGGTTTTTTTAGCCAGTACACTAAAGGCCCTATAAAATCACCAGGGATCCACTTGAGTTCTCTCATAGGTCTCATCTGAAGCACCAATAAATACCCTTTAGGTACGTTTATAAAATACTATTCATGTAACGTTGATTTTATATGATTATTTTCTAACCATTACATCATCTCTGATACGATTGAAAGAGGATTCCCCATTTCTCCAAACTGTTACTTGACTGCATCCTTGATGTAAGACAGGGGTGTACCTGCTATCTGACATGTCTGACGAAACGATTTGTTGAAGAAGTCCTTAGCAAATAGTCTATAGTTAACATAATTATGACACGTATAGTATACAGCTATCATCGTAACACAGGAGTCTATGAACATGAATAATAGATAAATATATATTACGTTTTGGTGGGTCTTTTAGAAGTAGAAAATTTCACTGTGTGGACAATGCCAAAGTAATCGCTGTAACTGTAAAGTTATGAAGAACTGAATCTATATTTGTACGTGACATTATACAACAGCTTTATTTATTTATTTATTTCATTGTATTTATATAGGGTAGCCCCGTCAGTAATCATGTTAGTTTTTCCAGGGGGCCCTGTATACAAATATGTACAAGGTAACAATCATGACAAAACAAACAAAATAAGCATAATTCATTTCAACTAAAAACAAACAAGAGAAAACATATACAATGTAGAGAAAAGAGAAAAGAGGGAAAGTTGGGAATGAGACCGAATAATAATAGTTTTCAACAAGCATTTAAAAAGCCTTTGGAACCGAAAGCTGACTGAATTTTATGAAAACTGGAAGTATTCCTCACCCCCCCCCCTCCCATAATAATCTAGATAAATGTGGATACCATGACAACAATTAGTTAAAAGTGGTGAAGTGTGCCAAAAGTCACTTGCCTCGAATGAAAACTGCAAAGACCCACAAAAAAATTTCTGTTAAAAATAGCTTTGGCAACTCTCATGGAAATATCTCCAAGATCTTCCAAACCTATGTAAAATGAAAAATCAACCAATTAATTCAACATATTATCGAATGTTCATACAGTGGAAAATTTGATTATGTACGTAGGCCTACCACAGATCACACATTTGCATAATTTTCATCCCCCAAAAGCCTACCTTGACATAAATTCATATCTACTAGGCAGAACTAATATAGAGCTACAGATTTCATTTTTGGTACATAAAAAGACAGGAAGGAAATGAGTGATTCCAAGTTGCTTATAATTCAGTTCAGTTTTTCAGTATGAAGTGGTAAGAACAGCAATCAGGCAAAAATCATAATAAGACATAGGAAAATATTCAAAGTTGAACTGTAAAAGAGGTGAATTTATGTCAAAATGGGCAATTTTACATAAATTAAGCAAACACGTGATGTGCGATACTGATATGATGTACATGCGTATCAAGTTCGGCTACGTATGAGTAGGCCATACATCCAGTATTCTTCATTTTACAAGGTTTAAGACATTTTTAACATGTTTATAGACATACTGGTTTTTGTTGAAGCCCACTCCCCTTAAGTATAATAATAATAATAATAATATTCTGGATTTATATAGCGCCTAATACATCTCCAAGAGAGTCTCTAAGCGCTTTACAGAAATATTATTACCCCGGTCATCGGATTCAGGCTTGCAATGAAAGAAAATGACTTTACATGTCAAATGAAAAATCATTCTCTCTTGTCAGTATAATGTAAGTAAGCGTTGCTTGACAACATCGTGCGTTTGAATTCGACTCTACTTCATTCCATAATTCTGTCTTAATAGGGGGTTAGGTTTAATCCCTAATCTTTACGCATGTTATGTAATAACTACGATCAATCACTCATGACCAGTAACCCGACTTAAAGACGATAATGATTGACATGTGACGTAGTGATGTGAATCAAACATAAAATGATAGGATGTGACGTGATGATGATGTATCAAATGTAAGTCTATATTATGGATCCATGCTAATTTGCATCTTTCTGGTGTGGGGGGGGGGGATTAAATTCATGTCATCATTAACATTCTTTTTGCGACTATTATAGTGTGCCCCCGAGGCAAAATATTTTTTTCCTAACAGGTTTGCGCCCCGGACTACACCAAGGAGAGGGATCCAATATTATGAGTGTGTTTATTTTCTAGTCTGTATATGAACATCACCACTTATCGGAAACAAAGTGACACTTTACTTTCAGAGTAAACGGGAGGGAAGGAAGCACTCTAAAAACTAATATATTAAATCACCATTCAAAAGGGGCCTATGAGTGACTACATTTTCAAAATGGTAGATTAATACTTTTAGAACATGCTGGATTCCAATTTTTATAGTGTTGAATCCGTATGTGTAAAGTGTTACTTTACCATTTCGAAAATATATAGTCTCTCCGCGGTCCTTTTAAATGGTGAATTAACATTTTAATTTTTACAGTTTGTGTCATTATACTCAGTGTATTGATATTCAGTGATCTCGGCCTACATTGCATCGTGTGATGAACCATGAAGACTCACTTATCATAATAAATTACATAAACAAATATGTACCACTTCTCAAAAAAAGAAAGAAAAGAAAGAAAAGATTCCCCATCCCGTCCCATGACTGTGGAATGAATAATTCCAAAGATATGTATGTTTTAACATTTCCTCCCCCCCCCCCCCCCCCCCTCCATCATTCACATTTTACACTGTCACATCTATTCATTATCTGTAGGACTCCATTCATATAACGGTATTTAATCGAACTAAAGTGTGTAACTGTCTAGTACGTAATCGATCGGTAAAAATGATAAGAATACCCAGTCGGGTTCGTGTTTGAAACTAGACTCATTGTTTACATGTATATGTTCTCAGGTGTATGCCCGCACTATCAATTCAATGTTTACTCTTTTCTTTAAAGCTCCAACATGCATACTGCTGTGAAAGAGATAAGAAAGAGGAAGGCTGTAGATCTACAGACACTTCAGTTGATTTTTTTGTACCTTAGTTTAACTTCTTTACACTCATCTCCATATAGAACACACGGATGTTCTAGGTACAGATTCAAAAGCTCATCTCGATGTCTGCTCGAGAACTGATTTCCTATCATTAGTACATGGATTCTGCTCTTTTACTAAGCTGTCTGAGTCTCTCTACGTATTCATGCGATTAAGAAGCGGAACTAATCCAGTGCCTTCGTGGAATCAAACACTGAAGGTCTCTTGATCCTAGATCGGACAGTTGTCGCGGAAAAGCTTGAGTATGTAATTCTTTTCCCCCCAGCCTTGGCTTAAATAAAATCTTCGTCAATTTTTAGCTAACTAGAATATACTGTAAGTATACAGAAACGAGGGAAACTCTTCAAAAGTGTATGCTGTAAACATTCAACGCCGCAAACACATCACTCACTCTCTGTCTGGGGATAGTGTACTTGAGGAACCATTTAATACGAGGCCCCCGTAAAGAGGTCATCGAGGATTATTTGTAATACTGGACTATTTTTCTCTCTCTCTCTCCCTCTCTCCTTGGGTGGAGGATTTATCCTACAATCACTCGTCCCATCTCATTGGTACAACCGTGGCCTACATACCACAGAGCGGGGGTGCACTTCCACGATCCCATGGGCCATAGGGTTGGAAGCCTGTAACAGGTAGGTAGACTGCAGGAAGGCAGAGAACTTGGTATTATCGCTCTTTATTCTGTACAGCGAAGCTGAAACCTGTAGAAAACTACATCGTATATCATCAGCTCTACATGCTTTCCGACTTTGTAGTACGGTCGTAAGGTAATTACTTTCAAACATTTAAAATTTATATTGGATTACGACGATAACGAGCTATTCACTACATACACCTTGTATAATAAATTGAGATCTCTTTGTGATTATTATGGTAGTCTACTGCGGTGACAGTCAGTAGGAGTGTCCCGAGTAACGCATGAATGATCAGCTATTATGACAGGGAGTAGATAAATATAATACCATTTTGAGGATGGTGCCATTTCTGAATAGAAGCTTCCCTGAATCCAGGGTACTATGGCCATATAGGTTTCTCGAATCCTATTTACATATCGGTCATATTAGTTAAAACGAGAAAATATTGTAGACGAGACTGTAGCCTATGTACTGAATCACAGAAGTAATTACAGTTCCCTGATTGAATGTGGAGGTAACAACCTTTTGGGAGGAAATCCTTTGGTTTGATTTGAAGCATAATTCAGCACGACAGTGAGGTAAGTATGTAATTCATGTTATGACAGTACTTCCGATAATCACACCTACTTACAGGAGGGGCGGGGCATTATACGATATTACAACACGTACGGAAACGCGATATAGAGGAATACTTTCGTTTCAATTTCATACACAAGTCATGTCTGTCTACTCTGTGTATGAATTTAGTACATGTAGCATCATTGTTTGTTCAAAGATATTCATGAATTGTTTGATGCTCCCATGCTATATACTGCTGCTTTACTATTTTATTAAGCATTGAGTTTTGATGCAACATGTAAACGTACTGTGGTATTGTATACAGCTATCAAGCGATGCTTTGGTAAAGGGGTGTCGCTCTATCTGAAACTTCAGAACATAAACAGATGCGTTATTTATTCTGTCAGTTGTTTTATATATATAATGGTATGAAGGTATAAAGGCTGTTAGTTGTAGTGGTATAGCCATGGTAATCATCGTCATATTACTCTTATGAGTACGACTACCTATAATATACCTCAAGTTCTACTACTACTACTACTACTGCTGCTGCTGCTGCTACTATACTGCTACCACTACTACTATACTTTTACTTCTACTACTACTACTACTACCACTACTACCAACACCACCACCACAACTACTACTACTGCTACTACTGCTACTACTGCTACTACTGCTGCTGCTACTACTGCTACTACTGCTACTACTGCTACTACTGCTACTACTGCTACTACTGCTACTACTGCTACTACTGCTGCTGCTACTACTGCTACTACTGCTACTACTGCTACTACTGCTGCTGCTACTACTAATATACTTTTACTTCTACTTCTACCACTACCACACCAGCACTACTACTACTATTATTACTACTACTGCCACTACTGCTGCTGCTACTACTGCTGCTGCTACTGCTGCTGCTACTACTGCTACCACTGCTACTACTACTGCTGCTACTGCTGCTGCTACTACTGCTGCTGCTACTGCTGCTGCTACTACTGCTACTACTGCTACTACTGCTGCTGCTACTACTGCTGCTGCTACTGCTACTACAACTAATACTCTACCACTACCACACCAGCACTACTACTACTATTATTACTACTACTGCCACTACTGCTGCTGCTACTACTGCTGCTGCTACTGCTGCTGCTACTACTGCTACCACTGCTACTACTACTGCTGCTACTGCTGCTGCTACTACTGCTGCTGCTACTGCTGCTGCTACTACTGCTACCACTGCTACTACTGCTGCTGCTACTACTGCTGCTGCTACTGCTACTACAACTAATACTTCTACTAACACTGCTACCACCACCACCACCACCACCACCACCACCACCACCACCACCTGTAGCAGTGGTAGTGGTACTGCTACCACTGCTACTACTACTACTACTACTACTGCTACTACTACTACTACTACTATACTTTTACTTGTACTACTACTATTACCACAACTACCACCACCACCACTGCTACTACTTCTACTACTACTACTGCTACTACTACTACTACTACTACTACTACTACTACTACTACTACTTCTACTACTGCTACTACTACTACTACTACTTCTACTACTACTACTACTACTTCTACTACTGCTACTACTACTACTACTACTACTACTACTGCTGCTACTACTACTACTACTACTTCTACAACTAATACTAATACTAACACTACTACCACAACCACCACCTTACCATTATCACTGCTACTGAATTGGGCATGCATTATATGCTGTGCCAATCAGGTGGAGGAGAAATGTAAATTGATATAAACTTGGCAAGGATGGAAGCAAACGTCATTGGCATTGGTTATTATTATGACATTCCAGTGAACTTCATTGTCTATTGTTCTTCAGTTAAGCACGTGTATTATCCACTAGTTACGTCGGAGAGAAGTATGTAAATAGGTTTGTCGTTAATCAGCGTCAAATTTAATCGATTTTTGTAAATTTCTATTTTGAGGAATAGCCCTTTACTGTTTAATCCTTATTTTATACCGATTTCTCAGCACACTTCAGATATTCGTGCCATATCAAACACTTCGATATCGGGAATCGATTTCTGTTTCATTCCCAGTGTTATTTTCGGGAGATGAATATTCCACATACTTGAACGAATTTCATCTTTATTTTAATCATTTTTTTTAATATTTGAAATTGGAATATCTAATGATCTTTGGCGGAATCAATAAAGCATGCAACTCCATAGTAGTATATTCCGATATATGTTGAAAGTTATGTACCTGAATGTTCACAAAGATCATGGTTCTTAGGAGGATATATTAAGTGGTGTAATTACTAATTGTATGTAAATTTCATAGTTCATGAGTTTAGACAGGGCAAAACATGTAACACTTTGGAAATATAAATCACATCTAAAGGGTGTAAGGAAGCCTGTTTTAATGAAATGGATGAAATAAGAGAGACACGCAGTGGTTTGTCCAGAATAGGGCAGTGCCGGAGGACCCCCCCCCCCCCCCATTTCATTCCCTCTGCACGTGGTATTCGCTATTTATTTATTTATTTACTTAGTATTCTGCATTTCCCTTTTCGAGAGAAATATAACAACATAACCAGAGTGGTTGAACAATTATTAGAAGAATATCAATCATATAAATGCATATTTTTATAGCAGGCTTCTGGATGTAACAATTCTGAATGTGGGAATATCCTACGATTTTAATCTTTGATTTATCATCTACAAACCTTATTTAATCTTTAGCAACTAAAATTTCAGAGGGTTACTATTGTATTGGATGTGCCTATGTACTCAGATGTACTCAGCAACAAGGTCTACAAAAGCGAATTTTCGTTGAAATTACTAGGCCACGATTTCAGAACTTTATTTTTTGAAATTTTTATTTAGCGTGGTTCACTCGGAAGCAAATACGATTATGTGCTCAGACTCTCGTTGATTAAAAATAAACCAAGACTTCAATCTCAAATCATGTATTCGGCTTTCATTCTGTTGATTATTTACACTTTCAATATTTGTTAAATTTCGTGAAGTAGTTGGAGTCCTCCACAGTCCCAGTCGCCATGACATGATGACCCACAAGAGCTATTATTTGAGTGACCATGAGCCATAGAAAAGGTCTGACCATCGTCCAAACATTCGTATTTAATGCTTATTGATGAGTGGCCATGGGCTTACAATGATGTTAGCTGTCTGAATCTTGTCACTCTCCATACATACAAGGACATGTATAGACAGGGATCTCTAACAACTCCCTGGTATAAATGCATGTGAACAGAGGTACATGAAAACTGGACATCAGTCTACGGAAGACCTTATTACTTACTGGATGGATTTTGTTCCCTCGAAATCAGTGGTTTCTATAATGAAGCAAATCACATCACAAGAACATGCAAGGCATAAGATTGCTAGTTTATAAGTAGACGTCACATTATTTTCACGTACTCCCAGAAGAAGAAGAAGAAGAAGCGGGGGAGGGGCACGTGTCCTCCATCCTCCGTCCCCCTACCCCTTCTTCCCTCTCCAGGATCACCCAGTTGTGCGATAAGAAAGCAAAAAAAAAATATACTCGAAGACAATTCTGAAATTCACAATATAATTGGATATTGTTGAACAATAAACATTTGAATGGTGAAATTTAAAAATATTGTCATACATCGGCAGCGGTATGACGAGAGCCTGCAAAGTAAGGACCCCCGACCTTAACCTGATACTCTAAACCAAAGTCGAGGTTGCATGTATTATGCAATACATACTTAAAGGGTTGACCTATCTCTTGCATTATCCCGATTTTGGTTACATTACGTAATGAGAGACCTAACTGGTCCTAAAGAGTTTACTTAAGAGATGTAAACGAATGAAACGGAATTAGAAATGACTTCGTAATCGCATTAGGTCAAGAGTACAAACTTTTCCATTGCAGCAAAAGTTGGATACACGTTTGTCCATTCCTACAAACCATAGACCTGAAGACATGGTCCAGAACTGAAAGAAAATGTTCCCACTTATAATGCTATGGATGCATGGGTATACCAAAGAGGTGAGAAGTTTGGTAGTGAAAGGAGAAACGTCATTGGATTTTTCCTGAAGTTTCTCACGAGGGAGCCCGAGTTACCCGATACATAGGGTCAAGTATCACAGCGATACAAAACAAATTCTGTTGTTGTAGAGGTTGGGAGTGGTTAGGGAATCATAATGAATGTCAGAAGAGATTTGCTGGGTATCGAGGGACAAGAGTTACATCACGTACGTTGAGCAAGTGAAATTACATTTCATAGGGCGTTTATGTAAATGTTAATCACGGGAAGCCGATATTTTAAGAGAAAATATGTGTATTTTCGTGCTTGAATATTATGTCTTATTGAAGAATTTATTGGAATCAAGAAAAGGGACTGTAAGTACTGTAATACAGGTGAAAGAAATAATAATTTTGATTCACTTTAATAGTCAGAAGGCATACGCTATGTAGAGATATGGAGAAGTGCCTGTAATTATAAAAATAAGAACGAAAAAATTTTTCTTGGGGATCATACAAGATCACTTCTCAAAATCATATTCCAGGAAAAAGTCTATGAGTGTGAAAATTGCATTTCACCAATCCTCACTGCGCCTGCCTGTTTTGATAATAGAAAGATCATATTCTCGGGAAAAGAAAATAAGTGTATTATATGTTTGGTTGTTATGTTATTATATCATTCACGAGAACCGGATGCCACTTTCAAAAAGTCCCATCATTTGATATTTGTTAACTTGTGAGGTCGAATTCATAGATAACTCTGTAAACTGAATCTGATCAGAAACAAAACATGATAATAATCCTGGTAAGGTATATCTCTACAATTCGATACTTAGCCCTCTTTCTATACGTCCGAGTAATAAACCGTATCATCAGGTATTAATAATATGGAAGTTATATAAATTGATAAAATCATTCCCCTAGTGTTCATGGTTTGAGTGACTATTATCATATTCATGCAATGGCAAACAACTAATGATATTTTAAATGCGAATTTCTATTAGGTAAATCGGGCTTACTTCCGACAAAACGTAATCCTTCAGTAGCTTGGTAGACTTAGTATCAGGCGGATATTTTTAATGAATAACTTGAGTATTTCCGAATATTATTTCTGCTTGTAATTCGCCTTGCCTTCTGGCTGGCTTATATTAGTATAGCGTGTCAAGGTAAGCATTTATTATTGTAGGAGAATAAAGGTTGCGACATTGCTTTCAAAACTTATATGAGGTCACAGTTTAATAAATTCCATTCAGGTTTGGCTAATAAATCCATTCTTCACTTGTTTTCAAGGATATTAATTGCCTCACGTTCTACATATCACGTACATAGAATTAATAACTTGATTTCAGTCCTCAATTGAGAATAAATCAAAAGCGTTATTCTTCAAAATCTCAAAGGAGTTTGACATCTTAAATGAGAATAACATAGACCTTCCAGTGACTTCCATACCATGCAGTATGTTTAAAATGTTGGGTCTTATTCAGTATAAATATAGTTCTTCGTGCTTGTCCCTCAATTATCTTGTTACGTCATTACCATAACCATCTAAACCTGGGTCGAGAGGGACATGGGGCAAAAAATCTTGTCCATGAATGTAAGCACCGATGGAGGATCGAATCCTGGACCAGTCCTGTCGTATGGCAGTCGAGAGCCTTTACAAAATAAGTTTTCCTTCTGTTATCTGTGATATAATTGGTAGAGAGGGAGATAGAATGGAGAGGGGAAAGACAGATAGAGAGAGGGGAAGACAGATAGAGAGAGGGGGAAGACAGATAGAGAGAGGGGGAAGACAGATAGAGAGAGGGGGAAGACAGATAGAGAGAGGGGGAAGACAGATAGAGAGAGGGGAAAGACAGATAGAGAGAGGGGAAAGACAGATAGAGAGAGAGGGGGAAGACAGATAGAGAGAGGGGAAAGACAGATAGAGAGAGGGGAAAGACAGATAGAGAGAGGGGAAAGACAGATAGAGAGAGAGAAAAGACAGATAGAGAGAGGGGGAAGACAGATAGAGAGAGGGGAAGACAGATAGAGAGAGGGGAAAGACAGAGAGAGGGGAAAGACAGATAGAGAGAGGGGGAAGACAGATAGAGAGAGGGGAAAGACAGATAGAGAGAGGGGAAAGACAGATAGAGAGAGGGGAAAGACAGATAGAGAGAGGGGGAAAGACAGATAGAGAGAGGGGAAAGACAGATAGAGAGAGGGGAACGGACCAGCTAGAGAGAGGGGAAAGACAGATAGAGAGGAGAAGACAGGATAGAGAGAGGGGGAAGACAGGATAGAGAGAGGGAAGACAGATAGAGAGAGGGGAGACAGATAGAGAGAGGGGACAGACAGATAGCGAGAGGGAAAGACAGCTAGAGGAGGGGAAGACAGACTAGAGAGAGGGGAAGACAGATAGAGAGAGGGGGAAGAAGCGAGAGAGAGGAGTACAGATCGAGAGAGGAAGTGAGAAGACAGATAGAGAAGAGAGGGGGAAAGACAGATTAGAGAGCGGGAGAAAGACAGATAGAGAGCGGGGGGAAGACAGATAGAGAGCGGGAAGGCAAAGACAGATAGAGAGAGGGGGAGAACGACAGATAGAGGAGAGGGGAAAGACAAGATAGAGAAGAGAGGGACAGACAGATTAGAGAGAGGGAGGAAAGACAGAGAGAGAGGGGAAAGACAGATAGAGAGCGGGGGAAGACGATAGAGAGAGGGGAAAGACAGATAGAGAGAGGGGGAAGACAGATAGAGAGGGGGAAGACAGATAGAGAGAGGGGAAAGACAGATAGAGAGAGGGGGAAGACAGATAGAGAGAGAGAGGGGAAAGACAGATAGAGAGAGGGAAAGACAGATAGAGAGAGGGGGAAGACAGATAGAGAGAGGGGAAAGGCAGATAGAGAGAGGGGAAAAGACAGATAGAGAGAGGGGGAAGACAGATAGAGAGAGGGGAAAGACAGATAGAGAGAGGGGGAAGACAGATAGAGAGAGGGGAAAGACAGATAGAGAGAGGGGAAAGACAGATAGAGAGAGGGGAAAGACAGATAGAGAGAGGGGGAAGACAGATATAGGGAAGAAGAATAGTAGAGAGAGAGAGAGAGTAAGGGGAGAGAGACAAAGAGGGAAGGAGGGAGACAGAGAGTGGGAGAGATTGTACATGACTGTACATGATTTTCTAGTTATGTAATACTTCATTAAAATATATATATATAAAACCTTTTTATTTGTTGCTAGAACGCAGAAATAAAAGCAATCAAACAAATCAAAGAAGAGAGAAGAGAAGAGAGAGAGAGGGAAAGAGGAAGCATGAATGTACGGTGCTTTATTCTGTTAGCTCGCTCATATTTGTTTTGTTTAGGACGTGCTGTTAACAATATCATGGTTTTGTTTTTACTCAGATTGCTGCCATTCTTTGAATATTTTATTGTTTCGGCAGTCTGGTTGTTACACAATTTTATTTTGATACAATTTCGATGAAGTTTGACCCTATTCTGTGCTGCTGCTATGTTACGTTTTGTTTTGAGTTGATAATACATGTAATCCTACATGTCCTTTATTATGCCAGGATTTTATTTCAGTAAATTTGATTTGACTTGATTTGAGTTGATTTGATTTGATTTGATTTGATTTGATTTGATTTGATTAGATTTGATTAGGATTAGGATTACTTAGAAGCGGCAGAAAGGTAGGGGCTGGAGATGCCCCCCCCCCCCCCCGCATTATTTTTTGTTTGTTTGCTTTGTTTGCTTTGTTTGTTTTCACAGTGCTTTTATATATACCGCGGATTCATGATTACGCTCGGGCACATGTCCAGTCCCCTCCTCGCACTTTTCAAATACGCCTCTCGATTTTTTTCAGTTAAATCACATGCATGAGCTTCACAACCCTTTTTAGTAGAACTGTAAATTATTTTGAATGAGCAATGGGGACGTTTAATGGCATAATAAGAAATGACATTATGTGAAAAATGGCACTTGTTTTCAACATCCATCCAGTCATTATTCTGCCGTACTTGCAATTAATCAATGGATGCAGTCATGTATAATAAATCATAAATTAATGTCTCAGTGAACATCATTGGTACACCAGGGTAGACACTCTCAAGGCATTCGCAGATACTATTGAAATCGATTTAAGTAGCGAATGTATTGTATTCAAACCAGTGAAGTCTCGTCATAAATTTGACATCATTATCAGAAAGAGTATTAACAGACACATTGTTGGATTGATCATGTTGATGGTCTAGTCATTATTTCAGTGCGCTATTTGTTCACATAACATGCATGTCCTGTGAGTGGAAGAAGAAGAAGAAATAAGAGATCAAACCTTATAATGAAAACATAAATTGAATAAGGAGAGTGATGTAGAGAAATGAACTATGAATGAAATAGTGCACACCCACAAAATGAATTATAAAATTTGTCCATAAAATATTACCCACAAATACTCATATATACCCATATATATAAGAGTATATGAACTAGGCCCCTTGAAAGATCAGTATTCGCTATTGAAAGGGCTACCCTGTTTAGAAAAGACCTTGATAAATGAATGAATAAATAAATAGATAAAAATAAATAAATAAATAAATAAATAAATAAATAAATAAATAAATAAAATATATGTCCATATATATACCAATGCGGAACATGGTGATAGTGGACAGACAGTCAGTCATTGAATAATCCACAATAAATGAGGGGGAATGCGCTGATATGATTAATGACTCTCTACGAAACATGGCAAGCACGATTAAACACATGATTTATTTGGAATTATTTGGCTGAGCCAAGAAACTAAACAGGATATCAGCATTATTGTCACATAAATTTTATTGAAAACTGATGACGTCACAGATTGAAATTTTGATCAGCTAATTCAGAGAAAGCATGGCAAAGCCTGCGATGTATTTTGCTGAGACTGAGAATTAACTGTTCGTTTATACCGATTTTACCAGAACACAATTAAAAACCTTCAGAGAACATACACTTCTGCTAAAGGTTATTTTTTTTTAATGAATTAATGATGAGTCTGGAGGAATTTGGATATTGACAAGTTCAGAGATATGTGACATAATGAATTCGACTGAAAAGCTTTTTCTAACATTATTATCATGATTGTATTCATAGATAATAACTTAAGTTATTCCAGATGGGGAACGTCAAGTATTTCACTTCATTGTTAATTTTGGCAGAACAATTAATCATCACAAAAGATTCACATTCAGCTACCTCACACTCCACTGATTTAAGATAATATCATTCGCCCACGTTCACGATGTGACTACGCCGTGTCACGAACTCAATTACCTGCTTAATGGGGAGTGGGTTTCTCTTCTTTTGATATTTCTAAGCCTAATGAACTGTGCAGAAAATCTACTTTTCTGCTCCCAATGACACTTTCATGTATTAGCTGAGTAATAGATGGACAAAATTCATCTGTAATAATGTTTTATTTTTCCAGGGATTGGTCTACCTCGACCATACTTGGTAAAATTCGGATCCATTATGGAACAGCAGTACAGAAGAAATTTCGGGCCGGATATACAGGCTAAGGTTTTAGAGGGCGTGAAATGTCGTACTGTATCGGGGAGACATAATACTGCGTGTCTCCTAAACTTTTCAGTACAGGTTATAGAAATTACCTTCTCATTCTGAAAGGAATAAACGCATATACAAAAGAAACCTGTGGATGGCCAGACAACAATAGGCAAGGGTTAGGCCCATTTAACAATACATTCCCATACATATCAATATAATTCGATTGCTGTGACCTTTTCTGTACATAAATGCATTGGAAAGAGGCATGCTTGTGAAGAAAGGGATAATTAGGTCATTCTGCATCTATTTTCAATGACAGTATAAAGGATCAAACTACATCATGCCATTCACAGGTTTGTAATGCCGATACTGATCTTTGGTGTAGTGTCAAGTAAGTATACACTTCTTCAGTTTTCAGACTTACAATAACTGTGAGGTGCAAATGCGACCGGGGTATAGTGAATATGGTGATGTGATCACTCCATGCAGAGTGGAGGTTGTCTTGGAGATAGCAAGAGTCGTATTTTGATCTGACAGCGAGGATATCTCCATCTCAGCAGGTATTTGTTAGGATATCTCCTTAGGAACAGACAATGACCTCTCCAATAACCATGGTCACACCAGGGGTCTACTTGACCTTTGACCTTGGGTCAATTCATATGATGTCGAACCGCCACTAACCACCTACATGATTCAATCATGACCCCCTCGAGATGTTTGGTGGAAGACCTTTTATTAGATTTTAAAATACGCAAGAATCCTCGAGTGCGACCTTTAACACTGTGAGATGGGCTCTATGAATGAAGCAAGGGGACTATTAACATTATTTTCGTTGACTCCTCCGTAGCGAAAGAATTGTTAGAGAGGAGAATATGTAGTTAGGAATAGAATAGAAGAAGATCAAAGGAGATAGAGAATTCAGTTAAGATGAAGATATTTATGATTATGAAGAGTAGAGAAGATAAATAATGATAATAGAGAAGGGAGAAGAAAAAATATGCTGTGATAGGGATAGTGAAAAAAAAAAAACATACAAAAATAACCACAAACCACGCCTTTCTGGCTTCAGATTTAAAATGGAATTTGTGGGATGCAAAGTAAATAAAGCCAGCCATTCGATATTATATCCTAAATCACTGCCAAAATATACGTCAACCGGATTCTTTTGAAGTGGTTTCTGAATAACGAATCATACAGCATGATATAAAGGTCTCCTGCCTTAACACACTCACATCAGTCACACGCACTCGCAAAGGAGAAGAAATAACAGACTGCCTCTGTAGAACGGGATCAAACTTTAAAAATCCAGCAGACCCTATATTGCTCAGAAAAAAATATGTGCAAAGACTCTTGTGGATAAATTGACGGTAAGTGTTCTCTGCTTTATTACATTTCCATGATTGTAAGATTCTATTCGAAAAATTTGAACCTCTTTCATTTCTACAGGTTTATCTACAATTTTAAGAGGGGAGATGGGGATAGGGCGGGGGGGGGGGGGCTGTGACGAGTATCATGATTATAGTTCCCCATTATCATTGGCTTCTGGATTCAAATGTGACTGTGAGAATGAGTTTTATACGTCTCGTAAGTTGAAAGGAAAGTAGTGGATTCGTGAAAGTTTTATATCCGTCTGATCGACATTCCAGCATGATTTGTCAGGTTTCAAGATGTTCCCTTTCACCCTGTTCAATGTTTATCGTTCAACGTGACCTTAATACATGTAATAATCCTGAGGTTTGAGGGTCAAGACCTAGACAGACTATTCCAGAGATGTTCCAGCAACCACAGACATTCCTATCTAAACCACATCGCCGCTTTTACTAACCATGCTTCTAGTCGTGCAGTGTCTCTTTCAAAACGAGATATCTTTTACGAAATTTTCAGTCGTGTCATAATTATTAGATATTTGGTTGTGGTTTGGAACTTTTATTCAATATCGTATAGATGGAACATGAGTAAACAAGAGCAAGTTGTAAGTATTCACAAGTATTTCGCACGTTAAAGTGACCTTTTTTTTCTTAATTCGTTTTTCTTCATTTCTTTATAAGTTTTGAAAGATATTATGGCATTATGACAGTGCTATTCAAATATGTACATCTCACAATAATATTAATTCACTCTCCATTCTTGTATTTTACCATGTTACTTAACTGTTGTACTTTGTATTTTCATGTGCATGTAGAATGATTTGTTAAACTACAGGGTGCCTTTGAAAAGTAATTTTGCATAACATGAACAGGACAACCCTGCAGTATAAAATAAAGAAGACGAAATAAATCAATATACAAGAGAAAAATGTATTTCTCAAAGGAATACCCTAAAACTAAACGAATTAATAAAAATAAGATTATAAAAAACAACGAATTGTTAAAAGATAAGTACGATTGGTATGAAAAGGTTTTATGTAGGGTTAAGGGGGCGCGGGAGGTGGCCTGCAGTTTCGACTAAAAATTAAAACGAATTTTTAAAAAACCCGAAAAACTTATTTTAAAAGCTTAGTATTCGCATTTCTCATAGGCTCACAAATCAACAGAATCCCAAGGGCTTCAGGGGGCTCCGTCCCTAGATCCCTATTTGGATGTCAGCCGCCCATTCAAAAAAAAAAGTTCTGCAGCCCTTCATTATACTGGTACTGGTACTGGTACAGAAATAATTTTACGAACTAGTTTTGATGATGTGGGACTTGAGATACCGTGACAGGAGGGGGGGGGGGTGGCTAAGCTGTGCGATATCCTTACAGTATAAGTAGGCTTATGTAGTAGCCTACTCTATTTGCTCATGAAGTGCCCAGTAAATAGAAGGAGTGAGCAAACACATATATCTAAAATCGAAAATCATTTAAGGGCAATATTTCCTTTTATTGACTAGTCAAATATTGTGTCAGTTTTGGAATGTAAATCTTGTAGGGAATATTGACAAAAGTTATTATAATAATCTGCCTAAAAATGTGCCTTGAGCAAACGTGATTCTTTTATCTTACCCTATGGGGTTCAAAGTCTACGAAACATGGATTACTATGCAGTGAGCCTCTACAAAGGACCTGGTAAGGACCTAGCATTCCTGATTTATGGGAGAGGCACTGTGTATTCTGCCATTCCAGCGCGTTGGTATTTACTATCAAAATGAAAATATAAAAGGATTTCTTATTCTTAAGATTTAAAAACCTCTCTTTACATGTAGTGATATAAGTCTATTTTATGCTGTAGTAATGGAGATGTGTCAATCGTGCATGAAATACCGCACTGCGAAGGATATGCTACAAGCATGACAAGTGGTTGAACTGATATATTTAAGAGACCTGTATTTCATAATCATAATGATAAAGGATTGGGGTTTGTTTGTTGTTTGTCGATTTTTGTTTTGTTTAGTTTTGTTCGTTTTTTTTTTGTCATGTGAAGGAAGGCCTTCTACACTTAGTACATGCATTGCATGTAGGTGTAATGTTCAAGCGTCCCCAAATACAAGCTTCAAGCTCCCGAGTCTGAAAATATCCATCAACAAATACCTAAATAGAAAACTACGATCACACCCCACACTATGAAGCGAAATTTTTGCATTAGCTTATCGTACGATTTTTTTTTATAAAGACGATTACACCAACTGATTTTGTAATCCTTACTCTTGAAATGCTTGATTCACATTCAGTTATTTGAATGATGCGATCCCAGATAATTATTCCAAGAGGAATTTTTTTTTTTTTTTGCAACATGATAGGATTGATTAAAAACAAACCAAATGTAGGTGAATGTACATGGGGTTATAATTACTTTATAAGATGCTGGTATTTAATACATATCGCTCAAGCAATCAAGCATAACTATATCTCTCAGACATTCAACACAACTATTTTTATCTCTAGTAAATTGTGCGTCATTGGAGGGAGACATTACTTATTGTGCGGTTCACCTACGTGCTCACCACACAATAGCTGTCTCCATCGAAACACCGCCTACTGATAATAAACAATATGTTGAATCATTTTTTAAATTAAAGAATACAACTTCTTGACCATATACAGTAATATTTTAGACCTTAATATTAAGGTAAGCTTGTTGACTGAAAACAGGTTACTCTCGTTTTAGAGGTGTTTGCAGAGTTATCAAGCTTTTGCACACACTACAGAGATATATCCCTCAATTGTCATGCAGAATATTGAATATCTAATTAAACATTTTTATTATCATTTCTTGTAATTATCATGTTATAATAACATTTACCATTACCCACGCGATTTCCCTGAAGGCATTGAGCTGCATACCAAGAAGCTTAGGTGTTTCCTCCGGGATGGGTATAGCGCCATCTACATTTTTCGTTCCGCGCATTGCACATCCGTAGTGATATAATCTCTGAATCACAGTTCATCGAAAGTTATCATATAAAAAGTGAAAATTCATTTCCATTTATTCAGTCCTGATAACCACATAAAATATTGAAGTCGTGCCAAATATCATATTCCTTGTTTGCACAACATGTAAGGTTAAGCGTGAAATTGATTTTACAGCATCGTTCTTTCAATTTATTGTTTGTTTAAACCAAAGTCATTGACTGGAAAAGATTTAGTTCACCTCCTACACGTTATTTGTGAAGGTTGCTATACCTGTAAGATGATCATACATAACCATTCATCCGCTTGGCGTAGTCAAATAAAACTGGTCTATGATAGGTGACTGAATAAGTCATACTATATAGTATGACTGTTGTTACATAAAAATCTAATGTGTCTCCCCCCCCCCCCCCGGCGCTCGCCCCCCCTCCCTCTCTCTCTCTCTCTCCCTCCCTCCCTCCCTCTCTCCATCTTCACTCTTTATTCTCTATCCTTTTCCATCCTCTTAATATTCCCCATTTTCCTCCAAAAATATGTGGGATGTCTAGTCAGAGAACCTCAATATCCAGATTTATCCTTTCTTTACCTATTTTTTCAAAGTTATGTTTGAAAATTTCAAGATACGGGGTAATTAGCGCTACATTACCTCTAATCTGTTGCAAAATGATTAACTATGCACGATTAGAAATATCATTAATCTTATGAGAAAATTAGAGCAGAGACGTCACAAGGAGGCGCCCTTCCAATCGTATGATGTCATAGACCATTTATGATTGGTTTATGACTTCAGTTCATTGGAATAGGGGATACTCTAATGCCATGAACTGTATAGCGTTCTTTGCATTCATCCTACAGTTATTTGAACCTCATCATGATGAATTAGAGCAATCCTTTATCCAAAACTCACCCCCTCCTCGCTTCCAAGAATTTCAACACAAATATACAGGCTGTTCAACGTATCAAAAATGAAAAGCAATTTCCCACACTAATCTTTCTATTTTTGACATTTTACACTATTGCTCCTAGACGGGGGAACAAATTATGACAGAGGGGAAAATTGATCTTGTAATCCCACTCCTGAAATACACATGACAATGCGTAGTAACTAACAGATGAATATCACCAGAATTTCATTTATTAACCAATTTAAAGACCGCGAAACAAGCAAAGACACGGACGTTGATGAACAACATTTTACGTGCCGGTTACTGGCTACTGCGCCACCATTTTTTTCCCCTCTAAAACTGTTCCAAACTGCATTAATTAAATGACTTGACTTGATTCGATGACGGCAGATGATGTTCATGTCTCTACATGGACTCGAATCCCATAGTTACTGATGCATGGTCTATTCGTCCTCTAAACCACTCTCTTAAAATAAAAGAGAGAACGCGTTCACACTGTTTGGGACGAATTTCAGAAGAGAGTGACTTTACAGTGAATTAAGAGTGAATTGAGAGTAAAAATTCTGATATTCACTCTTTATGCACTCTTTTAGGGGTGACCTCAGTGATCACTGAAAATTCTTGAGTGATCAATGAGGTCATCCCTCAAAGAGTGAATATCATAATTTTTACTCTTCATTGTTAATTCACTCTTAATTCACTCTAAATGCACTCTCTTCTGAAATTCACCATATTCTGGGAAAAATAATTGGCATATAATTAATTTATGTCACATCCTGTTGCACATTTTGTCTATATATGGGATTTCATCTTTTGCACTCTTTGCGCCTCGAGCATTTGATTTTATTAAGTGGATTTGGCAACTTACAAAATGTCATGTATATAACTATCATTACTGATACATAACAAACACTTCTTAAGAATCACGATGATAATTAAAAAAAAAGGATATTTCCTGATTATTGTGACTTTTTCGAGGTGTGTGTTTTGTGTTTTATAATGTTTTATGAGGAGTTGAGATTTGTGGTTGGTTGGTTGGTTGGTTGGTTGGTTTGTTTGGGTTTATTGTCGTCACCGGTATCTTAATTCATCAAGCTGATCTTCTCACTATTTTGATGTGACTTCCTGGATTTACCACGCAGACATTTTCCGAGAAAATTGCAATTCTATTTGGTCATATTAAAAATTCAGAAAGTTCAGAAAACCTTTTTTGGGGAGATATAAACAATATGAAAAGCAATTAAAGAGCGGACATTGGTAGTAATCAAAATGTGATGTAACAATGAACAATATAAAAGTAGGATCGAAAATGAACAAAACCTGTACTTATTATTGTGACGTTTGTTATTACTGTGCAGGTGAAATTACATTTTCTTTCACAATTTCTACCGTATTCACATAAAGATAATTATTTCTCAGATATCATATTCTTTTTTCTCCCCCTTTCACCTTCACAGATATTTGATAGATCAAGAAACTCAGAAGAAGAAACAAGATGTCGAAGTATCGGAGAAACATGGTGAGTGTATGATTTTGAAAAATACTATTCTGAAACTTATATTAATCTGCTTCTGGCCACTTAAATGCTTAGTTCACTTTCAGTTCCGTTCAGTGCAGTCCATTTTGAAACGATTGTCCATAATATATTTATATATACATGTATTTATTATCATTAGTAAAGCCAGACGAAATGGATATCCTTTCCTTCTCAAAAAGAAGTGGATATTAAAGATTATGTTGACATATTACAAAATATCTCGGTATATGTAATGCTTTACTATTTTTGTTTGTTGTTTTTGTTATTTCGTTTTCGTCATCTGCACACGCACATGGACAACCGCATCCCCTAGAGTCCTAGACAATACTTTTCTGTAAACTCTTTTGTTGTTTTGCTTTAAGTGGCTTTGAAAAAAATATGAAAGCTAATGATCATAAGATCACATCTCAGATTTAACATCTTACGTCGCTTTACCTTTAGGAAGTCATTACGTAATTTGTGAACTAGTCTGTCTGTAATTCTAGGAAATATAGAGCAAAGTTGAAATACTTGACATTGAATGAGTATGCTTGATTGGCTCTCCGATCATTCCAGTCATCAAAGTACACATCGCAAACATACCGTAGACATTACCCATCACCAGACACCAGTTCAATCTCAATCATATACATGCACGCTATAATCTAGGAAGTCCACAGGGGCCATGCAGGTGTCCAATTCTATTGTAGGTGATGTGTAAAACACAGGAATCAGGGAAGAGAATTAGCACATGAACTAACATTTTTACAATAATTATGATGGATTTTGTGAAAGTGGTGGATTACTCCAAAACTAAAGATGGTTTTCAATTTGATTTGAATTCACTTATTTAAATCGCGATTCAATTTTTTTAAACTCAGCATCATTGATCAGAGATGAATACTGTTTCGCAAATGAATAAGATAAGCACTGATCAATAATTTGGGATTAAGAATGATAAAATCACATAACTATATCCATTACTTGTCTCGAAACCCTTGATTGCTTAGTGGTGTAATGTTTATAGGTTCACACGGAAACTTACTGAAGTCTATTTTAATACGTTCTGCCCCATAAAACATGTAAAATGTCTACCTTCCGAGACTATACATCCTGCCTCTGTTTAAATATGGCAACTCTCACACATCGATCGATGGTACTTTGTTAATCGAACATGAATGTCATTAACAGATGAATTTCGATCTTAATGGTATATCATCTCTCACAGATTTTGATAGGAGTCTTTTGACAAAGTTAAAAGAACTACCCCTAGCTTCTAATTAGATTTCAGTGATTAGGTGGTGATATACCACCTAACCTCATATCATTCACATTACAACCTCTTCACCATGTTCACATGCTCCCCTTTTGACCACTCTAAATAGCACGAATACTTTTACTTAGTGGGGAAGGGGGTATAGCAGCACGAATTTGCAAGAGGTTACTTATACTATTCAGATTGGTGAATGTTACTATCTATTCTCAAATGCTACTATATATTTAGAAGATAAGCAGCTCCAACCTCCCCCCCCCCCCCCCAACCCGTGGGCTCCTTCCCGTATGTGGTATCAACATTTTCAAGAATTCCGAAGTCAACAATTGTGAGTAATCGTAGCATAGCAGTACAATAACCTGTACCCCCTTTTCGAAATCAACCCTCCAATGTCACGACACTGAGCCTGGCTACGCCTTTGTGAAAGGTTATGATCTGTAGCTCGTGTATTTAAAGCAAAGTCAACATCACGGAGCCCTTTCACTTGAAGGCTTGAAGCCTAGCTCGTGAGAGATCCTTTCTCTCTCTCTCCCTCTTTCGCTCACAACACATCTCAGTCAAGACTTTTCCAGTCATCACAGGCTCTATATCCTGCTAAAACTCCTATTGGATTCGTTTCCTTGGAAGCACAATCTTGTTCGATTCTTTTTTCTAGGTAAGAAAAAACAGCTAAACTAACTGGCCTTGTAGAACATTTTTATTTCATTCTGCACAGGACGTTGGAATTTTAGATTATCGAGAAAGGGAGATGGTCATTTGTTCTCATTTACAATTTTCAAAGGCCAAATAGTTAACTACTTCATTATTTACTTTAAAGGCAACGTACAACGATCTTAGCTAATTTGATATTCAATTCGAATTGCTGTAGAAGTGAAACTATCAGTGTTTATGATAGTTGTTCTTATCAAAGTGAAAATTAACATATCATAATGATCACGTGGTTTCGATGCCTTATTCTCGTTACAAATGCATTATGTTAAATGACATTGCATTTATAACAATTTTATCCATGTTTTCTCTTTATGTTTTTATGTGTGCCTCTTGTCGTTTTTGTTTTTGATCATCGGCAAACAGAAAATTACTGGGATAATTCGGAATAATCTCATCATTTTGGAAAAATATCATGTGAATGTTGTTGTCCATGTGGAGTGTTGATCCGATACTTATTGCCGACGGATCTGTGATGATTACTGAGATATTGTTGTCATAAATGAAAAACGAAACTTAGCTACAGAACATTAGAACCTGTAAAAAAAATGATTTAGTGAAGAATAAGAAATCAGAGAGTATAAGAAACATAAAAGAAGGATAGACAGACAGACAGACAGAGAAAGAGAGAGGGGAGAATATGCAAAGGGAAAATTTTGAAACAATTTGATATCTTCATCTTTATCCTCATTTATGCCAGTCATTTTGAAGTTAACAAAGTTGCTGAATTTGTATTATTTTTTTTTCAAGTTTTGATCTAAAAGATTTTTCTACATCGTAATTTTTTCAATAGTATTTTTCACTCATCTCTGTGTTCATTTCTTGTCGCCTTACCCCCATTGCTCTTCTCAATTTCAGCCCATCCCCCCCCCCCCCCCCCCCCCCCCCCCCCCCCGCTTTCTAAATCATCTTCCAAATCTTGAGATGAGTCATGTAGATTGGATTATGACTCAGTCGACAAGGTTGGGATTATTTCATGTTCTTTGCTTGTTAGGAATTATCTCACGGATTCATTACAGACACATTCTTCATAATTCAAAACTCAATGAAATATTCACATAATTATAAACACCCATTTTGATCACTGTGGTGTTAGCATAGCTGTTTTGAGAAAGCAAGAAATTTACCTTGTTCATATTTTTGAAAATATTGTGTCAATACTGTTAATTTCAAAATCTTGAGAAAATTTTTTTAATGAATCAACAATCCCACATCAGCCGGCTATTATGTTAACCCATTTTGTGAAGTTTCTTTTCCCCAGAGCGATTGATAGTAATGACGTTAATTGTTTTTAAATGAAAGTTATCAGACTGTAACAATTGCTATTAAGCAAAAGATGAGCGGTTAACTGGGCTTCATCTGAGGGGTTTTAATGTTTTTCTGATGACCGCATGATTCTCATGAAGGATTAATGGTGTCGCCAAAGTGCAAAAGCAATCTGACTTTTGTAATACTGTTTGAAGACATCTTCATGGGATATCTAGATTTTGGGCGATTAATTCATGGGTGCAATGTCATGCCTCTTTTCATCACTTTCCAAACTGCACTTCGTTCGAGGCTATGATGAAGGAGAAGAAGGTGGATGATGTTAAGACACGCTCGATGACTTATGTTGTCCTAACCGCTTTCACATCGTCTAGGTAAATATTGAAGGTATGAGGTGTCTCCCATGTCTTCATCACATTGGTCATTTGTTCTGTCTGGTGATTTGACCGTTGCTTCGAGTAGTAAGCCATGCATGGCGTAATGGGTCACTTTAAGACAGGGTGTGACGCCATCCTTCAGTTGGTCAGTTTTTGTAGTGCTCGTTTGATACACCCATTGTCAACTTTAGAATACAAGTATACTCCTGACTTTGAGAGGAGAACAAGTCATCTTTATTTTGACAGAGGTCCTTCTTAGCTGCGTTTGTTGGAGAAGATTTGTTTACTCGTTATTTGAAATTATGGTATTGACGAGCAATGGTCCTTAAATTTCGCATGTAACATTTTCAAGATGATCTTTCTATTCATGAGTTTGAAAGGATCAGGAAACATGAAGGCCATTTCTGCTTAGTGCCTCTCAAGCGAAAGAACATGATCGTCTGATTAAAAGTTGATGAAAAGAGCAAATCTCTATGAAGGTCTACCTCGTTTCATATATTTTTTGTTGCATTTATATCCCTTCCCACTCTGCAAAATGAATCCGTCTCTATATCATTTCACGGATATTACTGTTGCCCCTCTCTTTATTAACTCTCCCCCTCCTCTCTCTCCACTTCTCCCTCCCCCCCCCCCCTCCCCTCTCCCCCCCCCCCCCCCCCTTCCTTCTCTCCCCCTTCCCCCTCTCTCTCTCCCCCTCCTCCGGATATCACTCGTCCTCTTTCTATTCTCTTTCTCTCTTTTCTCTCCTTTTCTCTTTCTCTCTCTCTCTCTCTCTCTCTCTCTCTCTCTCTCTCTTGTTCTTTCTTGATCTCTCTCACATACACACCCACCCACCCGCAGTCATCCTCACACGCCTCTCTGTCTGATGGCGCCCCTCTATTCCCACGTACCTTGCCTTCATGTCCTTGTAGGATCCAGTTCAAACTGTTTCAATAGGTTAACAATGCAATGTGTATAGAGTGTATGGCTGTTTATGTGATGGCGGCTCCATTGGAATGTAGAAGTTATGAAAATGGTCATGCACTTTGAGCTAGCACATGCTAACGCATACATTTAACATGACTGTTTCGATGCTCTCCCCATATATTAGGGATACAATAATGGACACCCACATGAACCTACACTTGTTTTCAGGTACAAATCGAGAATCATAAAGAAATCCTACCCCAGTAATTATGAAAGTGGACTTATAAAGATTGTTTTTTGTATTTCTCTTTGCCTTTCCATTTTGATATTAGATCATATTCACATCTCCTGATGATAGCACAGTCATTTGACCTTTTTCCCTTGCTTGTTTTGATCTTTGTACACTCTGCTAATAATAAGTATCTAGGCCTGTAGTAGATAAGTCAATCGATTGATGTAAGTTCTGATTTATCCAGGTAAACATTAAAATAACAAACAATTATTATATCATTTCATCTGGACTTGCGATTTAATTTCGAGAACGGTTTCACGTCCGATCAGCTCGTCTGATGTGGTGGAAGATGAGTTAGTAATGGGAATATAGCCAGACATTTTATCTAGGCCTACATAATATTACAAGACTGCCATTATGCAGTCAACATGCCAAATATTAATCTAGCTTATAATGGCACTGGGCATTGGTACGGTAGTATGTGCTATTACTATAATAAGGTAAATCCCACATTACATTTCACCTTCTTTCTCAATTACGAGCTCCCCATGTAGTCCTCTGGTAACCCTGCATGCTTCGTCATGCTTGCAGACCATCTACCAAGGCTAGTCAATTCTCGGCCAGAGTAAACCCGTATTAACCCCTCAAGTCCTCCCCAGACTGTAACATCTAAGTTATGAGTGGATTAGTTAGAGAGGGGTATGAAAGGGTTAACCGTTTGGTAGGATGTTCATCTCTGCTTGAAGCCTCTTTTATTCCTAGTAGCACATCTATACTTTCCTTACATGTCAATGAGCGTGATGGTATGTAGAGGTACAGTTAAAGGATGAGAGGAAAATGCATGAGGATAGTTCTACTGGAATTTTTCTGCTTCTTCATAAACAAAAGAAACGTTTATTTCTATTCTAGTTTATTTATTTATTTATTTGTTTATTTCTTCATTTATCCGTTCATTTATTTATTGATTGATTCATTTATTAATTCCTTTATTTGTTTATATATTTATTCATTCCTTCCTTCCTTCCTTCCTTCATTCATTAATTCATTAATTCCTTCATTCCTTCATTCATTCCTTCATTCATTCATTTAGTCATTCATTCATTTCCTCAAATGGAAATCAAAAGAATGGGTCCATAATTAATTAGTTTGGGATTTGATCACGTTTTAATCCATGTACTATCTTTTTCTTCTCTACTTATTCTCATTTCACCCTTTCTCCATCTCACTTTTCTATTTTTTTTCTCCCCGGGTTTCTTTTTTCCTCTTTCCCTCTCCCATTATGTCGATATCTAAGTGTCTAGCTCTAATCAGTACTTTTCACTCTCTGTTGTAAATATAATTGCATATTCATTACATTGTATTTTATCTTTGGATTCTAATTACATTAAAGTTAAAATGTGATTATTATGTATTTGCCGTTCTGAGGAACTAAGTCTAAGTAATTCATCTGATAAAGAAGAGAAAACTCGAAGAGCTTGAAAAATAAGGGTTGGCTGTGAGACTGCATGGAGAGGACGGAGAGAAAGGGGAGGCGCAATAGTCCGATGACCCAGGTTCGAAACTATGTCCATGCGTTAGTGCCCTTTGGTAAGGCATTAATCTTCATTACCAGGTCCTTTGGAGAGGACTTAAAGCTGTCGGTCTTCTGCTTCCTGACTTAAAGCAAGCATGCTTTCTTAGCAGTCAGGTAAAACAGACCAATAACCAAGAAGAGACAACGTGAGAAGTGATGAAAATGGCACGTGCTCCTTTATCGAAGCGCCGTTTAAAGATAGGTTAGTTAGAGAAATCACGCAATTCTTTAATTTCCTGTCAAAAACTGGTTGTATGCTCGTTATGTGCTAAATCGTGTGCAATGGTGTATTGGACAAGTTTTCATAAGATTTGTGGAATGTACTTAACTGGTATTTGAGAAGACACTACAGGCATTTTTGTCTGTTCCCATGGTTACCAAGTGCAAATTTGTATCGAAATATTTACCCTTTGGTCCTAGGTGACAGAACCGATTTTAAAACATGTCATCAGGAGAATGGAATGCAGAACAGAGAGGATTATGGATTAGTTAAAATCATCATTTTTCATGCTTTAGGCTGCGATTGAAGTGAGGTCAAAAACGTGCATGTTACTGGGATTAATCTTGATAGTCAACCTGTCTTACTGACAATACCTTGACAACAGAGGTCGTGACCTTTTAAGATGCGGTACAGAAATTATTGAATGATGGGTTTAATAGAAAAGTTATGTCTATTCTACTGATGTGTTACATAGATGAGTGAAATAAACCTCTTCATTTATTGATAATGCCAGTGAGTAATTGTCCTTGCACTAATTACAAGCTAATCATTATCGAGGAAATGGGAAATCCCTGCTTCTAATCAGAAATATCAAGGAGAATTGCACTCATGGAGTAGAGTTATCTTATACACTACAGACACTATGTTCAGTGTGTTCAAGGAAGAAGTTGAATATAGTTGAAAAGGAGATAATTCGAAAAGTTTGATGTTGGAAGAAAGGCAGAGTGCTATGAATAGCAATAAACATGGAAATTGTACCTGAGCCATATTTAGCAAATTCTTTGAAGAGGACATCACTTTCATTACAATGTTTCATTATAAGTCATCATAGAAGAAGAAGAAGAAGAAGAAGAAGAAAAAGAAGAAGAAGAAGAAGAAGAAGAAGAAGAAGAAGAAGAAGAAGAAGAAGAAGAAGAAGAAGAAGAAGAAGAAAAGTGGATTCTTGTTAAGTGGTCATGTCTGTCAGAATTGACACTCCTGGTGCTTCACTGTTTTTAGACTGTAGATATACTACGAATGAATGAAATAAATCCCGAATGAATGAATTCATATTTACCGGATCAATGCTTGAATGATATCTCGTGACAACGAAGGTGCTTGTTTTTATAATCATTTTATTCCAAGCGGAACTAACTGATTTAGTTGCCACCATCTCTTGACTAAAATCAAGTATTCACATTTATAACATTTTAATATGAATAATCACATTTGATACATAAATGAAATACAGATGATTTTTTGACATGTCATCGACCTGTTTCATAAACATTTTAAGGTTTGAAGACAGTAACCCAGAACAGGACTATATGTAGAAGACGTTATATACTAACAGCTCTCATGCGTCAATCATTAAGATGTAAATTCGTGATAATTTTATTCTATGCTCAGGTAAACATAACATGCTCTTTAAAAATTCCTTCTAATTCTTAAAGAAAGTTTTCATATAACATGCCCAGCACTCTGCAGCAAAAATAAGTGTATTTCGTGAGCACATCATTATTTGAATAAAGTTTAAAGTCGAAACCATTTTTACCATTTAACACTGTTTCAATAAAGATTTTACAGGAATTCATAATGATTCCAAACGTCTTATCTACTCGCAGTACTTCGAACCTGACTTAGTCGATGATTAGGTAAACATATACAGGGATTTGGTAAAAACAACAACAACAACAAAACGTTCGTTATCTTTTAAATATTAAAGACTTTTATATTTCCCTTAACAATAGTTATGTTGCTATAAAGGCCTCTTATCTTTCGGCAAATATTGACCAGACCTTATATTGTTAGCAAAATTTTGATTATTATTGTATAATGAATGCTGTTAACAAAATCACTTGTATCATTTGATGAATGTTTTACATGAATTCATAATGTTTCAAAAGGTTTTGTGCACTCTAAATTCGAATCTAATTGCAATTGAATTTTTTTTACATGAAATCATGATTCCAAAGGTCTTATGCACTTGCATGCAGTACGCACGTATATAGAACCCCACACATCTCCACACCCATCCACCAACCCACCCATGACCCATGGTAGAAGTGAGGGTGACTCGAGGTTAGACACATACCATCGTCAATTAGATATGGACTGCTACAACATTCCATTACCATTGCTAATAACATACCAATCTTACATCACACTCCATATGGTATCCTGATCACAAATTATTACCAATCAAAAGGGCACTAGACCGCTCTACATTATAAGAATCCAACTGCATTTGGTGTAGTCTATATAAAGAGTTAAAAACCCGTTAATATTATATTTCATGTCACAAAAAAAGTTATTTTTTTCGCCGTCACGTAACAACAGGTGATGAGTATAAGCCATGCGGAACATTGTACCTTGAATAAATCTATAAATTACAACATTGCACTTATAATATAAGGCGGCCTGTATCTAACAAGGCTGTCTTGTCCATTGGTCCATTTATAATTATTTTAGTAAAATTTGATTTGATTTGATATATCCATTTTCTTTATTTATCTAACAATGCCTTTCCCGGTCTGTTATCGCACAAAATAAGGAACAAAATAATGAGAGCAATTACATTTAATTTCTTAGCATTATTAACAGAATTGTAATAAGTACTTCAAGAAGAAGAAGAGGCAGGAGAAACTTTACAACTGTTCTTCATGAAAATTTATTCATCAAACAAAAGAGGTTAACAAACTCTTTAATTTGACGGGAATGTGCATTGGTTTGACCGACTATCTACTGATATGGATATGATTTGGGGTTTTTTCTTAGCATTTGTAATGAACGAATTAATGAAAGTAGTTCAACATTTCAGTCGTATATTAATAAAGCTTTTAAGCCTGAGCTGTCCTTGGATATTATCCTTAGAGAGGATAATTCAAAGCAAAATAGTAGATTAGAGTCTTAATGAGACAAGGACTGTGGTTTTTAATTTTTAATCTTGATATTAGGCATAGTTATAAAAAGAAGACCGAATAAGGAAAAGAAAGAAGATCTTGAAAAAAGCAGGACATATTTTCTTAACATTTTGATACGAAATACCACTTCTGCTGCGGTTTGGATTTTCTTTTCCTCGGTTTTAATATTGTTGTGAAATAATCTTTTATAATCTGTCGTTGTACACTTGATTTCCGCAGAGGATATGTGATAGTCACGTATTAGACGAAGGGCGATTAAGGAAAGGTTTCATTAACATGTCAAAGACAGCATGGAGGTCATGAAAATGGTTGTCTTCTCTTTCCTCTTTATAGCTTTCTATCTTTCTCTCATTCTTTTCTATAGTTTTCCTATCTGTCTTCCTCCTCTTGCTCTTTCCTTCTCGTTCTATTTCTCTCTCCTTCTGCTTCTATCTTTCTCCGTTTTCCCTTTCTTACACGTGCCTTTCCATTTCTGTCAACTTCTGTTCCATATATCTAAACGAATAAATTTTCATTTTGACCCTCATAATAGGGCCAGAGTTAAAAAGATGTACTTAATAATTTCATTTTTTACATGATATTATAGGCTTTCATAGACTTCAACGTATAGTGTTTTGAAGCTCTTTCTCTGCTGGTGATACACGCAATGGATTAATGAACCTAGTGATGAGTTTTGTAACCAAAGCAGACAAAGATGTTGATCAGGTTAATTACCTGAATGTGATATTCTTCCTTCCTTTTGTCTGCACGTCAGAGAGTGGGTTACTAGACTTGCTTTGGTTCAAAGGAGAACAAACATCCGTTTTAAAAGCTCGGATCATTAGAGGTAGAGCAAGAACCATATCCGTTTGTTTTCATAATCAGTGTAAACAAGTTTGAAATACTCAAGTTTCATTATACTCGCCGAATAAAAGCTGTGAAGCGAAAGGCCTGCTTTAAATTCTTATTTTCAAAGGTTTGAGGTACATCATGCATGATAATTTGAGATCACATTATCAGTGACCTGAAAGTACATTGTAATGCTTAATATTCAAATGCTTAATATTCAGAAGAAGTAAGGTTGAGGTGTGTTATTCTCGTCTATAAATTTTATAATCTCCAGATTCAAGTAATTATTGATTAAGGAAAATATATGATTATTGCTAGTCCACTTTTATAACCTGCAAAGTTTGATCACGATTTGTAGCACTGGACACAAGTTGAGTGAACAATTATTAGCATTGTATTCTTCAGTTTCGTTGAAAACTTTTTTTTTCTCTCATTAAACCATCAATCATTTTTCCCGATAAGTTGATGCAAGCCGCTCTGTCATTTCTCATAAAACTGTGCAGTATATAATAGAGCTTTGGTTATAGTACTGGGCATGGATTCTTTATTCTGATTTAAAGAGACAGTTTTATCATTGGTAGATGATTGGTAGCAGTCCGACATACCAAGCATATCAGGGTATATCCCATCTTGCTTGCTTGCTTTAAATTCTTGGTGAGGAGGGTTGTTAAAATGGAAGGGAGTGTGAATTATTCAATTCAGTTCATGAAATTTGTTTATTCTATATACTAACTTCAACCCCATCTTTGTGTTCTATGGTTAGTTTCAGCTGTTAAGTTTACAAAGTAGTATTTTGTCGGCCCTTGTATAAGTCAGATCTTAGATTTTTACATTTTATCATTTTCTTCTGAAATGGTATGTGTATAGCCCGTTTAGGGCTCAAATCAAAGTGCGATCTTTTGAGTTTTAACTGTTAAAGAACAACGCAAGAAATGAATAAAATCCATAACTTATCATCTATAGGAATGTACAGCGTTTTGTGACTTTGGTATAGTTAGCTCATTTACAGTTTGCCCGAATTAAATGTAGATTTTATTGATGTCATGTTTTGTCGAATAATGCTTTGATATGACTGTGACCCATTTCATCTTGTAGGTATATTGTAGTCAAGTCATGGAAGCTATTGAGCAATCCATTTAATCTCGTCTAAGTATCTGAACTTAAGACATGGAAGTTCAAACTTGATACTACTTCAAATGATACTAGGTGATGAATGAAAGATAGTTACCTCTACGTATCGAAACACTTCACGTCTTCATCATCTGAAATATCATTATATTCATCATACGTTAGGAGGTGGGAGAGAAGGATGGGGTAAAGAGAGAGAGAGAAAGAGATAGGGAAGATGAAACAGAAGATGAAACAGAAGAGGAAAGTAGGGGTGAGGAGAAAGGTGAAATACTTTGTCGTCTCACTCACTGTTCTTGTCTTCCCAGGGTTCAGCTAATGCTTCTGTGCTTCTTTCACGTTGAACTATGGTATACCATAGATGGAGACAATGGCTCTGTCTGGCACTACCTTGGTCCCTAATACTCGAATACTCTAATGCTCTTTGGTCAGTTTATGCTGTTAAAGCACTCTATAAGAAATCTATGGTGGCCCTGAAGTACGCTCGACAACAGGTCATGTGCGACGTGAATTTCGCATCTCGGGTCCTGAACTTCGCGTCACGGGTCGCGAATTTCGCGACTGGGTCGCAAAGTTCGCGTCACGGGTCGTGAATTTCGCGACTAGGGCGCAAAGTTGGCCGCGAAATTCACGTCGCACATGACCTGTTGCCGAGCGTACTTCAGGGCCACCACAGAAATCACTATCATTATTACTACATGTATTTGATAATCCTGATAATGGATCTGTCTGTTCCAAATATATCATTTGATGTAATATTGTATAAATAGCACAATTACTATTAGACTAAGTTATGGAGGAGCCATTATGTAATGGTTATACTTGGTTAACTCTAAAAACTAAAATTTTGAATCGCCATGTAAAAGGGTGGAGGTTGACTACATTTTCAAAATGTTAGATTAACACTTTAAACATGCTGGATTCAACATTCCAACCTTGTACTGTTGAATTCAGCATGTTCAAAGTGTTAATCTATCATTTTGAAAATGTAGTCACTCCTCCATCCTTTTAAATGGTGATTCAACATTTTAGTTTTTAGAGTGTTGTTTCACTTCACATTCATTTTGTTGAAAATGAAATAAGCTTCGACTTAAATGCAGTGTAGTGGTAACTCCTCCATACGTTTAATCTCCCCCAACATGGCCCATTGATTAAGAATGTTTCACATGCCGGTCAGGTTTACTGTTCAGGTTTACTGTTCAGTCATCAAGTTAAGGTCTAAACCCATGTTAGGAGGTAACTGTGATATCTGTCCCAGCCAGCAGTAAATATAGATCATTCTACGGAATAAAAACTTTTGGACTGTAAGATTGAAGTCTTGGGTTTGTACTAATTGCTCTTTTTTTTTCTTAGTTGTCCACTGAAATTAGAACCATGTAAAATGAAAAGGGTTAAAAAATCAGTCCTAGCCAGTAATGACATGATTATCGATCATTCAACGAAATCTGGACTATATATCAAAATATGGACTATATTAAGATGGAAGTTTTTGGTTTGTTCTAAATTGCTCTTTTTCTTAGTTGTTTATTGAAATTGGAACCATGTAAAATGAAAAGGGTTAATAAATCAATGTAGTGCATTCAAATAGCTTATTCCATTATTCTTAAAGTGTGCGATGTAGTTATCGAAAGTCAAATTGTCCCACTTTTCTGGTATTAAACAAAAGTACTGTGCATTATCTTAATATTGAATCAATTTTCTTCCTACATGACCTGTATACATGTTCCTATATCACCAAGCATACCCTACTCATATTGGTTGGTAAGCCATTAGGGTAAACGATAAACAGTGAATATTGGAAACGGTATATCGCTTGGTGACAGATACTCATAAGCTGGACAACCCAGTCATATCTCTACCAATTTATACGGATTGAGAGGGTCAGCGGGTCCTCTGTATATGTGGAGAAAGCGAGGAATTCGACCCCTCCCAGATTAGGATAGATGGGCAAGGAGTAGGATGGATGGAGGGAAGGAGAAAGGGAGGGAGGGAGGAAAGGGGTGAGAAGGATAGAGATTTAAAGAGACCATGGACTTTGAAGAGACGGAGAGATAGGGAGTGAGAGGAGAGAGAGAGGGAGAGAAAGAGAGAGACAGCGAGCTGAGAGTATGTTACAACAAAAGCATTAGCAGTTTCCATTGACTATATGATCACTGAAATTAGTTTTCAATTATATTTTTTTATTTATTTAGACTATTTCACTGACTCAGTACTTAACAGTAATTATTCGAACATGTCATAAAATGCCAGATAAAGTATCCTGCAACACCCTTCGTCAGCCGAGTAGCCCTGGTATAAACCTTTAAACCTTAGTAGATGTCCAGCAATGACTGTGACATCTGTTTGACGTGTAATATATATGCATGTATTAATCAACGATTGGCATGCAGGCAATCTGTATGGATGCCATATTGCTCACTTCTACAGTAATGACCATTGCTCCAATGTAGAGTGAGATTGTCTGGTTTAAGGGGGAGGGGTTCAGTCCGCTATGTATACATTCACGTATAGTCTTACGTGACGCTTCTTGAAGCTTTGCCTCACACTTTTATAAATGATAATTTCTGTTAAAAAGGTAGATAAGTAAAATTACTCCAAAATCATTAACCGCTTGTAAACAAACTTCGTAATATCTTAGGTTTGATGAAAAGTATTTGATTTAGAAAAGAGGATGCTTCTGAAACCAAGCACATGTTTACCTCTGTTTCAAGGAAAGGGTTCAAAGACAACTTGTACAGTAGTTAATGGTTTGAAAGATCAACGTTATCATAATGGAAGACGCGGGTTGCGGATGACCGGATATAACCTTCAATACTTCCTCAATGCATAAGCACTCAAACCATGTTTATTCGCATGCTTCCTATATAGGAAACATGTTACGTGCGAATAACATCCGGGTGATTTTGCAGACTAAACTAAAGACTTTTTAAAGAAATATATGAAAGAAATAAAGAAGAAGAAGAAGACCCAATAATCCAAAATCTACCATGACAAGCTTCCTCCATCCGTCCAAGTAGAACTGCTTGACGCCTTGAAACGAAGTTCTGTCAATAACTTAGACCTAATGGGCGATTTGTGCTCGAAAATTTTATGAACTGTCATTTCTTCATTTTGAACTTCCACATTTACATTAATTGCTCACATCAATGTTTCCTTTTTTTCAGATTCACAAACATAAATGGTCTTTCCTCATTATACAACCATAATTCATAAGGAACACAAAATATTGCTTGTCCTGTATATTGTAATGAGGTCAATGGCCATACATACAAAGACCAACGATATCCAGCGAACCACAACACTCGAGCCGGGAAGGAAATATCTAGCAATGTCGGCTGTGTCATAATAAAAATAATTCCTGTCATGATTGCCTGGAATAGATCCCTGCTAGAAACGATGATACATGGAGGATAGATGATATAAGATCGCTGAATGACTGCACGTTTCTCCGTCGTCACATCCACCCCCACCCCTACCCCTACCCCTACCCCTGCCCTTGGTCATGAGATATTACCCCCTTCTCTCTCACAGTGGTCTACATTATCGTTGAGCATCATGCATCATGAATAATTAAATATTAATTACTACATATACTCCTATCTTATCATTCCATTATTACCTACGATCTTTTCCTCATTCCCGAAATTGATTTTTGTTTTACTGTCTCAAAAAGCCAGTTTGCCTCATGTTTATCAAATGAAATAAATCAAGTACCTTTCTTTTTCATGTATTTTCGATCTCTTAATTTTTTATCGCTCGATCTCTCACATTTTTTGATATACATATATATATATATATTGTTTTGTTTACATAAGTCTTTCTTTGTTCTATGTCAGAGTGATCAATAGTGTCGCATCCTCTACCACATTTTTTGATATACATATATATATATATGTTGTTTTGTTTACATAAGTCTTTCTTTGTTCTATGTCAGAGTGATCAATAGTGTCGCATCCTCTACCACATTTTTTGATATACATATATATATATATATTGTTTTGTTTACATAAGTCTTTCTTTGTTCTATGTCAGAGTGATCAATAGTGTCGCATCCTCTACCACCGTCTATTTTCGCCCAAATTCTGCCTTTTTCTCACCTCAACGCCTTCTGCTTTGATGTCATATCCCACTTCACTGTTTACATGTGTGCCTGCCCACGGCGGCTTAAAAACTTAAGGAATATCCATTACAACTGAATTTTATAAATAAAGAGAAAATCAAAATACGTATGGGTATTTTAAATTAAACAGGATAAAACAAAAATTAACGTTGTCTCGTAGGCAACTATATAGGCACGCATATTTGTTTACTTTGTTATTATTTTCTTACTTAAATGAAACGATATTAAAGAAACAGACTACCAAAGACAAATGAAAAGACACTGTATGAAGGAAGAATGGAGGAGGGAGTGACACATAGAGCTTGGAGTGCCTGGGAGGTGATATGGGGGGGGGGGGGGGTGACTGGGAGCATATGACTATGAGGAACCGAGGAGAAAGAGAAGGATAAGGTGAATAGTGATAGAGAAAAGAGAGGCAGAGGAGAGGAAATGGACAGGAAATGAAGGGACGAAGGAGACGGAGAATGAGTAGAGTGTAAAATGGACAAACAAAGAAAATAGATGTTGATAGAAGGCAGAGCAATAAAGAAGTACAAGGAAGAATAAATGTAACTGGGTATGAAAGCACAGGGGCATCGATATAAAAGCGTCGTAATGGCTGCAATGCTAAAGCTGGGGTTATAATAGTGGAGAGACAGGAGTCTCGGGTGTGGCAAACATGAGCACTATACAAGAACACACTATTATTGGTTGGAAGTTCAGTAATTTGTAAGTTTTCTATTCATTGGTAAAGTTTTTGTTGTAATTTCACATGTACGTGTAACAGCAAAATTAAAAACCAACTCGCTTCCAAAAGTTTACGTGATGGTTGAACGAAATTATTGGGGCTGCAGCCCCCCCCCCCCCCCCAACATCCCCCACCTCCTACTCGTTTGACCGAGTGAGGAATGATGTGCCTCAATGTTTGCAGAGCTGGTATGTTTCTGGTCATGTGCTCTTGTCATATGTTATTCTACCCTCCTCCAGACAAGCTATGCTGCTATAGGATGGAAAGCTGTTGTAAGCTTTGTGTTTTAAAGTAAATAGTGCATGTGTGGCTACAGTGGGGAAGGTGCATATAATATTAGTTTATAAATCATGAAATATAAGTACTTTTTTATAGTTATATGAAAAAACAAACCTTTAAAAAAAAATTATATTGAAAAATACTCGATCCCAACTAGCGTGACGAACTGTTTTTAAATTGGCTATTGTTTTCTATCTCTTTTCTTCTTGATAAAAGTATCAAAATGTAATAATTTTTCCTCAAAGTGACATAGTTTCATTTTACCTTTTGTCGTGAAGGAAGATTACGGACTGTATATTTGAACATGCCTGGTGGATTTGCACGAAAAAATACAACTTTTGTCGTGATTAGAAATGATAATGATAACTTCATTTGTATACTTATCAAACATATCAACATATTTTTGTGACAAGCTTTGATGTAGGAAAATACAACATTACTAAATTTTATATTTAAAAGTGTGAATTTCTAATGCCTCATTTATCTTACATTTAATGTAATCGATTGGTCATTTTTTTCGTTGTTGTTTTTTGTTTCTTCTAACTGCTGAAGAGAGAAAACTCCGGGCATTTTTAAAAGTGTTGGTAGATAAAAGAAAACATCAGGTGCCATCTGTGCAGTATTGTGAAGCTTTCCCCACCACACGAAGTTATGGACAGGTTTGTCTTCATGAAAATGTATTAAGTAGATTTCTCGTTATAGGAAGAGTTAAGAGGTCAAAAGGTCACCCTGAGCAATTACTTCACATCTACATACGATGGTTCTCTCATAATATGTTCGGCGGTTTATTAAATTAACGTTTTTCTTTCGTAGGGTTTGAATCCGGGAAAGATACTGATTGAGAAGCAATTAATTAGATCTAAGTAACATATGTTATTCATGCATTACTGCTGGTATTATCACTTTGAAGAATGTTTGGGGGGCCTTTACCCGTATTTCTGTTGTAAAGCGAAAAGTGAAACAAATCTTTCAACATTTTTTCAGCTAGATTCGTTGTGATGAGGAGGACTTTATTGCGTTTTTTCTTTTTTAAATTACTCTTGTTTTAGATTGAATCAATCAAAGACATGTATACATTAACAATTTATGTTCGGTCATTTATTGCAGCCATAATTTGCATTTCGAGTACAAAGAAATATAAACAGAAATAAACATTAATAGTTTGCCCAAAAATATAGAGGTTATACATATCAAAACAGTACAAACTTTATAAGGTTTTTTATTTTTATTTTTGTTTTGTCTTGTTATTTGTTTTAGCAAATTAGATTTTTATTAAGAGACTATGATCCCTAATACGGTTTTCCCTTAAAGATATTTTTTAAAGAATGTTTTTATGTAGTTCGATATTTTTAAGTGAATGCTGATGACCCTCTTCAATCACATCCGACCCTCCGGGCTGAGATGGATTATTTTCCTCTATGTCTGTCCCTTGATAATACTACTTATATCTTGATTATCACTTGGTCGCGGACATGAGCTTTCAGCATTGTCTCAAAGATGGCTTAAGAGGACTCAAGAAACTTTACTGGTTGGCAAGGAAAATACAATGATAATCAATAACCTACTTAAATCACATAAATGTGAAATGTTGGCACTGTATGTGGTGAAAGTAGACAAAAACTGAATACTGTTATCGCAGTTTGTTTGTAATCGTGTGTGTGTGTGTGTGTGTGTGTGTGTGCTGATTGTATGTTTATTTGTTAGTCTTCATGAGATGTAGAGTCTATAGGATGCATGGATGGGGGTGAGAGCGCGGAGAGTTATGTGATGTGTCAGGCCTTGTGCGCAACCCCGCCAATGACCATATAAGGAGTGTGGTGCTCTACCAATCTCCAAGCACTCTCTCTCTCACTGGCCTCAACACTAAAACTTCATCTAGCGAATCCTCCTCCTCCTCCCCTTCGAACGTTCAGGCTCGTTACAAAAAGGTTGCCAACATCAATACCTAGTTTCCTCCTCTTAGTTCGTGTAGACGCCATTCATCAGGCTTGCATCCTACATTTCTTAAGCAACCTTTAAACACTCCTCTTGAGCTATTTAACAACTCCACTGTATAACCTTCCACCAATCATATGCTCCGATAGAAACTCCAGCTATACAACGACAAATCTGATTTGTCAAGGGGGCGCGAAGGTTAATTAGATCTCACTGCGATAGTCCACATAAACTTCGTATGCTGAAGTTAGCGGATAAAATTCCTGGGACGCCTATGTAGACCCCCAGCGAAGACTCGGTCCCTCTACTTTACATTGGACATGTTGGAAAGCATCCCGGCCCTTTTCTCGTTTTCCAGCTTTGGAACGTATTCTACGAGTGTCTCTGGTGGATATCATTTTGACTGGGACTTAAACCTTAGGGGTATAATTTTATTTATACTCCTTGTGTTTACGGTATATCAGGATCAGCATCAGCATCTTAAATTTCATCTGGATTGGGTTTATTTTATCCACAAATAACCCTATTTTGCAGCTCTTTGTAGCCATTCATCCATCTCAATCTATTTTATTCTGTAAGTCATACTGTTTTTTTAAAATCTTTATAAGATAGTTGTTTTGAAAATATAGTATTTGCGTGGTGCTATGATATAAAAATGTTTTAACATCTAGGGATTTTAAAAAATATCTGAAAGAGCAGATTTTATTATTTGCTAATTCATGTCTTTTGATCCATGTGATGTTGCGTTCATAATCACTTTCGGCTGAGGGGTATTTGTGCCGCCTATGTTTGTTGCCTTAATGACCCATTAGCGCATCTACACATACCTGTGTAAGATAGCATGGCTGTATATACGTTCTGTCACTGGTACACGCCTACTTCTCTGAAGGCTGAGCTGTTTACGTTTACCCATATTCATTGCGTTGCTCACATTGTTCAGCTCACTTTTGTAATATTTCGTCTTGATTTTAAGAACGTGATCTGGTTCGGTCCATATTTTGTTTTATGTGTTCCTTTTCGTGTTTATAGCAAAAGAATAATCATGTGTTTATACTTTATCTCGAATGGTCATACATAATTATGGATGACAAGATTGCTTTTTAGCTCTGATGAGAGAAGTAAAACATATAGCTGTTCTTAAATCGTCCTTATCAAACAGTTTGATTAATTTGTATTCATTATAATTAAGAAAATATATATATTATTTGCTCTTTCGTGAGAGAGTAGTATTTTTTCGGTTTTGATAGTGTTTCGAGGATTTAGTTCCTTGCACCTGTTTACATCGAGGTTGATTTCCCCATGATGTGGAGCATTAGATAGCCCTCTTTTAAAACCCCGGAATCGGAAGTAATTTTACAACAAATGTATTAAGAAAATGAAAAGAGATCATACAGAGGTCACATTTTTAGCCCTCATGTACATCAATATTTGTACGAGATTTTTTTTTTTTTTCTTTTATCAATCACAATTATCAACTAGTTCACGTATATAATTTATCTATTTCGTGAAATTATCACGTGCATATATACTTGACGAAAAAATTCATTTACTTACAAGGACACACTAGACGTCAATTTATTAATTGACTTTTATAATATTTCACCTCATTATTTTCTATGATTACCTTGATTCTGCTAAATGAGAAATATATTTTTGGAATAAGGTTTTAGCTTGGAACGAGATCCACGCTGACTAGATTGGACTAGCGCCATCTGTGGGCATAATCCGCCATTTGGCATTGAAACAAGGATCACAGAAATATAACACGTCTTATATTTCTGTGCCGAGGATGCATTGGCCTTTCTTTCTTTCTTTCTTTCTTTCTCTCTTTCTTTCTTTCTTTCTCTCTTTCTTTCTTTCTTTCTCTCTTTCTTTCTTTCTTTCTCCCTTTCTTTCTTTCTTTCTATCTTTCTTTCTTTTTTTTCTTTTCTTCCTTTGTTTGTTCTGTCCCTTTTTTTGCTTTTTCTTTTTGTCTCATTTCTTTCTTTACTGTTGTGTCATTTTTTGTGTATGATCAATTTTGTTTATCTGCTTGTAGAGGCTCATATTTCTTACCACATTATGTTCATCTTTTACTCCCCCCACCGATCTCCCCCCCCCCCTCTCTCTCTCTCTCTCTTTCTCTCTCTCTCTTTCATTCATTCCTTTTTAAGGCTTCTCTTAAATCTTTTCCATGTCATGTTTAAACTCTCTTTTGTTCATTTTTATGTTTCACGTTTTCATCTTTTCCTAATGTAATATAGGGGCCGTGATTTTTTTTAAAATTCATTTGTGAGTGTGTGTATGTAGCTTTTGCTTTTGTTGTTTTGTTTTGTTTCTTTATGGGGGGGGGGGGTTAGCTGGTATCATTGTCGTTTTGATGATACTATTTTCTCGATTCCGGGAGGGGGGGGGGGGGGTAGTCGACCTCACTAAAAAATTTCTAGGAGAAATTAATCGCGAAGTACTCATTTCGAAGTATAAGCCTTTTGGGGTAAGTGAATTCTAAATCTATTTTAATCCGTATAGTACGTTTTTATTTCAGATTAACACGCATTTTCCAGCGATCCCACCCCGAGTCATTTGGGCTTAGTGTGTCCAACTGGTTAAACACACTACTGAATGACTAATTATGTAGTCACTCATTATTCATCTTTATTGTTTAAAAAAAATCAACATCCAAATGAAGAAGCAACACAGAAATCCTGGACCAAGGTTTACAAAATAAAAGAAGTTCCCCAAGCAGGGTAGCACAACTTTTACAGAAAATTTTACATAAAGAAAGACAGATTTAGAAACATTCTTTCATTTTACAAGTCTATATGCTGGGTGTTAAAAACATGACAAATAAACAACTGCTTCTACGTACGATTAACAAATATTCAAAGATATCCAGATTAGAGTCTAATTTTAAAATTAAAATATGCAAGAGGTCGTCGTGATCGAGAGAGGAGTTTCTACTATTTTGAAAAGAGAAGCAGTGCATTTGTAAGCACTTTGAGCCTTGGCAGTATGTTTTTGTGTTTAGCCTTTAATTATCATTGCCTAAATATTTGAGCAGGGCTGGATCCAGAATTTTTCACACACAGAAAAGGGGGTGGGCTTTTTCAGGTGTGTTTTACCCAAAAATTTTTCTGACAAGCAAAAAAATAAAAAATGAAAAAATAATAAATCCTCCCGATTTTCAGGGTGTCTATTTTACCCCCAAATTCGCTTATAAGCAAAGAAAAACAAATAAAGGTCCTCAGTTTCAAAGTGGGCGGCCGATTCGCCCCCCCCCCCCCGGATCTGTTGAGGAAGTGTTTTCAGAGTTACTTACTGGAGGGGAAATTTTCCACCCCCATATTGCTTTTCATTTCATATGAAAGCTTCCTGTGAAAGATGGGGAGGGGGGGGGGGGGTGAGTTTTCATTCACCGAAATATCATGAGGGTATCCATGGGTGGAAATCTCTCGTCAAGCCGGATTGGGATACATTCACCATTCTTTTACAAGCAATAAAAAGGGGGAACCATGCACGTTTTGACTACTCCATAGTGTTTGGACAAGAATATTAAGAAGCTTATCAGGTTGGAACGGGGGGGAGGGGAGTTCAGTCGCACTCAATGCCCACACCCCCACCATTGGACGATTCTGAATTCTTCTAAAGCTGTAGGCTTACCCGGAATGTAATCGATGGCTCCTGTGTTGAAAAAGGTCTTGTAACCTTGGAACATATCCAAATCAAAAGAATGTCCTCACATGCGATAGCCAGTACCGGTAGTGACATTGTGGTTTCAAATTTGCCTGTTTAAATCTACGCCTGTGGTCTTATCCTAATATTAACGAACCAAGTTTCTCTCAAATGAAATTAATGAATGAAAGATGTTTAAAAGTATCTCATTTTCAAATAAACCAGCAATTCAGAGAGCTAGGAAACATTGTTTCAAAGTGAAATCATAATATTACAGTCCACAGTATTACCGTGACAGTGGTAAAGTTGAAACAGGGAAAAAATGTAATTTGTGATTAATTGTCTTGCATATGCAGTGATATTGGCCAGACATTAGGGGAAGGGATGGCGTTGGTGTTGCTGGGACGGCGTCATACGAAGGAGCAGGAGAGGGCGGGTTCTCATTTTTCTGAACCCCCCCCCCCCCCTCTCTCCCCCTTCTCTCTCTCTCTCTCTCTCTCTCTCTCTCTCTCTCTCTCTCTTTTGTCTTCCTCTTTTTCGCTTCCCTCTTAAAAGTCTTGTTACCATACCCATACCTGTCATACCCAGTGTTTTGTGCATGCATGCAGTGAAGCCTCGTTCACGTTCAATTCCGTTCAGTTCAATTCAATTACGGTTTTATTGCAAAAAAGATACATGACAAAAGTCTGAAGATTAACATTGTCCCACTGACAAGGTAGTTAAATAGAACATGTAAAATTGATAACAATTAAAATCAAAATTTAAAAAAATAAAAAGGTAAGTGTAACTACATAAGACAAGTTGTTTGCCAATTTTCAGTAACAGGTAACAGGTGCTGCTAATATCATTTCATACATTAGGCCAAATAAAAATAATTGCTAGTTTCATGTCCCCTCCTCCTTCCTTTTTCGGGCCGCCTTATTTTCCATTTTCTGTTTTTTTATTTATTTTTTTTATTTTTGTTGTTGTTGTATTTGAATGTTTGTTCTGAAGTGAAATAAATGAGACTATGAGGACACATAGACAATGAGATAACTAAAAACATTAACCCATTCGTGACAGAGGTCCACATTTTGTGGTTTGGCCTAATATCTTTTAATGCAAAGCCCTAAAAATCATACCAAATACATGAGCAGAAAGAGCAAAAGATTCTACACAAACTTTGCCCATTTTGATTGCATCAATATTCATTGTTTGATGCTGAATTTTTTAAAAAGGAAAATAAGCATTAAAATCCTTAAATTGGCAATGTGATAGAAAGTTTGAAATCACCGTTTTCCCCAGCAAATTGGCAACTTTTTGACTTATCATAATTTCTGTCAATTTATATTCAGTTCTGATACATGACGTTTTATAAATAAAATGTAGCAATAAAATAAAAATGTTGGTGTTGCCAATTTGAAGAATAAAAGCTGATCGAATTAGGCTACAACTAATTCCTGTCACGAATGGGTTAATAGAATGCAATTTCTTCTTGTTTTGAGCCTTTGAAGTGCATGTGAAACTTTTTTTTTGGGGGGGGATGTGTTGAAATTGACCCAATAGCATATATCAGAAAAATATCAAATATTAAATACAGTGGTATGCCCTCCTCTAATTTGTTTTCGAAAAAACGGACGAGAAACTAGGAATTAACTTTAAATCCGACGAGCTACTAATTTCATTTATTAACCTAATGTTACACTATATTTTGGGGGCCAGAACTTTTTATTTATTAGAACACTGTGTATAAGAAAACTTTAATATGAGTGAGATAAGTTTTCCGCCTTCCCCCCTTTTTTTTCATTTTTTTTAAATTCTTGAATGGTTGTATAATTGCCTGTAAATACTGTAATTGTTGTTTGATTTGCTATTTATTTGTTCATGTTGTGTGACCCAATAAAACATATAAATACAAAAAACTTTACTTGACCTTATGACCACAGTAAACAGACAGGGAAATCAGATAACTGCTAAAGAAAAAAAAATTCTTATAACACACTCAGCGTAACCTGTTTTACCACAGGTTTGCAAAAATATGTTATTTCCAAGTATGTACTAGTCACATGCGGAATTCCTCCAGTTTCTTCCGTATATTCCATTTCAGAAGGAAAAAATAACAGGAAGGGATGGGAGGGTGGGGGTGGTGTGGGGGTCGGGGGTCGGGCCAATGCAGAGATCTGAAGCATACATTGCTGATCTTTATAGGGTGACATACTCCTTTATGCTTCCTGCAATACCTCAATTATTTACCTAGTATTCGTGTTTGTCTTTGTTTCGTTTCATTTTGTTTCTTATTTTGAGCTTGCTTGCCTATTTGTTTGTATATTTGGTTTTATTTTGTTTTACGTTGTTTTTATTTCATCTCAATCTAACCTTTCCAGCAGTGAGTTGAAATCGTGGTCTACAAAGAAAAATGAACAACACCAAATCATTTAAAAGAAAAAAGAAGAACATTAACAAAATAAAACAAAACAAAAAAACCACCGAATTTGTCCGATCATTGTCAGTTTCAAGTATAATGGATGTACGATCACAAAGAATGCTTTGGTATAAGCATAGACTTGAAGAGGACTTTTAAGTCAAGGGGGCATCGAACGTACTTGATGGATAAATGTGAGAAGAATTTTAGTAGCGTCATCTAGTGATGCCTCCCTCCTCTATCTTTATTTCGAGTATATACAAGCAATGAATGGGCATGAAATTCAGAACACTCCAAGTAAACTAATATTTGTCTTCATGTGAAAAGATGAATGAATCAATGAATGAATATTTTTTCATGAATATTCATTTTTAATTCAATTATTAGAAAATGATTAAATAAATACGAATATTAATAATAATGATAATAATAATAATGATAATGATAATAATACTGATAATAATGATAACAATAACAACAACAACAAAAGGATCATAGGCCTAAGACTTTAAAGCTTATTCTCCTTTGCATTTTTTCAAGAACAAGACAAGATAATAATCAAAGTTCATTATCCAGACAAGTTAATGACTTCTCTAGCATACCACTGTGTGTGGACTGTTGCTTCCGATGCTTCTTACCAAGAAAATAATATCACAAAACAGTAGCCGCAAGAAAAAAAAACATATTCCGACGGTTAGTCAGTGGTCAAATAATATCCCCTTTGCTTGAACGCCCACAATCAAAACTACTATCAACATTGCTTTTATCTGGCATGACCGCAAGTTTGTACGATAGATCATGCATTATTCATGAAAAACACAATGGTTCGCCCAAATATGGAATGTAACCTGTGAATGCTTGTTTTTGATAGGCTCTCGGGTACCGAGTTAGAGGAAGCGTCATGAGTACTAATGAACCAGGCGAGGATGGAGCGGGGCAGAAGTACGATTTGGACGAAGAGGAGGAGATGCCGCTCGCAGAGAGAGATCTAGCAGACGACGCACCCTGGAAAAGAATCCAGCAAAACACCTTTACAAGATGGTGCAACGAGCATCTAAAGGTGGCCCAGAAGCATATCAGCAGCTTAGAATCGGATCTTAGTGATGGCTTGAGGCTTATTGCTTTGATTGAGGTGCTTTCTCAGAAGAGGATCAGCAAATTCAACAAGAGGCCAACCTTCAGGTCGATGAAATTGGAAAATGTCTCCATTGCCATCAAATTCCTTGAAGACCAGAACATCAAGATTGTCAGTATTGGTAAGTGATTGTATATTTCTTTTATTATATTACGTCTTTTTTTGCAGCCAGGAATATGCTCCCACAAAAGGAAGCCATGCAATACGTACACTACTAACTGCTAGTATGCCACCTGTAGGATCGAAGCTGATGGTGCGTGCGATGCGCGGAGTTCCCCGTGAGTGAACGCTTTGCGAGTCTGCATTCGCCCAAAGGAATTCCACTTAAAACGTTTGTATTCTCTATACATTTAACGTTTCTAAACGTTTTCATGTCAACCAGTGTGGCTGCTAGTGGTCAGACATAACGGTTCTAAGCCCTTCCCGTTATAATCTTATTGTAAGAAAGAATAGGCTGAATACGAATAGCTCATTATTAACCCCAACCACAATAGTATCAACCACGTGCTGTGCAGTGAAAGTGGGATAGTGGAGACACTGGTTTCACTCACATTGCAAATGCTTACAAGGAAATTGAATACACAGAACTCTATGCATGCACTTGCACACACATAGCAGATAGGATGAGTTGAGTTCTATATTGGATTAGTGTGTACTTCATTTGCTGTGGTTATTGCCTACTACTGCATTCAAGATTGCTCTGAGATAAAAAAATTCCGGGTAAAAATCATACAGGTGTCTATGGCAGGTGGCTTTTTCTGTATAGACTGACAATGTAGTACTCATGGATATGGAATTCATATATGTGGTTTATCACATTGTCCACCTATTGGGGTGTTGCAAGAAAGTTGCAATCGATTGCAAATAATTGCTAATTTTGAAACAACTATTCTGATTGGCTCAGGGTCTGCCCTTTCAAGAAGGCGTGCATGCAACAGTGATTTTGATTGGCCAGTGACAATCAGTTGCAACTTGCAATCGATTGCAACTTTCTTGCAACACCCCATATGACTATGGATCATATCCATGATCAAGCACAGGTTTTCGCTGAATGCAGTCATAATTGATTTATTATAACACTAAGACTCTAAGAGAATATAATTTCAAAAGGGGTTGTCAATCTATGATCCATATAAGCATAAAATATGTTTGGTATGTTTGCATTTATTCTGTTCTCTGTTTGAAGCACTGCTGTCAGAGATGGTGTTATAGGGTTGCTCAGTTGTGTAACATAGGTTGCATGCACCCCCTCCCCTCCCCCCCAATGAAATTTTGCAAATCCATTCTTGATTATCAAGAATCTGTAAAATAGGATCATATCTCTTTGACCTTTTCCTCTGGTATTGTATTGTTGCGAACATTGCTTACCTGTCAGAAAATTGATTTTATCTGACATAATCCTGTCACCCCTCTCTCTCTCTCTCTCTCTTTCTCTCTCTCTCTCCCTCTCCTATTCAAAAGGTTCCTAACTCAGCAATGCAGAATCTATAATCATCCTGTACCAAGTTTGGTATATGACCTGACCAGAACAGGTCATATACCAAACTTGGTACATGATACTACAGATGCTGGTGCTGAACTGGACATTTTATCCAACGTATGATTCGCAATTTTTTTTTTCTAGAAATAGGGTGTATGTTTTGTGCCATTTGCCTTGTCATACTTGTGCTGGCATTCTAAATGGTGTTTATTATCACACTGTTGGACAAAAAATGTATAGAACACTTACAATGACATGCATTCCTTCTGTGAGGATTCATCTGAGTTATGTTGTTTGGTATCAAGCTTCTTGTCTTTATCTGGCCTTCCTGCTGGTGAGAAAAATAAATCTTTTGCTTTTCCAGCAGCGAGGCCACCATGAATGAAGGTATGCATACAATAAAGGCTTGATTTACAAATACTAAATTCCTTACACAAAGAACCATGGTCAACAGGCTGTCTTTTATTGATACTGCAGATTTCTTATAATTGTGCACCACTCAATGACGCACATGGACTTATTCGTAGATGTTCTGTGGCTTTGCCTAATTGTGAGAGTTGTTGACTGGATGAGTAATGAGTTTTAAAATCAGAATGATAAAGATCAGTTCACATGATTAATCAAAGTTTTTGTGTTTATAAAGGGGAACATACCAGACACTGATCTGTGAAGATCAACATTTACATTGCAATGATCAATGTGATATTTTTCTTTCTTTCTATCAAAATGAAATTCTGTTTTCTGTGATAGACATGACTAGACTGATTTTTTTTTCAAAATGCATGCTTCAAATCCAAAATCTTGTCCATGTATTCATGGCTCATAGATGAATTCAGTGTAAGTGTCCCCTTTTCATATTTTAAAAACTGCCCTTTTCATTTCAAACTAATGTGCCTTTCACAGTGACCATGCACTCATCAGAGCCATCCTATCTCAAACAGTATAAAGTGAAAGATATCCCACTCTGTTTTTCTTATTGACTTTATGAGGTGTTCCTTCTCACATTGTGTAGACTTCAGATTTTGTCAAAGACAAATAGAATAAAGGATGAGTAATGAATCCATGCGGTGATGGGTTGACAGAAACAAGCTTCCGTTCATTCAGACAAACTAGCTTCTTGTACCAGCTGGATTACAAGGAGAATGATAGCTCAAAGACAAGGAATGAATTAAGGGGGTAAATGAAATAATAACAGTTTATAATGGGCAGTAATTCAATCATCCTCTAATCATAATGAGATTAAGACAAGAAGTAATGAGAAGAGATAGATAGTGAATGATTGATAGCTTCTTTTAGATTTTAATTTGGTTGTCAATCAAATCAAGATGAGAATGGGGGGGGGGGGAGGATTTTTTGATTTTACTTCACTCAAATCCAGTTATTTCCATTGGTAGAACTGAATATTCAAAGAAATATCATAAAGAGCAAAGTGAAGACTGATAATGAAATGTTAAATGGCTTCATATCATGTGGTTGGTATCATTTTTCTTGGAAAGGATTATTTGTTGATAAAGAAAAATTTACTGAATAGTATACAGTCAGACCTAGAATTGTTAAACCTGTAGTCTCCCTTTACCATTTAACAACATGAAATTCTCAATACAGTTCTGCTTTCACAAATATCTGTAAGCCTATACCATTGAACTCTGTACATAATTTCAGTATACTCTAGCATGGTACAGCCCAGTTTCCATTCTGCAGCCAAATACTGGAAAGCTGAAGCTCAGTGAGCTATTAATAAATCCAAGAATTAGTTTGTCAGAGTGAATTTCGTCGTAGAAAGAATTGAGGGATAAGGAATTAAACACATCCATGTCTAGTAGAAGAGCTCCGGATATTACCACTTTCCTGTGTTGTAGATGAGACTGTCATATAATTATGTAGGTGACCCTCATAGGAGTGTCATAGTATCATGCTCCCCCCAAAAAAATTCTAAATGAATCGTGACTGATGAATAATAGATAATTAAAAAAAAATCATCATTATTAATTTATTATCATTATCATTATCATTATTATTATCATTATTATTATTATTATTATTAATGTGAATTATATTCTTTTTGCCCCTTTATGCTTACAAAGTAGTATTTTTTGTTTCTTTCTTCATTTCCATATTTCCCATTTCCATTTTTCTTGTTTTCCTTGTTTGAATGACTTTGAGAGTAAGATATGCATTGAACTCCTGAATGCCTAATATCACTTGGCAAAATACAAGAGGATTCAGGAAATGACAATTTAATCACCAATGGGCTAATTACATGTAGGTCAACTTACTTTAACTTTTTTTTAACGTAAGTACAATTTACATGTACATGTACCTTATAAAATCCTCTCAAAATGCATATATTATCAGTTCAGCTCATGTGGGAAATGTCTTTCATAAAGCTGTGAAATTCATTATTTTAAGTTTTATATCTACATCTTTTAGAATACATACAGCATTTTTACACAGTGCATACTGATATTTACTGAATACTAAGTAAAATGCACGTTTGATTTTGTCTAAATATGGAATAGTACCATGAAATCAGGAAGACTATCTTGGTTCAGTACATGGGTAGTTAGCTAGCAACATAACAGGAAATTTGTATGACTTAAATTTTTTCCCACAGCAGCCCAGACCTAGTGGTCATGCTCTATGATTATGAATTCCTTTGAATAGTCTAACATACACTGTAGTATAATTATCAGTCACAGGTGGAAGGGGGTCTTGAAATTTGTTTGTTCCTGCTTTGTACATGTAGCTGTAATCAGATGTCAAAAACATATTATGAAGGTATTTGCTGTATAGAGAAAGTAACAAATTCAGTCAAGCAGAGAATGATCCTTGCCTCTTTCTTTTATGATTTGGATTCCATGACTACCCTCATTCTCAATAGCAATTGTGGTCATTGTTAATGTTGATGATGCTGTATTATATAGTGTCACATGTGCTACAATGATTATCTTTTGAAACCATACACTCTGAACATCGTATGATGAGTGAAAATAAAACATCCTGTTTTAGGAGCATACATTACTGTGTAAATGTTGGTAGTTTGTTACTCCATCTTATTAACCTACTAACGCCAATGGAAATTGTATTTTTAAAATGTTGCTAAAATCATTTATATTCTGTTGGTCACACACATAGCCTAAAAGTGCTTCAGTTCAGTATTATGGTAAATTAGCCATTAGGCCTTTAAATGTTGACACCCTTATTGGAGAATTATTTCATTTCTGAAGAACATAATAGTTCAAAGAAATTTGATTATCTAAGAAAAAATAAGATAAACAGAATTAACCTTGTAGACCGGAACAAAGGCAGACTTCTAATCATTAATTAACTCTTTCAGCAAATTGAGTATTTATTTGTATAATAGAGGATTGTAGAATCCAAAGTCTGTCATGTTGTTTATCATTTAGTTAGGATTGCATTTATCTTGCTATGTTTTATCTTCTCAGCATTTTGAGTGGGGACAGTGCCCTAGGCATGTCGTACTTCCTAAATTGTAATATATCTTTGAACAAATAAAAAGGTTATCATAGGCATCTTATCAAAATTCATAGCCAATTTGGGATGCGGCTTTTAGCGTCTTTCCCGCTTAGCGTCTTTTCCCCTCCGATCCTCCCTTTCCTCCATAGACAAAACAACGGGGGATCGGGAAAGCCGATGTAAAAGAACCGTCGCGGAGAAGACGATCAAAGACGCGGGACGAGACTTTTGATAAGCGGCCTTACTCCTTCAAATTAAAAATAAGATTGTGAATTATAAAGTTCAATCTCATCTCAGACAGCAACAAAAAGGAACTGTAATTGAATTGGGTTGCTTTAAAATCACATTAATTAATAGCAATGTGAGAGGATTATCAGCATTTTATCTTCCAATCTGCAGTATTCAGTCTTGCTTCTTTCAGTATGTATCTGAAAAGAATTTGTATGAACATGTATGGATGATACTGCCAATTTTTTTTTCTACTCTGAATCACAAAATATTCTTAGATGTACTTGATAGGTTAATGTAATGTTTGACCAAGTGAACTCATAAGGGTAATAAGCAAATATTGAACTGAGCATGAATAGCATTCCAATAGAATGAATAATGAGTCAGAGGTGATAAATGTTCTTTTATTTGCAATGAAATGTCTGAAAGCAAGTAGGTGGCAAAATTTCCTGCTTAACAAGAAATGTAGACTTGTGGTATGAAATAGAAAGCTCTTATATTTTGTCATGATCACCCATTGAAAAGTGAGAGCAGGAAGATGAAATCGGAAATTGAGAGTGAACTTTATTGAATTCAGATTGCTATTTGAGATGAACACCTTAGGCATGAAATAAGAGACTTTGACTTTCAAGACAACAGCCATTTTGACAACTGACAGTTGTACAAAGCATATTTCAGTATTCAATATTTTAAAAACATTTTTCTGCATCAGAGGAATTCTTTTTCCTGAGAATTTGTTTGAAACATTGCCTAATCCACATGATATAGGGGATGCTACAAAGTCAATCCCTACCTTTTTGGACAATAATTGTTCGTATTCATTGATGTTACCTTTTAATGCAATGGATTTGACCTTAAGACAAGAAAGTATTGTACATGTATTTGACTGAGACCAGTGAGGTTTCCCCAACAGTTGTGATGTCATAGGACTTGGAATGCAGGAGGTTGGTTTGGGGTCAGGAGGTCAGACGTGTTGATGGGCGGGGTGTCCTCACACAACCTTTAGTCTTATTCTCAAGGCTTTCTATATATCATCTTTAATAAAAGTCAAATTCTGTAAAGTTGTTATTTTCTCATCAAAGAATGCTATCATCTATTGTTAGCATCTTCCACACTCCACCCCCCCCCCCTCCCCCCAACAAGCAAATGCAGTGATGGAAAACAAGTTCAAGCCGAGGGGCTTGCTATTAGAATGTATTTACATAAAATCATGTGGTGTATGAAAATCCATTATTATTTATAAACAGCATGCTTATATTATTAGAGAGATTATTTATCAGAGCCTGGTTTACCACCAAGGCTTCAAACAACCAAGGAAGCAGTTAGGATAATTTGTTTTAATCCTCAGTCCAGCCAGACTGTCATTGAAAGGAGTTATTATCCTAACTTACAATAGATGTATAGATCAAAGAAAGACCCATATTGTAAAGCCCATGGTGTAAGCCTGTAGCCTGTAGGTGTACAAAAGATCTCCAGACACTCACTATACAGGATACTGTTACATAGAGATTGTTTATATTTGGTCAGCATTTCCTCTGACTACAGACTAGCAGCTCTCTCCTACTTTCAAATCGGTCATATGAGAGAGTATAATTAATGCTAATCACCCTGCTCTGTAAGGTTTCTCTCACATGTAAAACAACAAAAAAAGAGATAAATGTATTTAGGTGTATACTGGCAAGTATGTATTGTAGGCTCACTTATTAAGAATTTGGTTCAAGAATGTCATGCATTTAAGCATGTAAGCCTTCATGTAATAATGATTAACGATTTGTATTTGATGCCTAGCAACAGTTTCCTTTCTGTACACAAACATATGGACATTTTTGATTCAGTGACAGGTTTATAGAAAGCATGTACCTGTAGGCCTGCTTTGTATGAATATGTTTAACCACACATCCACAATAGGTATGGTATGAATGTGTAGTTGATATGTCAATAAGCTCTCAGTCAATCTTGATCCTATGTAAACTAACGTCTGGTATTAACCTTGACAATGGTGCACACAGCTTGTGCATGCTCAGAATTACTAATTAGAATGGAAGCAGGTGTAACATAGAATGAATGATATAGTAGGTAAATATTTGTACTCAGATTGCAAAGGATATCTGTTTCATGTGAAGTCCATGAGATCTGCAGAGAGTTATTTCCAGTCTATAACGGAAAAAGCTTAATCTAATAATCCTTGAGAGAAGACTAAAGACCAAGCGGAGTATTTTGACTACTACAACTCAGGCTCAAATGATATTTGCATAACAAAGCCATAGTCTGACTATTGAATGTGTGTGCGCTTGTGTGTGAACAATGTCTGTTAGGTGTATGAAGAACGTATTGCATTCTCAGTGAAGAATTGAATTATGGAATCAAAGAAAAACGCATATACCACAATGATGTACATGTAGGCATGATTGTACAGATCTTAATAATTAATGTAAACTATTATTACTTATGGAAGCACTTTGGATAATTTTGCTTTTTTAATGAATGTCCACAAGAAAAGAATTAGCTAATTACTTCTAAGTACCATAGTTCCTACTACCCTGGAGAAGACAAGATACATGTATAATGTATTATTGGAAATCAATTATTTGAATGATAATACATTTAAGCAATTACAGGCCAATACATAACATGTCTCAAAGACTCTGCAAATAGATTCATCTTTGGGGGGAAAGAATAAATATAGAAGTATTTTTTATAACTGGAAATGAACTAAGAAAAAAATGGTTTTATACTGTTGACTGCTGCACAGCGTCTCTGTATAGTTTATACCAATAGTCTATGTCATAGGAGAATAGAGAGCTGGTGTGACATAATTTTTCCTCCAACAGAATTATTGTATCATGTTTAATAGTAGAATTTGTAGTAGAATTTTATGTGCATTGACCAGACATATGTTCTTTGCTTAGCTATGAACTTTGGAGATGTAACAAAATTGAAAATTCCCCCTTGAATTCAATTCTGCATGGTGGCCTCGTTTAGTCAGTGATGGAAAGGGACATTTTAACAACTCCTGTGGGAGACATGGATGGATTCAGGTTCATAAGACCTGTCAGATAGAATCTAGTCAATGCTTCTTACAAACCTGCATGCACAGAGAGGTATGTACAGAGATCAATGTCATCATGCCACGCCCACCCTCCCACACAGGTCAAAGCTAAGGTCAGAGTAGCAAGGATTCCCTTGGGATAGAGTAGAAGGCTTTCAGTATATAGATCAGTTTGCTTATCGGAAATTAGACCACTTCTTAGAAATGGTTCAAAATTAAAATCACATTCAAGTAAAATGAATCAAATAATAGGAAGCGGTTGACTGCATGATATCCTCTGATTTTACCACATATAAATCATTTCAGTAAGCTTGTATTAACATGCCATTTAATAAAGTAAATGAATTTTCCTGTACTATTCTTTTTCACCTGTGTAGTGAAAGTTAATCATATATTTTAAACTGATTGGTTGTAGTTTCTAATCTAATTTTGGCAGTGCACTTTCACATTAATTACAGCAGTGTTGCAGTTTTACTTTCACTAATATCTATAAAAACAGTCTTGAGCACCTTTAGTACTGACAGACCTATTCATACTTCTAATTGAAATATGAATGACTAATGTTAAGCATACCAGATTTATTAGATTTCACTGACAATTAGCCTTGGTTTGTGTAGAAAATAACGATGAGTGTACCAAGTCTATGTAGTGCTGAAGAATTTGTAAGTATGAATGGCATGAAGGCAGACAAAATAAAAAGAAGCCTCATCTGTGATAGGCTATCATAACAAACATATTGGTATGTAATTACTTGTCTTTCATACCGGAATCCTCCTGAGTCCTGAAGCCTAATCAAATCAAGGATTCAATCTTGTCTGGAATAGATTTAAATAATGCCACCAATCTTTGGTGCTTGATTCCCGTGCTATAATGGGGACATGTGACTGGATAGTGCATTATGAGGTGATTGCCTGCTATAATATGAGTCTATCATTTGACAATATCTATTCAGGAATTGAGTCCTTGTATTATCATCTTATCTTTCTACTTTTTTAGTCTTTGCTTTGCATCAAAAATCTAGTCATTTTCTAATTCTTCTGTTTACCATTGTTTTGACAATAGTCATTTTCTAATTCTTGTGTTTACCTTTGTTTTGACACTCTAACTATTATTACCACTACTGCTGCTACTACTACTACTGCTACTACTGCTGCTACTAGTGCTACTACTACTGCTACTACTGCTGCTACTACTACTACTCCTTACTGCTACTGCTACTGCTACTACTACTGCTACTGCTACTACTGCTGCTACTACTACTGCTACTGCTACTGCTACTGCTACTACTACTGCTACTACTACAGCTACTACTATTACTCCTTACTGCTACTGCTACTGCTACTACTACTGCTACTGCTGCTACTACTACTAATACTGCTACTGCTGCTACTCTACTGCTACTACTACTAGTACTACTACTGCTACTACTACTAGTACTACTATTACTACTTCTACTACTTTGTTGTACTAGAAGAATTAAGACCCTGTGTCCTCATATATCTCTTTGAGGGTAACCTAGTTACATCTCCATCTAGAAATCAATCTAAACTTGGTCTATAGGAGGAAAGCCTATCATGTGATTGCCTTTCAGTACAGATTACCATTACTTTAGATCAATCATGGCAGGAACACAGTAATATGCAAATTGATCCCAATAGACTGCTTTATAGCCAGTATGGGATTAACACCTGTCAAAGCACTTACAAGCCATCAAAAGAGGCTTTCCTAAATCTTTCTCCAGAAATCTCGGAAAGGGGGTAATCTATTCTAAATTGCTTGCATTGTTGTAAGTACTAGTAACTGAAAAGGGGGTTGTTCTGTTTACAAACAGTTTACTGTTAGTGTTGACAGGAAGATTTAGCATACTGACCTGTTCTTTCTGTGGCTGAGTTTGGTTAGTTTCCTGACAATCTCTAAAATACTTAAAGTGATTTTGAGCATTTCCTTTAAATTGATTACAGATACACAGTGGAGGGTATATATCAGAGAATGATTGGTGCATTGGTGTTGAAAAAGAGGGGTCTTTATTATGTGGATGATGGACACATCATATTATACATCAACACTTTTTGTTTTTGCAGACTATTTATCGGTGTCATTATACATTGTAGATACAGTTTTACCAAACATACGATGTTTTATATTGGTGTTTTGTCTACCAGCATCAGTGATATGGAAGATTATCATCACTCCCATTTTTTTTTTTTACAAAGTCTTGACTCCTCTTTAACCATATCTTGAATGTTAATATGGAGGCCTCAAGTAGATTACTGTGGATTTTTTATTTTTTATTTTTGTGTTTTGTTAAGGAATCAAAACATATGCAATCTTCACATGCAGAATTTTCATTTGTGATTGAGTATTTTGTGTTCATACATGTAGGAGACATAAATCAAGTTTGTGCAAATACTTCGCATTCCATTAGACAAATGCAATTTAGAAAACACATTAATTCTTGGTGTTTGATGAAGTGGTAAGTGTTAGTAAAACCACAAAAAAATGATGGATTTTCAGACAAATTTGAATTTTAAGGGCATTGTGTCTCATAGCTGTATAGCACCTTTGTCATTAGCTCTCTTACTGAGTGTTTTTCATAAATTTTTATTGAATTTATTATGCTTTGTGCTTTTCAGTTATATGCAGTTTTATAGCAATGTTTATTATTTAATCAATGTAAGATGACTCTGTTGTTGATAGCCCTCACAGCAGTCACAGCATGTATAACAACATGTATAACCAGTCTTAATAGTTTATGATGCTTATTCAAATTAAATGTCAAATTGAATATTATTAACACTGGCAAACATCTTGCAAGCTGTTGACATATTACACATTGATTGTGTGGTTACTTGGACGTTGTCAAGTATCTTGTGAGTTCATCCATTGATACTACAGCGTAGAGTGTACTATCCTTGTAAATGAGATATTAAGTTAAGTGCTTGATCTAAATGACTTCCTTGCCAACCTACGTTGTCACGTAAATGACTCATTTTCTATTCATCTATCTTCATTCCTCCCCCTGCTGCTGCTGCCTTACTGAAAAACATGATTTTCTTTCTCAAAGAACTCCAATTTTACTTCACATGATTTAGACACCAGTCATAACTTCAATCGAGGAAAATTTAAGCCTGCATGGTTATGATAACTATGGTATAATATGATTAATATTTATGAATACCCACACAATTGGGTTTATAATTTTTATGTCACATTCTTTGAATTTTAGATTTATATCCTGAATCACAAATAATCCGAGTATTATTAATTTCATCTCCTGAAATTCAAATATTTTATTAAAGAACAAGCCTTGAATGAAACCTATTTAATAGGTAGGATTTATGAAATAAAGGAACATTGGTTAGTCACCTAGTGGCTGGTAGCTCCCTGCAAAGTTAGGAATGTGCGTATGTTGCCCTCTGTGATCAGGAATGTGGAAGAAGACTAGACTTGCATTTGATATCCATGCAAGAATTATTCTTAAATTAGTATGGAAAGTGAATAATTTTTGTCCAGGCACAAATGCATATGAAGAATCAGCAAGGTATGATTGGAGTTGATTTCATTTGATATACTCAGACAATATTAAACATGTCTTGGGGAAAAGAGCAGGTTTGATAAAACCATAACAAGTCTGTTTCCAAGATATGAAAAGCAAAACTGCCATAACAACCAGTGTCAATATCATTAACATATAAAAAAACATATAAACTACGTGATATTTAGAAGGGAAAAAAGGTTATAAAAATTGGTGAATCATGAGGATTGCAGCTGAAATCAATGAAGTATTTGCAAATATGAAATTTTACATGGTTGAGATAAATATTTGTGTAAGTGAGTATTTTAGCTGAGATTAATGTTTTCATACATATTGAAATATTTTATTTATTTTCATATTGACTATCAGTATACATCTAAACTTTGTTCCTGTCATGTTAGTATGTTCTTCCAAAGGTTAAATTCCTGTTTGGGAAGTGATTTATTTTCTTTTTTTTTTCTTTGCAGGTGTGTAATTATATGTTGTATTTTTATGTCCTTTATCTATTACATTAAAGAAGCTTGCAATCAAAAAGCAAGTATTAGGTACTTTATATCTGTTTTGTGTTGTATGAATTCAGATTTAATTTTTGTAATGGTTTCATTTAGTGCTCTTTATAGTGGTTGAGTTTTTTTAAAATTTGCTCATTGTTTTTGAGGAATATGGCCAAATACTGTACAACTACTCTCCAAACTTGAGTTTGTGATTTGAAAAACAAACAAAACAAAACAAAACAGAGTTCCTGCACTAAATACCAACAAACCTCTTGTGCTAAAAATGTAATTAGTACACTGACCATTCAGTTTAATTTTTACAGGGCCTGATTCGCCTGACTATTTCTCAGACATGGTCTTTTTAATTCCTGTCCATCAATAATATCTTCATAACTTATGTTGTGAAACTTTTGGGATTGTGTCATCATCTTGTATTGGATGTAAATTGATATTAAAGATAATATAGGGGAGTGAGTACAGTGTTCTTTTTAGATGTATTGGCTTGGGTGTTAACAGTTCATAAACTTGCTTTTGGATCTTATAAAGAATTTAACTTTCCAATCTACTACAGAATTCTGAAAAGATTTGGCTGTTGATATTGAATTGGTGGTGACATACAATGATAATAATAATGATACATGAAGTCTTCTTTAGCACTGGAATCTACTAACTCAGGTGCTTCTGGCACTTGCTCCAAAATATAAATACATCATTCAGTCAAATTCCATGGGTGCACCGCTCGTGATATTTACATTTAAAATGAAATTAAATACATATTTTGAACACATATTTTGTGTTCATGACATTTGGCACAATTTTTTTTGTCTACATATTGCCTTATACAGGTTACCCTAGCAGAAGAGAGTGATAATACAGGCAAATGGTTGATATCCCAGTCCCTTTAAAACACCTTGTATCTGAGTGCATAATTATATTGATCTACCCCTTCCATATCTGTCCTGAATAAAGATTGTCATTTCCACAGCCACACCTTGAGGGTAATATTGCTTTCAAAAGATGAATTCATGTGCATGCATTGGCTTGATCCTATATTCAATGGATTAGTGCTGCAAGCCTTTGACCAAGAATTTTTTATTCCACAAGGCTTCTTGTAGAACTTGTACTTTGCCCCCTGGAATCAGTACTATTTATTTTCATGCTATTCAATCATGCTCCACTTTCTGCCAGCAATCCTTGCTTATAAATTGAGATCACTCGTTTTTATGAATAGCTGGTGTCTTTGCATAGTTCTGTAAGGACAGGTTGAGGTATACCTCATCTGCTTGCTTGCGTACAGTTTGGTCAAACTCAGATATTATCTCCTTTGAATATAACTCCCAAGAATGGCTTAGTTTTGGCATGGGGTTATAAAATATTATTTTATAAGGCATTTGATAGGCCTGTAAATTGTAAATTTATGTCATTTAAATGACATGGAAGTATAGGATACAAATTGCATTGCATTGACAGTGACTGAGTTTACATCATGTTTGCTACTGGAAGGAATACCAGGTACTTACCTCAGTCACCTGTACAAAATTAACACTCAACGTTGCATCATGGGAACTATATTTGACCCCCCCCCCCCTCTTAAAAAAGTAATTATTACTGTCTCACTGTAACAAGCATATCAAAATAGATAATGACTCTGTATCATTGACACCAGTGGCCCATTGCATAAAACTTACTATAATAGTAACTTTACTATAATAGTAACTTACTGGATTTTGATTGGCTGTTGATTATATCATGTTGCTCAACAGCCAATCAAAATCCAGTAAGTTACTATGATAGTAAAGTTACTATTATAGTAAGTTTTATGCAACGGGCCCCAGATATGATTTGGTAATGTAAAAAAAGAGAGGTCACAGTGTACATTAAGTATCACCAAACAGCCACTGGTTTGACTTTGATCACTGAGTTATTCCAGTGCTTGGTTTGATATTGAGTTAAGATGCCGTACATGTCGTATGAAAATCCTCTAAAGATGCATTCATCCGTATGCCCCATGGTGTTTAATTCAGGATCCAATAATAATAAGTGGATCTATATTATGCATAGAAAAGACATGCTCAGATGAGTATTGAAGGCTAGAGATGAGCGGGGGTCTTCCAATCTACTAGAAAATCTTGCTAAGAAGATGTTCCTAGGATACCAATATCCAATCTGAAATGATCCATCATACCTTTGATTTGAAATCCATCTCTGAAGTCCTAGAAATGCAAATTAGCATTATGCTTGAAACCAGGTATACTAAAGAGTTCCCTAAAGAAATTGTGTATATTTCTATGTAAAGTTTATTTACCAGTATTTCAAAACACCTTATTGTGCCGCAAGGAAATGAGGAGATGTCTCGAGTTAAAAATTGAGTGATGATATTGGTTTGTTAGTGGTAGAGTGAGGGTTAAATCACAAAAGTAAGAGAGTTGTGAGACGGTGAAGTGAAATCAGTAATGTAGAATAAATTACTGCAAGCATTCGTAGAAGCTCCTCTTTCATATTGATGCTGTTTGATTGGAATTGATGAACACCTGACTAGAGCTTCCTTTCTTCCAGTCACGCATGGCATACTAGTTTAATGAAGACATCAAAGTTCTGCCCCAGTTTCTCCCAGCCTCTGCATGTTGAATTTGGCAATTATACCACAGTCTCCTTTACATGAGGTACAGAATTCTTGACTAGGTACTCCATGTTAAAAAATTATTGCAGGAAAATAAAGCATAAAATTTTCCCTCATGTGAAATTATTGTGGAAAATATGACCTTACATCTTACATTGTGTACATGCCAGTCTGTAACTTCAGTAACTTATCTCTACAGTATACAATAATAAATGGAAATTTTAAGAAATGGAAAAGAGTCTATTAACTGTCTAATCTTACTTTTCTTCACCAAGAAAGCTAAATATGACATAAATATTCCCCTCCCCTTAAAGTTTAGATAAAACTCCATAACTATATTTCCCCCCTTTTTCCATTTGTTTGACTCTACAGACAGTACTGACATTGTTGATGGCAAGTTGAAGCTGATCCTTGGTTTGATATGGCTACTCATCTTGCATTACTCCATCTCCATGCCGATGTGGGATGATGAGGGTGACATGGATGCTGACAGGAAGAAGCAGTCACCCAAGGAGAAGCTGCTAGGATGGATCAACGGCAAGGTTCCAGATAAACCAATCAACAACTTCAACAAGGATTGGAACGATGCTAAGGCCATTGGAGCTCTTGTAGATGCTGTTGCTCCTGGTAAAGCAGTTCTTCCCCTTAACATTTTACCCCTCCCAGCATCTACCTTTTCAAAATGCATTGGTCATGAAGCAATGTTCTCATGCAGTCATTCCTAAATGTGTGTATTAATAGGGATATTTTATTATAAATATTTTATATGGTTTTCACAGGGATGAAAATATGTATGATTTCAAATGTCTTGTATGGAACAGATGAAAAAGAAGTAATTTTCTTTATTAAGAGCAAAGTATTTACAAGCATGAATGAAATTCAGTCTGCTTTTTAGAGTAAATGTAATGCTAATAATCTTTTGTTTTATTCGTGAAGGTCTATGCCCAGATTGGGAGGACTGGCAACCTAAGGATGCCCTCAAGAATGCATCAGAAGCAATGAAACTGGCTGAAGACTGGCTGGATGTACCACAGGTATGAAACCTCATAATAACCTCACACCTCAAGGAACAGCTGTATAGTGTACACATAGTTTGGGGAATACTCACTTGTCATCTCTATGATAAACCCATAAATTTTACTTGGAAGGAGTTGAACTTGAAAAGAAAATGAAAATGTTCATACAGCAGTAAAATTTTGACAGAGAATGTGACCTTGTCCATTGAGGGTGATAAGGGTGTTAACTCCATGTTCAAGGATTCAAGGATATGACCCAATGCCCTGAGCTCTGAGCAGATGACTCCTACATTATTTGCAGATCTTTAAAAAAAATTATGATAAGACACCTTGAACCACCAACCGCTCATTATCTCCCATGAGAGATTGATTTGAAATCTAAGCCTATATATGAATAACAAGGAGAACATTATCTAATGTGAGCCAAACAGGATGATGATATCATATGACATATGTATTGATATCAGTATCCTCATCATGATATTGCAGTAAACAACACTTCCTGATGTTCATTTCCATTACTATCCATCAAATGAAAAAGGTATTCAGTTGAAATGATTTTATTCATTCATTCATGGGGCTTACAAAGGATGTTATAAGTGAAGAACTTGTAAGTATACCCTCTAAGCTTTTCTGTGAGATACATTTTGTTTGCTTACAAATTGATTTGATTGACATAACTTCCATTTAACAGAGTGATATTATCTTATCCTTGATATGGGTGTGATCTGCTCCTGAAAGGAAACAGGCTATCTTTTACACCTAGGCAGGATGCTGGTGAAATCACCATAGCAACCTTGAAACATCTGCTTCTTCTATTTCCTCTGAGATATCAAATACTGAAAAGATAGAGCATGTTTCCTCCTGGCCATTTTGTCCTTGTTTGGTCACATTATTATGTTTTACATACCTAAATGATTTTCACAGTATTGCTTCAGTTACTCAAGACTAGTATATTCAGTACTCTCATTCTCCCATATATCTACAATGTGAAACTTAAAAAAAAATGTTTCTAAATCAGGGGTGGCAATTCAGAGAGCTCGATGGATGTATCAATTTTATTCTTATAAGTACTATAGTAACAACTTTTCTGTTACACCAGAGATAAAATGGAGTTCAAATGTTACAATAAATATATATCTAAAATTAATATATTTGACATTTAGGCCACTTGCACATTTTTAATGGCTTTGCACAACTTAATTTTTGTAGTAACTCCTTTAACACTTAATAATGACCTAAAATCATTACTTGAAAAAAGAACAATCTTGTGGGGAAAGTAGTATAAATGTGACATGAGCATTGTTCAAGAACATTTCTCACTGAAAGAGTAGCATAGAGCTACTTAACCCATTCGTGACAGAGGGTCCACATTATGTGGTTTAGCCTAATATCTTTTGATGCAAAGCCCTAAAAATCATACCAAATACATGAGCAGAAAGAGCAAAAAATTCTACACAAACTGTGCCCATTTTGCTTGCGTCAATATTCGTTGTTTGATGCTGACAATTTTTTAAAGGAAAATAAGCATTAAAATCCTTAAATTGGCAATGTGATAGAAAGTTTAAAATCACCGTTTTCCCCTGCAAATTGGCAACTTTTTGACTTCTCATCATAATTTCTGTCAATTTATATTCATTTCAGATACATGACGTTTTATAAGAAAAATGGAGCAATAAAATAAAAATGTTGGTGTTGCCAATGTGAAGAATAAAAGCTGATCAAATTAGGCTTTAAATAATTCTTGTCACGAATGGGTTAACCAGGCTCTTCAAACTTGTAGACATACCAACCCACCCCATACAAAATGAAATATGATTCCTGAGTCCAGGTCATGTCTGTGCCCTTTTTATTGGCCTCCATTTTATTAGAAGTGTTTTCCCCAGGGCAGGGTATTTTCAGACATGAACTTCTATTGTCAAGGTGTATGTGTGCCAGTCACTTGTATAGGATGTGTTGAGGTGTGTCTGGACTAGTACAAGCAGAACAACTAATGCCCATACTTGGTTATCATGCACATAAAGTTGATAAATTCAAGTGATAGGAAGCTTCACATGCACATTAGTTAGGTTTTATCATTATAAAAACATGTTAATAAATTGATGTGATTTTTATGCACAATTTAGGTGTGAGGTGTGTTTGAAAATCTTAAGAAGGCTTGTTTCCAAACCAAATTGGGAGAAAATTCAGTGTGATGTAGAAATTGTGGGAAATTTTTTACACGAAATGCTTGTTTTGGTATGATTGATTAGATATGGAAGGAACAAAACTACCTGATAAGATCTATTGAAAGTTGAAGTATGTAACATGCACTTTGCGCTAAGAGGGATTTGGTTGGTGTGGGTGAGGCGTGGGTGTTTTGGACCTCCGGGGACTGAGTTGGCAGTTTCATAATGCTATGGTAAACATACCACATACATTAGTAAACATTGTATCAAACAAGGTGCTATTCTGTACCTGGTGTGTAAAAGCAGCTCCCATTCTATTTAGATTGCAATGGTATTCTGGTTATAAATGAATAATGATCTGCAGAATGAGAAGTGTCTCTAAAACATTTCATTAGAAAATTGGGAGATGGTAAGGGGGCTGGATATTGGAAACTATAGTTTCTAACTGATTGAAGCATAGAGGGTGATGTTATGAAATGCAAGAATAAATTAAAGGAATAGAGAGTCTTTTATAGTATTCTTAATTAGAAAAAAAAACATCCCTGGCTTCTGTAATGACATCCTATGAACATAACATGTTGTCTTTCTCTCATGGCTACTCAAATATATTTATTGCATCAACACTGGTTTTCTCATAGGCCTAAAGTCATTCAAATGCTACACAACATCACAATTCATATCATAATTTCAAAGTATGATAGGCTAATTCTTTTTATGTACACTAATCCATAATTAAACAAATTCTAAATATCATAGGCATGACATATTATGTCTATCCAGTTTCTCCATCAATGTATTGAGAAATAAACGGATTTCATAGTCTTTCTTTGTCAGTGGGTAATCCACCAATGTTTATTCCTGTTCATATTTTATTTTTAGAATGTAGAATAAGAAATAGATCTTCCTGTTAACATAACGAGAACCTGATCTAAGTTTCATGGATCTTTGTTTGCTCTCTCATGGGTTGAAATGTTTCAAAGGTCATCCAATATCTCATTCTTCATAAGTCACAAGGGTAAAGTCAATAATATTTGAATGGTAAGACATTCCTGTATGGAAGTGTTCTGACATATCATTCATATACTAGTGATTCTTCGTACTTGAACTATATATATGATAGAAAATAATTTTCTGTCCTTCTGAAATATTTTAGCACAATGAAATGTGTGATTCATCATGACTGATCTTTTCATCTTTTTCTCGAAGTAGTAGGCCATCCCCCAAGTGCCTTTAGCATAATAATAAAATAGATTGAAATGTTTATCATACTATGAGTGTGAAACAGTGTAAGAACAAGAAAAATTTCAAGGCTTAAGGGATTATGAGGTAAAAATAAGGTCTCTAAAATGACTTTATATTTTTTTTCTGAATTTCAAATACAGTCATCATCCACTAAACTTGGAAGAATTGAATAAAGCTTCAAGATGGGGAATGAGGCATACATGTAGAGTCATTCATTCATTCCTTCATGCAGGAAACTAGTAACATATCACACCGGGATACTTTGTCTCATTTCTATTTCTGTCAAGATGGGGCCTACACAAAACAGTCTAGCCATCATCCTGATGTGTTACCATGACAATATGATCATATCAACCTTGCATCATCATATATCTCGATTAGTGTCTGTCCCCAACATGTCAGCTCAGGATAGGCCTATATAATACTTGGACGTATGATATTTTGAAATGCTTATTATATTACACCTCCCATTACTGTGGGATGCCAAGCTACCAGACTAGGATATTGTTCTGTTGTCATGACAACAGAAGTAAAAGCAATATATGTCATATTAGAGAGAATCCCCAAGACAGCTATTAAAGTGTCTCTTTTATATAGAAACTGGCAGCATTTTCGGAGCATCCCCCTATCCAGTTTGATTATGACCGCTTCTTTTTGATCTGCAACGTGCCCTATGCTATGTAGATGTGGTATGAGACATAGCTGAGATGCCTTTCCTTAATGGGAGCATACACACCCAGACACAATACATGACTCTGTGAGATCTGTACTCCACCATGTTATATAGCTTCGGGGAATTGGACTCAGACTTGGCACATGAACACTGGTTGTATGACACGGTTGCTGGGAAAAAAATATGAAAACTGAAAACTGAAAGGGGGATCCCTGCTGTCCCCCCCCCCCAATCATTCCTCCTTGTTGCTGTCATTCCTTCCCCAATATAACCCATACTGTGATTTACTGCATTCATGGGATGTGATGTATTTTGGCTCATCAGGGACTGCAGAATCATCAATTATTATGGCATCTATTTTTGTACCAAATCTTTGTATGTTCCAGACATGCTCAGACCATGCATCCATACAACTGAAATAAAAACATTCATGCCTCACTTGTAGGTAATTTACTATGAATATCTTTTATAAAGCATTCTGTTATTCTGCATTTGGCCATACACTGTGACTTCAATCATTTGAAGAAGGCATAATTCAGAATTGATATCATAATCCCCAAAGAAAAGATTTTTTAAATGATTTGTAAAGGTTGAGAAAGGTTTTTACTAGTAGTAAAACATTAATTACACAATAACATTAATTCCACAATAACATGTCCTCTACCTATATCCAGTATAGTAGCTTCTTAATTGCTGTACTCAGATATGTTTCTGAAGTTGAATTGTGATTACATGCAAAGTGAGAATACATGATTGATTTCCTGAAATATTAGATATTTATTGTTACCAAGCTTAATGAAGTGCATGACATCTGTTTTCATCTTCTCCTCCTCTGTAGGTGTTGAGACCAGAGGATATGATCAACCCCGCTGTAGATGATCTGAGTATGATGACCTACCTGTCTGCCTTCCCGAAGGCTAAACTCAAACCTGGTGCACCACTACGACCCAAGAGTAATGCCAAGAAGGTACAAAATGTATGTAAGAAACCCTTCATTGTTCGCATGAAGGTGTGAAGTTTGAGATACAGCATGGGTAAGAACTATCTGACTGCACTTAGGAAAACTGAGTCAAAAAGGTTGAAAGAGCAGGGAAGATGGGCTTTAAAAACTCTTTTACAATGTTGCTGGGTTCTAATAATTATGAAAGTATCAAAATCCAAATACAGTTTTAATCTAAAAATGCTGAAAAGAAGAAATGGGGTAACACGTCAGAATTCATATTCAATCAGGGTTAAAATTTCATGTCTAGCTATTCTTTTTCAAGTCCAGAGTTTCAAATATTGCATTATGTGATTGAAAGATATTTATTTTTCATCTACTTTGAATATAGTATTACAGTGAGATAGGCAAATGGAATATATATGAATTCATCTTCACTAAGAAAAAAAATATATTCTTCATTTCCTTGGATCTATCTAGCTTTGAGCTAAATGATGAAATACAATGAGTTCATTCATATATTGCTCTTACACATATCATGACTGCTTTACAAAGTTCAAACTATACTTTCTGAGAGCTATATTTTCTGCTAATATTAAAATACATATTGGAAATCTTTTTGACTCAGATTTAGCACAAGATTGAAGCCTTACTGCTGATGACATGATGAAGCCATATAATGACTATGTAGCACTCATCTAGGAATATATAAATCATCATGATAGAAACCTTTACTTGTATAAGAATGAATGCTAGCTATAATTAACATGACTAATGCCAACTTACTGCTCCTCCTAATGTGGTTTCAAAACATTGATGTTTGAAAGAGAAAGAAGTCGGGAATATTTAGTTTGGAATTCTTGAGGGTGGACAAAGTAGATATAGAATAGAATCCTGTCAAGATGTGAAAGTGCAACATACAGGTGACTGACAGACATTTAAACAAACAGACAACTGAGTGATAAAGAGACAGACTGGAAGAAAAATCATTTAAAAGGACATGGAAGAACAAGCAGAGATAAAGTCAGTAATTGGTTTTTTTTTTTTAATACCAGTACTGATTATTCGATTTCATAAATCTTTATTTTTTTCATTTATTATTTAATTTCATAAAAAGCAGTTGTCATGTCAGAGTGTCCTGTTGACGAAAAATAAAGTAAAACCGTCCATTATGTCAGATGAATTTAAATCGTAAAGATAATCTTTTTGATTAAAACTGTGAGGCAGAGGTTTCAAGAATGATTAGATTGATTTGGGGGATTGCAATTTGTCCTACTGTATCTCAAGAATAAGTTGACAATACTCTGTTATGTTTTTGCTGTATCCTGTGTATTACTCATGTGTCATGTAGCTTTGTTTTTCTGCACTGCACCTGTGTCTATTGTATATTAATGTTCTCCGTGTGTGTGTGTGTATATATACATCTATGGTATATGTATTTATGCTTGTGAGTGAATATAGGCATGATTGAAAACAGTATTGGAATAAAGGCATTAAAGGTTTTATTCACATAAATACTATATGCAAAAATATGTAGAAAATCTAATTTATAGAATGTTTTATCAGAGCAAGATAATTTTAGGTATGAAAGTACATATTTTGAGTGGAATGGGTTGATCATAACAGAGTGAGTAGCATGGCACTGAATAGCTCTGTCATGCATTGTGCTGTGCTAAATTTATTAAATAAATTGATAGGAAAATACTTAGTCTTTTAGATATGAAAATGTTCATGACCTGCTTGGCAAAAATAGTTGTAGACTTAGTAAACACATCGATTATTGAACAATGGGACTGTATCAGGGAGTAAAAATGATAATTTTTTAAAACTCACTTTGTGAGATTCATTGAAATGTTTAGTGTCAAGTCCCCAGTTTTCCGCAATACGGAAAACGGAAAAATTTCACGGAATTTGGGAAGAACACGGAATTCACGGAATTTCACGGAAAACGCGATTTTTCAGGCCAAAAATTTGAATTACGAAAAATACAGTGAAAATCATGAAAATCAAAGCAAATCCAATAAAACAAAACATCACTGGAAAATCTGCCGATCAAACCTGTTCGCATTGTTTAGCGTGTTCGCCGAGCTTTATCTGCATACTGCAGTGCGTGTATATAATGGAAACTTACGTTTTTCTAAGATTTTAACTATTTACAATTTCTTTATCATATTTTTGTACATGTCACCGAAGAACACGGAATTTGAAGTTTAGAACACTGAAGAACACGGAATTTACATTTTAGAAAACGGAAAACTAGGGACTTTAGTTTAGTGTTGGAGAGATATAATATCCATGTGAATATTGATTTCTAAACTGGTAATTGTTTCAATTATGTCAACTCCCTCCCCTGGTACTCTAGGACCTCCTATCTATGCTTAAATTAAACAATAAACTGTAAGTGTAAAGTACTATGGGTGCGTCATGTTCATGATGAAAAATGCTACATTTTTTCATTTTACCTGATGTAGTGATATAGCATTAATAGTAGAATGCAATGAAATATAAGTTTATTATGATCAAATACAATTAAAGTAGGCTCTGTTTGCAGTTGTGTGGCCAAATCATTTTCCAACATAAACTGATTTTTTTACTGACTACATTTTTTTTCTTTTTTTTCTTTCTTGGGGGGATTCTTTTTTTTTCTTCTTTTTTTTTTCCTTTCCTTGTCTAGGTTCGTGCCTATGGTCCAGGTCTTGAGGACGGTAATGTCATTTCCAAGCCTACTGAATTCACCGTTGAAACGTTCGGTGCAGGCAGTGGGAACGTGGAAGTGCTCATTAAAGATCCCAAAGGCACCAAAGTAGAACATACCATGAGGGCCAACAAGGACAAGAAACAAACCTACACTGTGGAATACACTGCCAAAGTTCCTGGAAAACACATTGTGAGTAGGCAAATATGTTTCCTCTTTCTGGCAACAAGTTATCACATGTACTGCAATATACTGCATCCAGTGGTTAATGAATAGCAGTGATCATCTAGCTATCAACCAATTACATATCAGGCTACACCATCTTGAAAACTGAAAGCCTTAAATCCTAGCATCAGTCACTTACAACCTATTTTCAAGCAGCGGAATGAAGTGGACTTAGCTGATGTAACAATTAATAAACTGGATTTTGATGCAACATTATACCCTTGTATGTACCAGCAATTTAAAAATTCTTAAGCTCTAAAACAGTCCCAATTTTCAGATTACTTTTATAAATAATCTATTTATGTTTCCTAGATCACAATCACATTCAAGGGAGTAGAGATCCCTAAGAGTCCATACACTGTGAACATTGGTAACATTACCTCAGATGCTAGCAAGTGTTCTGCTAAGGGTCCTGGTCTAGAACCTACTGGAGTGATCCTCAACCAGAAGACATACTTTGAGATCTTCACAGCAGGTAACACCTTCACTTTCTTCAAGTTTGGTTGTTAGATGTTACAAAAATATCTCCTTGGTTCTAAACTCTGTAGCATTTGTTCGTTGTAGCTGATCATCCTTGTGCCTAAACAGGTCATAATTAAGTCAGGTATTACTACGACCACATGCCAGACCTCTGACATAGTATTCTGTGATTTATCAAATTTAGAACTCACACTAGTCTCTGCTCATTAAATGGTTAAATTAAATGGTTAAATTGTTGGTTAATTTACCTGACTGCTAAGAAAGCATGTGTATGCTTGTTAGTAAGCAACCAGGGGACCGACGGCTTTAAGTCCCCTCCGAAGGACTTGGTAATGAGGATTAATACCTTACCAAAGGGCATTAGTGCATCCACTTGGTTTCGAACCCGGGTACTCCCGGTTACGAGACCACTGCTCTATCCACTGAGCCACAGCGCCTCCATGGGTATGATATTATATCTAACCATATGATTAAGTACTTTACAGGGAATTTGTTTATTGAGGTTTATCTGACTTTTTGCTTTTTTACAATTGCATTGTTCTCTTTCCTGATGGGTTTTCCAGTCCATCACTGTGTAACCAAATTGCTCAGGTTATGAAGCATTGTTATCTCATGCTCTGTTGAGGTCATGTAATTGCCGCATGGCTTGAAGGAATTATGGCCTATTCAAAAAAATTTTTCTTTTTAATACTAAGGAGGAATATTTCCCATTGTATTGTAAGAGGCCAATTCTTGATGATTACTGTTTAGTTTCTGGAGCCGGTGCACCAACAGTCGTATTGATTGGTCCTGATGCTGTAAGATGCCCCCTGTAGGATGTAAGGTGTAAGGTGCCCCTCTGTAAGGTGTTAATCACCTGTTGTTTGCAAACAAGCATATACTTTCTTTTATAGTAGTCATGTAATTAAAGCATATTCATTAAACATTTCAAACACTCATTTTCCAATGTTAAGCATAATTTATAAGGATATATATCCTTATATATCTTGGTGATTGGTGTTTTTAGGTGCTGGAGCTGGTACACCAACAGTTCTATTGACTGGTCCTGATGGCAAGGAGGTAAAGGTTACCATGACTGACAAAGGCAAGGGTGTATACTACGTGGAATATACACCAACTGTTGTTGGTACATACAAGGTTGAAGTCAAGTTTGCTGGTGCTCATATTCCTGGTAGTGTCTTCAATGTCAAGATTGCCCATGGTGAGTACTTCCAAAATGATCAGATCTTTACAGATAAAAAAGGGCTGATAACTTCTTTGAAGCTTTAATCAATCCTTTGCCAACTACTGTCATCACAATTTTACAGTTGAATTAAACAATCATAATAATTATTTTTCCTTCTTTACAAGTATGCCAGGGAACAATGAAAACAGCTGGATACTTGAGGGATATATTTAGAATGATTATCAGCAGCAGTTAATGCACAAAGGATATTAGAATTCAAAGAAAATTATCAAAAGACAAATTGTCATTATTTTTCGCTACAAACGAATTCAGCAGGCAAAGTGTACCAATCACCCAAAGATATGTTGTTCTGTATGCTAGATGCCCATGTCACTGTACTATATTCATAACATGAGCTTCAAATATCAGTTCTATAAATACATAATGGAAGTTCAAATATACTCCCATTTAAGAGTTTAGCATTTCCTGGAAGCATAAGCTTTTACCAGGTAGCTTGAGATGTCAAGGAAATGACTTTCCATTGTTCCCATCTCTATAGATAATTTTAGTATTAGATAGTACACCACCATTGCCTTAGTGAACAGTAGTGAGTAGACATTGCCTAATAGACAATGATGGTTTATCAGAAATTGAATCGAGTATCTCTTTAATAGGTCGACTCCACTGACATCACCGATTGGGTTTTACATTACAAGGCATTTATTGTAACCAGGTGTTTTTTATTAGGATAATGAATTTTTATTGCTTTTATTAACTATTCTTGCCATAGATACTAAATTTCCTGTTTGGTTTTGTTTAATACAGAGTATGATCTTAATTTTAAGGTGTACCAATCACCAAAATACATTTTGATCTGTGCGGTAGGGGTACTTTACTTTTACTGCCTTTGAAATATGAGCTTAAAGTATCACTTCTATAAAAAGATATTACGTGTTCAAATATATTGTCCATAAAAGCGACTAGAGAGAAGTAAGTAGACTTGTTGATGTAGGCATACGTGCAGGAATGATTTAGGACATCTATGGAATTAAGCAGCCTCTTTGGTTATGTGCGTTGTGGTCCTGTGATATCCCTTATTTTTTCAAACTGTTTCCACTAGAATGCCAGGAAAGGTGTTTTTTTTTTTATTGTTTTTACTGTAATATACTGCCATGTTTAACTTTGTGTCTATTTTTTTTTACAAAAGTAATATTTGAATTGCATATTTGTAATATATTGACATGGAACCCTTAAAATACAAAGCAAAATTTGTTATGATGATTGGCACACATTCAGTCGAAATTGACAGTATTGGTTTTCACTGTCATATTTAAGTCAGCTGTGAATTGACATCAACTTAAAATCTTCTCTATCTTTACTCATTATCTGTTGCAGCCCTCAACTCAAGCAAAGCCTTTGCATATGGGCGTGGTCTCCAACCCAAGGGCCAGCGTGTGAAGGAGGAATGCATCTTCTACGTAGACACCAAAGAGGCGGGAGAGGCTGAACTGAAAGTGCAGATCATTGGCCCTGGTGAGCTAGGCATTCTGGGATACTAAAATGGCTGCCAGTGAGGGTGGCTCTGTGATGGATGGTGTATGAGTTTCTGCATAGCAGTCAGTGAGATTAGATAGTTATCTATTGTGAAAAGGATGAAAGGGATAGTAAGAAGTGGGCTGTGTTAGCAACATTTTGAAGTATACTGTAATACCTTATGCGTTGGGTCAGTAGTTATCTTAAATAATGATTAATAACCAGTAAAGAGGAATTTCATTTTGTGAGGTAAATTGTAATAGAAATTTGTATAACACAATATTTTGGATCCTGGATCAAATTTGTTGGAGAAGTGTAATCTAAGATTCAAAAGCAAATATAAGACCTATTTCTAGGGCGATACTGCAATTCAATTCTTGAATTAAGTTTAATTCTAGGAACATGATAGTGCAGGCAGAGATGTGATATATGGAAGGGCTTAATGGATGATATGTGTGTATGATGTTAGTTGTTATGTTAGTAATTTTTTTAAAACAAAGTAGGAATGGTGTTGATGAGGAGGAGGAGGAGGATGATTATTGGTGATGCTGATGAAGATGATAATGATGATGATGATGATGATGATGATGATGATTGAGTTGATCATGGTAATATGACCAAGGTTTTTTCTCTGTTCAAGTGATAGTCCTGTCTAAATGTTGATATGGCGTATGTCATTTACTCTTTTTTTATGTTACTTTTTTCTTTTGCTCTAGAGAATCTGTGTTTTGTTGTTTTGTAGATTGGGAAATATAATTTGAAAAGTTAGAGTTTTTGTTGTTGAAAAATATTATTTGCTTTCAAAATGTTCATTTTATTCATTTTAATGAATTCATTTAGTACACTCATGCAAAGATAGTACAAGTTATCCTGCTTTTAAAAGTCATTTCAAAATAATAACTGATTTTTTTAGAAATTATGAATGATATAGACTCAACAAGTCTCCATCCAATTTTATTTGCAAATGTTTCATATTAGTAATATGCATGTGAGCATTTTTGTTTTCTGCTTCTATCACCTGTTTACATGTATATGGATGAATGGAGTGGTGGTATCTCTATGAGATATTTAGCATGGTTTGATGTGATACTAATAACTGATTGGTCAATTATAAGATAAATACTAATTTTCTCTAATGGATATCTTGAATTAAGGTGCCTGATTTACTTATTGTTGATAATTTCAGAATATTCTGTAGAACCTATGGATATAATTCCCAGTTTGAAGGTTGAAGTAAATCATTGTCAAATCCTCTGATGAATGTGTACATGCACCCAGAACTATTCCTTAAATCCATTCAAAATGATCTGAACTTCATAAATGCACAGTTTCAGAGAGTATTGGGAAAAATAAATTGGATATGAAAACAATTTTATAAATGGAAAAAATTTAAATTCTTAGTAATGTCTTGAGGAAATTTATGTGAAATATGTACAAGATGGCATACATATGTAGAGTTACTGTAATTGCAACAAAAATGCTCTTATTGAGTCACCTCACTCACCTCTTTTTCAGGTCTACATACTTTGTAGGATTCATAACTCATTCATAAAAATGTCTTATCTTAGTAGTATTTAGTAACTCACCTGTTTATTCACCCGTTTCATTCAGTTAGCTCACTGAAAATCGAAAGTAGTCAAAATATTCATTTCGTACACCATCATTAGAATTTAGATGATATTTTGTTTGTTTGTTGATATTGTTATCTTGGAAAGATGTGCATGTACACATTCATTTCAATTGAGAATAGCTCCAATGTTATTTGTCAGTTAATATATTTAGGGTATTTGTGGACTATTTTACATTTCCATATTACTGTAGATTACCAGAGATTGTTCATAACATGGTATTGTATTGGTAGGAGTGTGGGTAATGGATAGTAAGGTATTTATCATTGACTGCATGTAGTCTCCATTCCAGCCTAACTGAGCCATCCTGTTCCAGCTGACAGTCCATTTTGTTGTGTTAGTCCTGAATGCCATTGAGACCAGTAACTGGTGATCCGCTCTCTCAGTCTTGCTTCTATATATTCATTGAGAGATAGAGAACCTAACACCTCTCTCTCATATAATGTAATGTATGACATGATACTAACACCATGGCATTGCTTTCTACTCATACACTGACCAAAGCTATTAATCTTTATGTACAATCAATCCTCAATTATTTCAGGGAGGAAATAATTTGTCATTCTTTATTCTAATACTAGTTTATCATCAAGCTAACCATTTACAGTTTTTGTTGGCTGCTATTATGAAAACCGTGGTTATTGTTCTCTTACGAAAAAAAAACATAGAAAGAATTGCAGTTCATCTCAAGGGACATTTTTTCAATTTTATATCTAAAAATGAGAAAGTTTTTCCACAAATTAGGGCTATTTATGAGTTCCCTTCTAGGAATGGGATTCAGAAAGATGATGTGTCATAGTAAGAAAGCAATGCCAAGTACTTGTATCAAAGACTTGCTTTCAAGATTGATCTTCTTTTTCTCTTCATATTGCACATTTGATGCTATATGCAGGTGAAAAAAGAAGTATCGAGACTGAAAACATGTCAGTGTTTTGACCATTTGTAAATGGTTTATACATATATGTTATTAGATGTACGCAATGCGTTTTAGATCCCGAGTCATGAATGATGAAAACTTTTCTCGCCAAATTCATTTAAACCCTGCGAGGACATGAGCATTAACTCATAGCAACTGTATCATTGCAACCATTGTTTTGATCTGTAATTGGAGTTCAGTATTTTATCACTATGAATGCCTTTGCTTGTTTGTTTTTTTCACCGTCATGTATCCATGACCAACTCTGTTGTATGATGATTTAACGAAGCATACCTAGCGTTGGTCAAAAACAGGGCTTGTGAAAATGACTTAAATGAAATTTGATAATGGACAGACCTACTTACCTGTTTTTTTTATGGTGTGGGGTAAAATGATATGTCAACTGATGAGGAATGTATGTTATGTACTAACCCTTCTTTTGCTGTCTTTTATATCTCTAGTATCATCCTTTGTTTCCATGTATCTATCTTCTAATCCCTATGGTATCATATGACTTGTATGTATACCATGCCTCTATTCTCACACTGGAAATCACTTGCACATCTAGGTGGTATCGATGAACCTGTCAAGGTCACCTACAACAATGATGGTCTGTACACATGCAAGTATTCCCCTTACAAGCCTGGACGTTACATCATCAACATTAAGTATGGTGGACAGCCTATCCCTAAGGCTCCATTCACTGTGAACATTGGTGCTGAGCCCACTGGACCTATCACCTTCGTGCGTGCCTTTGGACCTGGTCTTGAGAAGGGTGTGGTCGGCAAGCCATGTGACTTCACTGTGGAAACCAATGGTGCCGTCGGTGCTCTTGGTAAGTTGTCTAATTCTGCACAACATATTGATATTTTGATGTGAAATTCTTGAAAAGATTTTTCCTTATGTGTTTTAACATACTTGGATATTCATTAATTATATCTATGGAGGGTTTTTAAGTGATATCATCCACTGTACAATAGCCATGTTGATAGGCAAGTATTTTCAGAAAGAAAGTGGGACATTGAAAAAAAAAACCCTACATGATCACAACAAAGACTGCAATGCATAAATTTTTGCCTCTAATAAGTTATAAAAAAGCAAACTTAATCTTATTTGATTTTTATTACACTTATGATTTCTTTATTGAATTAGGTAACTGACAACACAACATTGTTAAGCTGTTGACTGCTGAATTGTTATGTACCCCATGGCTTTAATGGAAGGACTACCCGGTTCCAGTAGGCAATGGGTTAAGGTTCGAGCCAACACGTCAGCTTGATGGCATTAGTTATCCCACCGCTGCCACCAGTATTTAGAAGAAAGGAAATAATCAAAATAGCCCCTAGTGCCCTTATTAGGAACAATGTAAATACAGTAACAGAGGGGGCTATTAGCATGGAAGTCATAGTGCAAGTTCCTTTACCAGTCAAAGAGGATTAGACTACACTTATATTTTTCTGGTGTATTACCTTCTATGTATATCTAATTTCATAATGTCATGATAAATAATTACAATCATTTTGTGATTATCTTACCCTGTTACAGGCTTTGCTATTGAGGGTCCCTCACAAGCAGAGATCAAATGTAAGGATAATGGTGATGGATCTTGTGAAGTCTCCTACTTCCCAACCGTTGAAGGAGAGTACGCTATCCATGTCACCTACGAGGAGGAAGATATCCCCAATAGTCCTTTCATTGCCAAGGTTACACCCAATCCTGGTGGATTTGATGCTACAAAGGTATGCTGTGTTTTTCATTTATTTCAGACATTTGTCAAATGTTGGAAATTGAAATAATCTGTTTTTGTACTATATGTGATATCAAGAAGTGGACTGGACTTAGTTTTGAAGAGGTCAGAGCAAGTGTTCATGACAGAATTTGATGGGGATGCATAGTCACCAACCGCACCCTGAGGGAGGGCACTAGATGATGATGATGATGATTAGAGTAGATTTAATAAAATTTCTAATATGATAGATTTGAGGAAAATGTAGAGAATATGATTCTCTCTTTGTGTTGCTGTCTGTGTCTATGTCTCTGTCTGTCCATTTCTTTCTCTTATTCCTATCAGTTTCTATCAATACAGTGTGAGCCAAGCTATTCACTTCTTTGTGTTGATTTTCAGAATTCATTGCTTGAGAGCATCAAGCAATATGTCTATTAAATCTTAATAGAAAGATACATGTTTGTGCATCAAACATAAAGGAAACATCAGGTCATGATGTATGTTCATGATTTGCAAGGTAATGCCAGGTAAAAAGAAAATGCAGAGGTGGGACCTAAATATACATCAGATGATACTCTCTCCTTATCATCTTCATCTTGTCTATGAATTCTTGTTCCAATCCCTGCAGGTGAAGGCATTTGGTCCAGGTCTGAAGCCAGATGGTATTGAGATCAAGAAGAAGACTGAGTTCACTGTTGATGCTAAGAACGCAGGCAAGGCTGAGCTCGTCATTGACATCAAGGACCAATGGGGTAACAAGGTTGAAGCTGAGATCAAAGATAACAAGAATGGAACCTTCACTGTCTACTATACTCCGGAACATCCTCTCAAACATACCGTGGCTATCACATGGGGTGGTGTTAGTATCCCTGACAGCCCATTCAAGGTAAGCATTAGCTACCATTTACATTGTTACATATGATTTATATATATGTCTTTTGTATTTTGTTTGTTGTTATTGTTTCTGTTTTATCTTTAGACCACAAGGTATTGCATTCATTGCTGTTTTGAGTTTCATATCCTACTTTATTCCTGCATACACACATCTGTATAATACTCTTATTGTTTACAGGTATCTGTTGGAGGTGGTCCCAGCAAGGTCAAGGTTCATGGACCAGGTGTGGAACATGGAATGGTCAAGGCTAAGACACCAACTCATTTCACTGTAGACTGCAAGGAGGCAGGAAAAGGTAAGCTTCCTGCCAATCACTCTCATCATCTCCTACAAAACATTAAATATCCATAGAAGACTGCTCTTTAAGTTTGATGGAGAGCTATCATTTCTCCCTTATTTGTTTCAGATGAATTAATTCTATCTATACTTTTGTTACATTTTGCAATCAATCTGAAATAACCAATGGATACAATTATTTCAGGATGTCTCAATTACCATTTTCACAGCTAATGAAAGTTTAGCAAATTATTTTATCCCTCCCCCTTCAAACTATAATAGCCTCTCTCTTGGGCTTTATCTTTTATTGCTTTATTTGTCACTATGATATTGTGAATTTTTTTATCATTATGACAATTTATATCATATTTCAATCTTTTATTTTAACTCACCAGCTCCCATCACTGTTGGCATCAAGTCAAAACCAGGTGTGAATGGACCAAAGGAGAAGGAAATCCCAGTCCAAGTCAAAGACAACAAAGATGGAACCTATGCAGCCTCCTACACCCCAGAAGCACCAGGAGACTACACTGTGGGAGTCAAGTATGGTGGTACTGAGATCCCCCAGAGTCCTATCCCTGTCAGCGTCGTGCCTGATGTTGATGTCGGAAAGATCCAGATCACTGATCTCCAAGAAAGTGAGTCTTGTGAATTTCTGTGGGTTTGTCGCTTTATCATGCATGGAATATGTTTTATTTATAGTTTGCAGTATGAAAAATGCAGTTTTTAGAATGAAAATTCTAAGAAGGGGAAGAGCTACATGAATAATCTGTGCATGAGAAGTATGAATCTGTTTGGGGGAGAAGGGGAAATGCCATATTAGACATTTCCATACATGTGTTTGTTTCTGTCATGTAATTCCGAAAACCCCCTCCCTACCGTATTTACGTGTGAAAACCTCACAAAACTTGTTCATTCTCTTCCAACTCGGTCATTTCCTGGATCTCAAGTTATCAAATAGTAATCATGATTTTCAATCACCATTTGATTATATGACAGTTCAAAATGTGAGATCAGCATCTTCATATATGATTCAGTTTTCACACATTTTATGTGAAAGATATCAGAACCTTCCTTTACCTGAATGACTCTTCCCAAACCATTTTGATGTTTCATAGAAAACAATCTTCCTCCAAACCATGTTTCATGTATTCAGGAGTGAAATTCATTGAAGTCCCTTAGTAACCCAGCATGATGTGTGACAATACATGAATGTAGCTTTCACCATGCATGTTTGTTTCCTTAACCCCTTACTGCATGGCATCTCATCTCCATGCAGGCCTAGATGTAGGCAAAGAAAACTCCTTTCATGTCGATACTTCCAAAGCTGGAGATGGAGACTTGGAGGCTTTCCTCACTGGACCCGATGAACAGGTCGTCCCTGTTAAGGTTGTTCCTGTTGAGTCAGGCTTTGATGTGAAGTTCACACCAACGGAGGAAGGTCCACACAAGCTTGATATGAAGTATGGTGGATGTCCCATGCTAGATAAGCCAATAGATCTGACAGCCATTCCTAAACCTGATGCTTCTAGGGTCATTGCAGAGGGCGATGGTCTCCATAAAGGCTTTGTTGGCAAACCTGCTGACTTTTCCATTGACATTCGCAATGCTGGACGTGGAGGCCTTGGTGTAACCATTGAAGGACCAAGTGAGGCTGAAATCAACTGTGAAGATAACCGAGATGGAACATGCTCTGTCCACTACACCCCAGACTCAGTTGGTGTCTACACCATCAATATCCTCTTCGATGGGGAGCACATCAAAGACTCACCATTCCAAGCCAAGGTGGTCGATCCTTCCCTCGTGAAGGCCAGTGGACCAGGACTGACCAATGGAGCTTTCATGGATTTCCCTTGCACGTTCGAGGTCGATTGTAGTGAAGCAGGTCCATACTTTGATGACGAATACGATGACGAGTTTGCCCTCCCAGTCAATTGCATGGCTCTCGGTCCAGACGATGAGATCCTCAAGGTGGATGTGAAACCCCTGGAAGAAGACATCTATCAGGTCAAATACTACCCTGAAGAAGAAGGACCAGTCACTCTCAATACTATCTACTGTGGGCAAGATATTGCCAACTTCCCAAAGAAAGTAGAAGTTCAGGAACCCATCGATCTTGACAAGATTGTGCTAGATGGAGCAGGATTAGAAGAGGGTAAAGCTTGTAATTCAAGCTCTGTATCAAGCTATGCTCAATTAATGCTCATCATGGCATATGTATATTCATTCTTCATATACTCACTGATCTTCCTTGCTATAAGCTTTCCTATAAAATCATCCCATATCTATCCAGGTGACCATGTTGGCTTTTGCTTTCCGATGTTTCTTCAGTCTTCAGTATGTCAGTTCCATGTTTGATACTTCAGGACTTCTTTGATTTTTCTTTTCTCTTTTTGTAATTATCATCATCAACATATTTTGGTTGGCTTTCCTTCCATTTCTGTTCATGAAAGAAATGATTCTGATATTTCATATCAAGTCAATGTATATGTATATATTTTTCTACAGGATACGTTGTGATAATGTTTTCGTTGGCCATAGTGTATTTTTCATCACAAAATTTATCTTGCATCAGTTGCATGCCTTGCTGTCCTTGTTAGAATGGTTAGAAAAATTTGTGTTTATAACGTTCATCTTCTGTTTGAAAAAGTACATTTGCAAAACATTGGATTACATTTGTTTACCTTGAAAAATGTAGATTATCAGGTATTTTGCTTTTAGTCAGTTAAGTCAATATTGAAACAGTAATCCTTCTGGGGAATGAAGGCACAGTGGTGATGGCTTTTACATGAATCCTATCAGTTCTTGGATCAAATCATTGTTTTGCCATTGTAGTTTCTCTACAGAGAGGCATATGCTTCAAAAAGCATTACCATAACAAGTTTAAAGAAAATAGATTCTTTTATACTGTTTACCCAATTATCATGGAGCTTCATGCCTAATTGAAATGCAGCTCATTTAACTCTCAAATTTGTAACAAAAATTCAACAGCTTTCTACACTGTATAACTGTTAGATACCTGTATGTTTGCTTTACAAATGTAAGTGAAAAAGTTAACAAAGGGTTTCTTTCTAAAGCATTTACTTTCTTACAAATTATAGGTATTTGAAAGGAAAAATATTTGAAGATTAAAGTGATACTCTACAAAAAGTATATTGTTGGATGAAATTAAAAGTAGGTACATTCGTGTCTTTCCCTGCATTAACATTACATGATTCCTTCCCATAATATGTTGCTATTAAAAATGAATGGCCTTAGCGTATATATGACATTTACTTCCTAGTTCATCTCTCTGTAGTGCTCAATAATATACAAATAATGCACAGATATGAGTGTGTTAGTGGCGATGCAGCACACTCGAGGGTATTTACAATGTGCAACAAGCACGAGGCCCTTGCACCGAGTGCTTTTGCATAATATTGTGAATACCCGAGATGCCTGCATTGCCACTAACATCACAGATTTAAATCTGTGCATTATTTGTTGTATAAAACAGGTCGGCAGTATGACTTTGTAGTGGAAAGTTTGTTAAAACTCCTCCAAATATCCCCAGATCACACAGACAAAGAGGCAACATCTGCTTTCTATTATGACATCACAAGCGTAGCCAGTGTGATGCGCCCCTCAGTAAGCGCATCAAAATCCTTGTGACAGGCTTCTCTTTGAAAGAACATGTATTTCATGGCGTCTCAGTTTTTATTCACTATAGGTAAAGTGATGCATCCAAAATGCACAGTGCTGCACCCTAAATGTGCAGTGCTGCACCCAAAAATACACAGCTGGAAGATTGCGTGGAATTAAAGCATGAACATGTGACATGCATACACACTTGCTATTGGCTACATCCTTGAACCTGTTTTATAATTCATTTTACTAACCCATTGGTGTCAAAAGTTGTCTAACTTTTGGTGACTAATTCATATCGTATATTCATATCCGTACCATACCATAATATATTTATATATCCATTGTTAGTCTGTGAAGCTGTTTCTATATCTGCAGTCACCATCATTCATTGTGAATTTTATAGGGACAAAATAACAGATCATTTTCTTGCATGGAATATGTACCATAACTTTTCTTATAAAAAGCTTCATATAATTGTATGCATCCTTATATATGCAATATGTTACGTGCATGTGTTATATTTTTTTAGTTATATAAGTATACTCTTTTTTTCCTTGTTGTTCATTCTGTAATTTTGTCATGGATATTTTGCTTTTGGGAAAGGGATAATATATGATTACAGAGTAGCAGTAAGTAACCAGATATTATCCATGTAAGTGAAACATTCCCTTGAATTTCACAAGTGTAAAAAAACCCCCATCTGTTAAAAGAATCTTACATGTCATGGTACTATACATGCATGCACATTTAGATTGCATAAGACCAATTTCAAATCTGTAAGAATGAAGAGCAAAATACTTTTTTTTTCAAAGAGTAACATTGTTATACAGAATATGGCATTTGTTTGCTATGTCAGTCTTCCTTTGTCAGTAAAGGAAGTACATATAACAGTCAAACATTAAACTTTGTACTTGAAATTCATACATCAAATTATGATGACTATATATTAATCTGGTAATTTGTTTTATCTGGCAGCTGTGTTCCTTGAATGCCCAACTGATTTCAAGGTGGATGCCAAGGCTCTTGATAAACCAATCAACAAGGATCTCTTGAAGACAGAGGTTACTTCTCCATCGGGGAAGAAACTCAAACCTACCATCAAGGACAAACCAGGACCAGACTTTAACCTGTTCTTACACTCCTGTGGAACAAGGTGAATATTCCTCCAGGTTTCTAATCTAATCCTCCATCTAATATTAAAGCACTTTCCTTGTCTAGCTATTACTTATGAGCCATGCAGTGCTGACCATCTGTCAAAATGAAAGAATAATCAGTTAAGAGATTTATGTTTCCTATTAGATAGTAAAGAAAGTATGTATAAACTGGAAGTGAACCAGTCATCTGAAAAATAATGTGTGTACAGCTATGAAACAACCCTCAAAATACTTTACCCAGCATTCTAGGGGTAAACAGTTAAGGAGTTTGAAGAAAATGAAAGATAACATAAAAACACAATGCGGGAATCAAATGGTAGTTAGATTCCATGAGCTTCCTAAATTAATGAGGGAGGTTACTTATGTTCTTGGTTAATTGAGAGTATATTTGAGCTTTCAATATCTCTTCATAGAAGTAATATTAGAAGTTTGTATTTTAAATGTAGTATAGTCACTTCGAATCTTTTACGTAGATAGGCAAGTGTTGCATTATAACATAACAAAATGCTAAAAAGTAGCTTAGAATAAAAGATATGGTATGTTTTACCTTGATTCTGTGACAAGGCACAAAATGAATACTGTTATATACTTTATATCCAAATACTGTTATTTCTGAACAGGATCTCACAAAGTTGATGTCACCTTTGCTGGTCAGCCTCTTGGCAAGTCTCCTTACACCACTGAGGCTATCCCAGGTCATGATGCTTCCAAAGTCAAAGCCTATGGTCCAGGACTTCAGGCTGGTGTTACCAAGAAACCTGCCCAGTTCACTGTCGAGACCAAGAATGCTGGAAAGGGTGGTCTAGGAATCTTGATTGAAGGACCATCAGAGCCTAAGATGACCTGTAAGGATAACAAGGAGATGGTACAGCCTCAGTGGAGTATCTACCAGTCGAAACCTGGTGACTATGCTGTACACGTCACCTTCGCTGATGAAGCTATTCCAGGTACACTTCTCAAACACTTTGAGGGAATAATTGAATGTTATGTATTTCATTTCAAAGAATAATCTAAGCAGTACATTTTGAAATGCAATAGTGATGCATATATCTTTGATAAAAGTATTCATAAAGATACATGTTTTTTCATACTTGTACCTTTATGTATTTTGTCAAATTCCTTGTGGAGTACATACAAGAAGATTCAGTTTGGTGAGTCCTCATGGGAAGAAAGAAAGAAAGTAATGAATAGATGCTGTTGTCAAGTAAAATTGAATGTATTTCTTGTAATTGAAGAGCTGTAATCTGTGTAATCAGTCATTAAATGTGTTACTGTCAATTCTATTTTGTCACGTCTGTTCACCTTCTTCCATTGTCCATTCCACCATACATAGGAAGTCCATTCAGACCAAGTATCCAGGACTCCATTGATGCTAGCAAGGTCAAGGCTCATGGTCCAGGTCTATCTAAGGATGGTGTTAGGGCTAATGTTCCTGCTAAGTTCACTGTTGATGCTACCAAGGCTGGCAAGCTCTCTTGATGTCACTGTCATTCAGGAGAAGGGTAAGATTGTTGTCAAAAAAGCACATGTTCCAGAAGTGCTAATACCCCCTGGCTATCAGCAGATATTTGGCATCATACCACTACTCACTTTTGGGGTCAGATTATTTCAAATATACTTTGGAATATTTCTTGAAAATGCATGTCGGTCATAATTTTCTTGATTGAAATCCATCCGGCAGAGATGTTTCAGATAAGTTCTCAAGAAATTTGTGTCAATTTGTGTCTGATGGATATGAGAGTTGCAATAAAACTTTGTGTTTTGTTTCTTTTCGAAATATGTGTTTAACCTGATATTGGTTGGACCATTCACCTTTAGATCAAATTTCTTAACCATGTCTTTGGTGATTCATTCCAAATGGATCGACTTAATTATCAATTACTGCATCTTCTATCATATCATTAGTACATCAGTATCACTGTATGAGTGTATGTTTTAGTCAAGTATACTTGTAATTAGTCCCTTTGAACACATTTCCTGGTAGGTGGTCCCGAGAAGGCTAAGATTGTAGACAACAAAGATGGTACCTTTGATGTGACCTATGTACCTAAGACAGAAGGACGTTGTCAAGTTGATATCAAGTATGACAACAAGAACATCCCTGACAGGTGAGTGGAGAAAGTCAGGAGAAGGAAAGAGATGAGATAAAGACGGAATAGTTTTTAAAGAGATGATATCTGGGCAATATTTATTATTGATAGACGAAAAATGGTGGAAATGGTGAAAAATGGTGGAAAGTGGTAGATTTTTAAGAGCAGATGAAAAACTTGAAAGCTAACTGAGCTTCTTGTTTGCCACATGTGATATGCATATGTAAATGATATGTATAAGGATTGATAGACAGATGAAGTGTTGATATGAAAGGGAAGATGTCACTTACTTCCCTAAGCACCAGATAAGGGCCTTATGTCACAGGTAGATGAACAGGGAAATTATTCTAAGCCCTTCTCTATTTTAAAATTACTTCAAGAGTGACCCAGTCATTTCTGATATTATTCATCTGTGTTTCGTCATGTAGGTATTGGACTTACTCTTACGTAACATCCCCCTCTGTTTTTCAGTCCCTTCAACACCAAAGTGCTTCCTAATCTGATGCCTCCAAGGTGAAGGTTGCTGGTCCTGGAGTTCAGAAGACTGGAGTCTTGGCTAGTTTGCCTGTTGAGTTTACTGTGGATACCAGGGAAGCTGGTGATGCAGAGCTTATCATTACCATCACTGTGAGTAGAATATATTCAAAAGTATCATTCTTCGCAAGCAGATCAGAAGAATATTTATTTCATATGATTAGACCACATATTGATGATGAGATTCAAATCAGTTGGGTCCTCTTGGTTGTTAGCCCAGAGCTTGTATGATGTCATTAATAAGATTATGAAAATAAATACCATTGAATGTGTCAAAGTGCTGTTTAAAATTATTATAAAATTGGGATAGTTAAAGTGAGTAAATGCCTAACAGTAGTTTTTTTTTTCAAGAGGTTCATCACATTGGTAAAGTGATTTGAAATTGAATGAATTGAATGGATATATTTCTGTCATTCACAATTAAAAAGGCATAAAGATCAGTTTACGGTCTCACATTTGCATTCACAATACAAAAACCTATCCTAAAACTAATATTTACAATAACTTTCAAAATAACAAATGGTGATGAAAGGTGATAAGCATGGGATTACAGGAATGGGTGTGTTAATCATTTAGGATCAATATACATGGATTGCTTGAGCCTTCCATTCCAAAGCCCCATATTTCCATATGCCCCTGAAATATTTTTGTTT